>OY101450.1:34618513-35218513 GCA_956483635.1 Panzeria rudis
AGCTATGATCATAAAACAAACATGGGTGTGTGCTTCCAAAAAAATATTTTGCTCATTTAGTTTGAAAAAATAAAAAGCCAAAAATAAAATTAAAATAACAAAACAGATAAATGCTAACAATCAATGAATAAAACATTTCTTAACAAATATAAATGTGAAAATAAACAAGATATAAAATTAAAAATTTTATTTTTTTTCATATTCAACAAACAAAACAGCAAAAAAAATTTTTATTTTTGATTTTGTTAAAAAAAAAATTGCTGTAAATTTTTTAGTCAAAATGTAAATAAGAAAGCAACATACATATTTTTCGTTAGAACCATGTATATGGCTATTTTTAAATATATATATGCTTATTTCGAGCCATTATATGGTTATTTTGAGCAATATGTGTGGTTATTTTGAACCATATATTCAATCATTGTATGTTGCTCTTCGGTTATGGTTTTTTTATAGGCTAAGAGCCTTATTCATAATAAATGACATTATGCAACAAGAAAATTTTTTTGTTCGAAAATTAAAGTCGAAATTTAAAGTTGTATGGATATGTGTTTTTAATTTTTTCTCTAACAATTTCCCGCCATTTTGAAACAACTTTTGTATTTGAAAGTGTTTGCTTGCAGTTTGGCCCTGTAGAAATATGAAAATTGGACAGAAAACAAGTCCAGCCGAAATATTTATTATAACATAACTCCATCGTTTATGGACCGATTTTCCAAATATTTTATATGAAAGGGTAAGATATGTTTAGCTCTTTCTATTGAAGTCGGTTGTTTATGCCAGAATTACTATTTGTTTTGCTTTTTTATTAAATGTTTAAGTATGTAGCATGTAGCTTACAACGCCAAAGCTTTCGCAAGTATTTTTTAATTTACTGCACCAGCATTCTCCGATAGTTTGGGCATAAAGAATTATGTGTATTTCTTTGCACTTTTCACCTTCAACACAACTTAAACACAATTTTAATAAGATTTTTGGCACTACAACTTTTTAGCTAGAAGTTTTAATAGAAAGTTGTTTGTACACTGGTTTTATTCAAAACAAATAAAATAGTAAGCTATTTTCTTCATACCTGCCTGCTTTTGCCTTTACTATGATCTATCTTGGTCCTTAACTGGAAAAAGTTAAATTTTCCAAATATATATTTTTTTCGACGACTCTCATTAAAAATTATACATCGTTTTCTAACCTTGTTTCATTGTCTACTTAACTAATGTGTAGTTTACTTAAATTTAATAAATTTGGAGAGCATTTCCGCAATATAATAGCAAAAAGTTAAATATATTGGGAATCTTCATAAAACATGTTAAAATGCATTTTTAGTATGTACTTGAAGCTATAGAAGCTCGTCTAAGATCTATTTTTAAATTTCGAGTGTTTTATAAATTTATTTGTTCTTAAGGGAACATTTATCATTTTGGGGTAAATATAGTTGTACATTTTCCCTTGTAGTAACAAAACTAAAGCTTTAAAATGCTACAATATTTTGTACTATTTTCCACATATTTAAACATAATTGAAAGCATTTAAAGAAAAATAAATAAATAAATAAATAAAAACATAAACAACATACTTAAATAAGTGTGGTATTATGTTCTTCAAAAAAATGATAATAGTGAATGTTTGTGGTAAAGAATATTTTTTTTTAGTTGTAATTTATTATTTTTTTCTTGTGGTTTAATCTATAAGAATCAATTTTCATTTTATAAGCCAAGCAGACAATTTTTTTTTAAAATCATGATTGAAAGTGTGCTTTTGTTTTTGGATTATTTTTTATAATTAAGTGATGAGTTTAGTCAAACTGTATGGATTTATATCTAAAGAAATTTAATTATTTTTGCTTGAGTTCGGTTTTAAATTAAATTTTTCAATTAAACTATATTTTTATTTAGAGATAAATGTTAAACATGTAGACAAAGAAAATTTTGACTGCGCGGAGGGTTGAACTGACGTTTCGATAGCTCCCGCTAATCTCATCAGAGTTCTTTACCGCTTAGCCCACTCGACCAAAGTCGATTATCTCTAGTTTTAAAGATATACAGTACTTTAAATGAAATTTATTTGCTGCAGTTTAAGCAATTGTCTATATGCAGCATTTCATTGGTGCTTTACCAACTCATCAGAAGACTTCAAACACAATTTTAAACAGTTACAAAACCTTTATCTTATGTACAAGCTTTTAAAAACAATGTAAAAGTAATATGTAGAAATTTTCGTTCGTTAATTTTTATACGCTATTATTTTAGCCATTTTTACAACTGGAATATATACTCTTGCAGTTTGTGCAAAGCTTCTTGTTGGCTTTTGTGTATACTGCGAAAAGCTGTATCATCAGCGAATGTTGATATGTGTATGTTACTGCTTACCGGAAAGTCAGAGGCATATATCAAATATAATACACGGCCGAGGATGCTGCCTTGAGGAACTTCGGCTTCAATGGGTTGCGAAGGGCTTAGAAAATTACTTTCTTTAACAACAAATTTTCGCTCAGATAAGTAGCTTTCTAAAAGTTTAAGGATATTTTCGGGTAGGTTTTGCTTTAGTTTATGTATTAAACCTTCGAGCCATACTTTATCAAATGCCTGATGAACATCGATGAAGAGTATGATATTTGCCTGGCTTAGGTCTCATCGTAATCAACGAAACCTTCCATTCTGCGGGATAGCATTTGAGGCGTAAAATACCGTTGAAAATTAATAGAATTATCCTTTTTGCAGTATAGTGTAGCTCTAAGAGCATTGTTTTGCTTATTTTATCAGCGCCTAGAGCTTTTTTCGAATTTAAGACTGCAACACAGTGTTCAATGTCACGAAGCGAGGACTGCTGGCAGCTAAACTATAGTATCAGACGTATTTGGAGTAAATAATTTTTTCAAGTGGTTTACAAACAAACTATCTTTTTCAGCGTCAGTTGCCCAGTCTTTATTCGAAGCTTGCAATGGAGGGTTATATATCACTGGTCTTTTGAGGTCTTGGGCTGCTCTCCATAGCAAATAGTCTGTTTGAGGTGTTGTGTCAAGCCCGTTTAGAAATTTTTGAGAAGAGGAGCTGTTTTTTGATATTCTAGTAGAGTTTTAGGCTGTTTAGTATATTCCTTCAGTCTATATTTTAGCTGAGGGCATCTGTAGCTTTTCTATTCTCTACGAACTCTTCTTTTTCCAGATAAAAGCATTTCTACATTTGCTGAATAGATTTTGTTATATCTAACCTGAAGATTTGTTGTAGTAGCATTTAGAGCAGCTTGCTTAAGGTTTGCCTCAAACATTCTATTAGAGTCATCCATGTCAGCAGTCGTTTTTAATGGAATATTTTTTGGGGATGATGAAGTTGTATGTGAATATAGTAATAGTGATATGTGTATGGTGGTGTGAATATATGGTGAGTGATTTGAAGATAAATCTAATGATGCTTTAACTTGGATCATTTCGCTGGCCACCCCGTTTACCACTCCAAAATCTATAACATCATGTATTTTTCGGCGATCTGTTGGCCAGTAAGCTAGCTGTTTACATGATATAACATTCAAACGCATTTTAGAAATTGTGTCAAACAAAACGCGACCCTTTGGTGTGATTTGAGGAGATCCCCAGAACGTGTGCTTAGCGTTGTAGTCACCGGCGACCAAAAAACGTGGGCCTAGTGAATTAAAAAATGTACTGTATTGATTTTCTGTAATAGAGTACGTGGAAGGAGAGTAAATTGGTGAAATCAGCAGGTTTTGATGAGCGGCTTCACTGCAGATGTTAGTTGCTTGAAGATAGTCTTCACAATGATCACTCATTAAGTAGTGTTTTAATCGGGATTTGATTATTCTAGCTGACCAACTACAAGCTCTACCTTGGGAGTCCTTTGTATCGTAGAGAGTATATCCACTGATTTTAAAATAGGTCCTAGCCGTCAAATACGTCTCAGAGTTAAGCATAACATACAACAGTGAAGATCTCAAAATTTGATGTGGGTTACTTTTAGAACAAATTGCATTTTTTTTGTAAAGTCTTGACGGTATCAGTGGGTGTAGATAGGTACTCCCCATACATTATAATTATAATTATTTATTTTCCTATATCTATACAACTATACAAGTGAGGCTCTCTAAATTTTATTTAGCTTATGTATTAAGCTAGATGGGTACCCCTCATTCCTGACAATTATTAAGTTTCCTGTATCTGCAAAACTCTCTAAATATGATGTTGCTTACTCTTAGAATAACCTGAAATACCCAACGTATGGGTGTACTCGTTTGCCCCATCCTACACCCCTAAGGAATAGGCAAACGGGTACCCCATACAAAGCAATTATTAATATTCCTATATCACCACATCTACAATAGTGAAGATCCAAAAATTTGACCTGGGCTAGTCTTAGAACAACTTTCAATTTTAAAGAAGAATTTGATGGTACCGGGGGGAGGGAGATGGGTACCCCCGTACAAAGTAGTTATTTATATTTCTATATCAGCACTAATACAATACTGGAGCGCTCAAAATTTGACGTGGGTTACTCTTAGTGTAAAGTGCATATTCCAGTAAAAACTTGAGAGTATCAGAGGGAGAGACGGATACCCTCCATACAAGGTAATTGTAAATTTTCGTATATATATACAATGGTGGGGAAGCGAAGTACATCGGGTGGAGCTAGTAAAATTATATTTTATGAATTTTTAATCAGGGACTGAAACCGAGCCCGAACCTGAACCAAACGTTCATCAAGGTTCGGGTTCAAAAAAATAAAAAAATTAGAGCAATATATAATAGAGAATAATAAGAAACATTACATTTCATGCATCAAAAAAAAATTAAAAACAAAATCAAATAAAATAACGACCAAGGCAAATTCATACCAGGTTGCAGCACCCCGACAGCTGAGTATTTTTTGCAATTTTTAAAAGTGCCGAATGGTTGCCAACATTTTTGCTTTTTCTTATTCTGGGTGTTTCTACTAATTTCTAATTTGAAGTATATTTTCTTATGTCAATGCGGTACGTAGGTTACAAAGTTGAAAAAAGGTTTTTTGAAAGCTAAATAATTTAAATTTAATTAAATTAAAAAAATAATATATTGCTTAAAAGTATAAACGTGAATGTAAAATTGATTTAAATACATACATATTTTATTATCAGGCATGTTCTGAAAATCACTTGGCTTTAAATCACATGTGATTTCAAAATCAATAATTGTCATGCAGATATTTTTTCAATCTTTTTTTTAGTTTTTCTATTGTATAGAGTATCAAATATCATTTCTGAAAGAAAATTATCGTACATGATTTTAAAAACGTCTGCAGGACCATTATTGATCTTAAAATCACATGTGATTTAAAGCCATGTGATTTTCAGAACTTGCCTGTATTAAGCAAAATAATTGCTTGTGTTAAAATGTTTGGTATTAAACCCGAACCCTGAACCGAACCTGAACCTGAACTTTTTATTTTGATTAAACCGAACCCGAACCTGAACCCATTTTTTTTTAGTGAAGTAGACAATCCAGAAAAATTAATTTGGATCAGTTCCAATACAAAAATTTAACTATTTTTTTAAGTGGAATTCTTTTGGGAACAACCGCGAAGAACTTAATTTTTTTCAATTTATTTGTCATTTGTGAAGTTGCTGTCAAGCATCATCGGGGCTGAAACAAGGAATTTTTCGTGAAATATTACAATTCAATTTTTTTTTAGTCATCAGCGCTTACATAAATCTAGGTAACCAAATAAGAAATAAAAATTATAGCTTTATGCTCAACAAATTTACAGTTTTGTATTTATGTCCTGACTTTGTTATCAAAAATTAAAAACAAAACAAAAGAAAATTATAAACAAAAAGTTGTATAATAAATTTCTTAAGATTATGAATAAAAGTTATGTATAAACAAACAACAGCTGAATTACATCACAATTTTCTTGGAAATATATTTTTTGTAACGTTATTTCTTAACGTAAATTGTTCGCAGCAAAAATAGAGATTTTGAGAATAATTAATAAATAACTTTCTTTTGTTATCCTTTCAAACTAAAGTCGTACAATCAAACAAGGAAAAACGTTTTGTAAGGTTGTAACGAATTTAAAATGCCTGCAATTTTCAACGGCAACTTAAAAGTAACAGATTTTTATTGCCTTAGATTTTATGGTACGATTTTAATGTGAAATGCGGGCAATCAAACTCCTTTGTAATAAAGTATGTGCCGACTAATGCGACTAAAAATACTTACACCAATTGTTATGAGTGCGGCTCAATGATGAATGTTTGTAGATTTAGGTAAACCATATTAAGTTCGTTCTCTAATTATTAAAGTTTTGGACACTCAATACTCTACAATAACACTATGATACAAAAGTTAAGAAAAATATTATTCAGGGGTTCTCATGAACTAATTCTATTTTGTTGGAGTCCATATAGAAAGAAAATATATTTAGTTAGCTTGAAAAACAGTTACGAAATGGCTATGTTATGGTGGTTTAAGTGGGAAAAAATTTTTTTCAACAAAATTTTACTTTCCGCCGTCGCGGTTGTAAGTTGCTTATGAGATACTAAAACAATATGTATATTAATTTTTATAAGAAGCAATATGAAAAAGCTTTTACAAATGCGTACTTACATTAAAATCTGTTAAATAATTAATGAGTTATGTATGGTATGTTTTGTTTTTTGACTTTTTTGTTTCATAGCTCGAGAGCTGTTTAAGTAAAAAATACAAAAAAAGATGCGGAATAAAATTAACTTTAAGTCATTCATATACAAGTTTTTTTTTAAATTTTCAACTGTTAATTTTTTTAAAGAGAAGTAATGCTTACCCAATAATATTGATGAGTCAGTCAGTCAGCCAGTCAGTGAATAAGTACTAAAATATGCAGTTTTTACACCTTCATATCTCGGGAATTTTTTTTGGTAGAACTTTGAAATTTCACCTGTGAGGTAACCTCTGTAGGATATCTTATTTTTCAAGTTTCATTATTTTATGAGTAAGTGGAACAAAGTTATGAGGCGGTAAAAACAGCTCGAATGATTTCATGTAATAGTACACATTGTGCGGCCGAAACTTGACCTGGCGAACCACCGTGCGCCTAGATCTTATTTTTCATACAAAATTAATTTAATTCAGTTTGCATTAAAAAAATTCTTTTGATTGAAAACAATTTTGTGTGGGATCGGAAATTAGCTTTTTGCACTTAATGGCTCATAACTTTATTATTTGTTTCTCAAATGTCCTCAATTTTAAGCTTCTTCTTCTATTCGGCACAAAGTTGTTTCTTATACGTATCCTTAAAAAAAATTAATAAATTTATTTTTTCTGTATTAATGAATATTATATATATATAGAAATATATATATAGAAAAAATTTCTGTTTTTAGTTTATAATTTAGCTAAATGCAATATTCTGGAGGTAATCGAAATCGATTGGATGACTTTTTTCACTTTCATACACCGGCGCTTCACCCTAGTGTATATGTGTTGTCTGAATGTCGCAATTATTGTAAATTAAGTTCCCTCACTTAATTACACAGCAGAACAGTGGTGTGATTGCTTAAAAAAAAAGTAGGTGATCCTTATGTATTTTAATCTGCTGATTGCGATGGCGTCATTAGTTTTTCTCTACCAGCTCTAGTTTTAAAGATATAGTGATATTTAGCAATTGCATAATTTACACCACTTTTTGTATTATTCGCTTAATATTTCATGACTCGTCTTTCAGACTTTAAAACACTTTCTGGATTATTAATCTACACAAAATTATCTTTTATTTGGGTAGAGTCACATTGATGAGTATACCAGGATATCTTACTGTTATTGCAAGGATATTAAAAATCGTGTATGTTTGGTTTAGTCCTTAGAATGTTTTTTCATTTTGATTTTTTGAAATTTAAATAACTGATGCTTATCTATTTTCGTCCGCTGATTACGAAAATAGCTTTATTATATGTCTAGCATTTCTAGATTTCGAGATATTGGTCATTATATAAAAAATACCTTACATTTTTCTTTTCTCAGGCCATAAAAAAATTAGTTTTTATATCGCATTGGCCAATTTAAAAGCCATTATCGCAATTATCACGTATAAAAGATGTTGTATGAATAGTCCAGAAAATTTTTGTGTAATTTGTGCTGATTATATCGTATATTTGAAATTTGCAGCTTTTACGATGTCAAAAAAAAAAATTTTAAAGAAAAATTAAAATTTTTAATGTAAAATTACTGAAATATAAACACAACGTGTCAAAATATAGAGGCCAGATTTAAAATCCGCGACGACATATTATAAAAAACAAATTTTTTTATGGCCTGAGAAAAGAAAAAGTATTTTTTTTTATATAATGCACAAAATCTCTGAAACTAGAGGTGCTAGGAAAATACTCATCAATGTGACTCTACCCAAATGAAAGAAAATTTATTTACTTATTTATTTATTTACTAAATGTTACAAATACAATTACAAATTATATCATAACTCAATTTAAACGAGAATAGTAACAAAGACCTGCACTCGTTGTAGTGAAACAGGCCAGAGTCTATGGTGGGAATCGAACCCACAACCTCCACACTGACAGGCTAGCACACTACCCACTACCCTACCGAAAGTATTTTAAAGTTTGGAGGACGAGTGGTTAAATATTAAGCGAATAATACAAAAAGTGGTGTAAATTATGCAAATGCTAAATGTCACTATACCTTTCAAACTAGAGCTGCTAGGGAAAAACTAATGACACCATCGTAATCAAGAGATAAGCCTACATAAGAATTGGCTATTTTTATTGAAACAACACACAAAAACCTTAATTTTGTTGGGCTGTCTTATGAATAAAAGCGACATTTTTCAATCGATTTTAATGATCTATTGCTTATTTTGTTCATAATTTTGTTTACAACTTAGCCATTTACCAACCGATTTTCAAAACTCATGCCTTATTTGAAAGATAAGAATCTTATCTTTTTTTTGAAACAAAGAAGTAGTGTATGTTTAAAATTCAAACATTTAGCTTTATAACATCACCTTTCGAAGTGACCTAGAAAACCTAAAGGTACTTTCTTTTTTTATGGGCTCCAACAAAACAGCACTAGTGCATGATAACCCCTGAATAATTTTACTGTATCATAGTGTAATATAAGCTATGAGGGTTTGTATTGGGTGTTTTTTATTGAGGTATAGAACTTTAAGTTGGCATCACTTTTTTAACTGGCGGCCATTTTGTCAGCTGTCAAGTGATTAATATTTAGTTTGGTTTGCCATTTCATCATGAACAGGTTGACAAAAGAACAACGCTTGCAAATCGTGCAAATTTATTTCGAAAATAATGGTTCAGTTCGCGAAGTTTACCGCAAGCAAAATCGCAAAATTTTGTTCAGTGATGAGGCTCATTTTTGGTTGAATGGCTACGTCAACAAGCAAAATTGCCGCATTTGGAGTGAAGAGAATCCACATGAGACCCTTGAGACGCCATTACATCCACAAAAACTGACTGTTTGGTGTGCTCTATGGGCTGGTGGAGTCATTGGGCCATACTTCTTCCGAAATAATGCTGGAGAGTTAGTTACCGTTAATGGAGACCGGTATAGAGCCATGATAACCGACTATTTTGTTCCCGAATTGGATGGCATGAATGTGGGTGAGTTGTGGTTCCAACAAGACGGCGCTACATGCCACACAGCGCACGTCACAATCGATTTATTGAAGGAAACATTCGATGAGCGCATAATTTCGTGGAATGGACCTGTCAATTGGCCACCAAGATCGTGTGATTTGACACCATTGGATTATTTTCTTTGGGGATATGTGAAGTCGCTCGTCTACGCCAACAAACCAGAAACGTTAGGGGACTTGGAAGCCAACATTCGTGGCGTTATTGCCAACATACGGCCCCATATGCTCGAAAAAGTGGTTGAAAATTGGACCTGTAGAATTGGCTTTATTCGAGCCAGCCGCGGCGGCCACATGCCCGAAATCATATTTAAACATTAATGGCATAAAATTATCCTTCCAATAAAGCCAAATTGATGGACATTAAAACGATTTTCTTGTGTTTTATTTCAATTCGAAGTTCTATACCTCTAAAAAAAACACCCTGTATTACTAGAAGATTGTTTGTGCAAAACACAATTAATGCGAAAACAATACGATTTTTCCCCTTCTAAAAAATTTTGTGTACTGTTTGAATATAAGCCCCCGATATACTAAATTTACGAATTGACTTTACTTAAAATATGCCATATATTATATTCCATAGTGAAGACTGGACTTCAAACAAAAAAGTTACTGAATCAAATAAAGTAAATAATTAATTACCTAAAAAGTTTTTGTTTTTAAAATTAGTAAAAGAATTTATGAATTCAAATAATTTTTTTACCGAAAATGGTCTATGTAAACAAAACAAAGATTTTTATTGTGGGTTTTAGTGTAAATATGAGCATAAACAATTCTACATTAAGGGTCCTCATGAAAACGTTTAAAAGCCTCGCAAGCTGTGCAAACTGTGCAAGTTTCCACTCTTATAAATGAACTGTCAAGAAGTGTTTGAAAATTAGTTTACACTAGGCATGTACATTTGAGAGGCAATTTAGACTCGTAATCTTGCGCTGTAAAATTGTGTATTTGATGAGTAAGCTATTTTTTATTTACTTTTCTTAAAAAAATTAAATAGTTACATAAACAATTAATGGTCGCAATATCAATAGAACTTGTAATAATTATGTACGTTTTAAACAAAAAATGGCAGAAAAAACTTAAAACGACGAAGAATTAATGGTACTCATCATTGGTCTGATGCAGAGACCACCCATTTAGTACAAGAAATAGCTGAAGAAGTGAAAGATAGACCGGAAACTTTGGAAGTAGGTATTTCTTATTTTTTATTTGTGTATGTATGTATATATTTTTTAAATAACTTCTTTCAGAAACCTACAGCACAATTTTTATATAAGAAAACTATTGCTAATCCTGTTGTGTTAAAATCTATTGATTGGCTGCTACTGAAGAATAAAATGCGGCATCTTAAATCAACATATATATATGCTCTGAACTGGAAAAATCAAACAGGGGCTGGACTTTTAGCCATCGGTAACGAAAAAAGCGTAGAGGAGTATATTGCAAAGATTTGTCCCAAATGGAATCACTTGGAACAAATATTCGGGCAAAGACGAGGTGTGAATCCCTCATGTATACTAGAAACATCAATAGAAGCAGTATATATTGATATTGAAGAAAACAATTTATTACGTTTCAACCATAATACAGATATCTTAGAAATTGCCGAAAATGCCTCAATTAGTTCTCCAGAACTACTACAATCTTCACTTGATTCAACATATTTGAAGGCATCTATGAAAAAGCTTTCGCAAACAACTGCAAAAACCCAAAAATCCTTGTTCTATGCTTATTTCGCTGCAAAAAAAAGTTGGAAATAGAAGTAAGAAAAATTTTGAGCTTGAAAAGGAAAACGCAGCAAGTGAAAACGCATTAAAAAAGTTTAAGTTGGAGCAGGTTTTTGAAATACGCAAACTTCAAGTGGAGAGTGAAGAAATAATTAAAAAATATGAAGTAGAACTTAAATATAAAATTGTCATTAAATGACAAGGCGCTCTTTCGGTTTTGATTTTTTACTTTATTTTAATAATAGTGGAATATTTACCTTTGTACCCTTTTAATAAATGAATTTTATGAGCTTTGTTCTTTAATTAATTCTAAAAGTACACGTCTTTTTACTTCTCCTTCCAATGTGGAACAGTTTGTAGATCCTACATAATCATTTGGTATTTCAAATTCACCACTTTCGCTTGTTAATTTGAAATCCTCCGATTGTTGTTGATGCATTAAAATATTTTGTAATATGGCGCAAACTAAAATCCAGTGGCAAGCTTTTTCTACTGATGATTTATTTTTAATTTCTTTAAGCTATTAAATCGGTCTTTAAATAAGCCAAAGCAATGCACAATTCTGATTCGATAACAGCTTGGAGTTTTGTTGAAATCAATGCGTTCTTTGAAATTCACTTCCGATGAGTTTTCTCTAAAAGGCATTATACCAGTGTTCGTTAATTTATAGGCACTGTCCGCACCCAACCATTGCGCTCCACTTAAGAACTTCTTTGTATGTAAAGAAATGACACAATTGTTGAAAATTCTTGCATCATGCACACTCCCTGGATATCCCAGAACCAAATGACGAATTCAAAGACGATGGTCCCAAATATCTTGTACTTTCAACGAATATATGTGCTTCCTGGAAAAATAAGACTCAGGGTCATCTAGTGGCTTTTCTGTCAACTTTATTTCAGTTCCATCCACGTTCACTTTCTTTGAACATTTTAAAAATTATTTAAATCTTTTCTGTTTTCGGTTTTTTGTTTTTTGTTTTATTTTTATTTAATTAATTTTTTTGAAATTTCTACAAAATTGACATTAACTGTTAATAATTGCACAACAGTTCAAAAAGGGGCTCGTGAAACAAGCCTCACAAATTTGCCAATTGCACAAATGGCAAATTTAAGCGTTCAAATTAGTATCGTTATTATTAATATTCCAAGGAACCTTTAAGAAATTTATTATTTGATATATTGTCTTAATTTTATTTTAAATGAAGTTTATTTGCTGGTAGTTAAACGTAAGATAAGAGATTTGTAACTGTTCAGAGTTGTGGTTGAAGTCTACTGACGATTTTGTAATTACTTAACTATCAGCAAATAAACTTCATTTTATTCCAAGGAATAAGAGAAACATCGGTATCTCTTTAATTTATCAACAATCACAGCAGAAGAAATTAATGTTGCCTTCGGGGGCCGCCATGTGTCCATCACTGCATCTCTTATGATATTTCGTGCTTCAATATAAATACATCTTTAAAATAATTCACCTGATGTTCCTATTTCATGTTGAAGAGTTAAATAGTGCAGCAATACTGAATAATAACAAAATTCAGGAATAAAAACATTGCGTATTGAACTTCCTCGATAAGGGAGTGGGTAGTCTTTAAGCAGATATCAGATTCTTCTTGTCTAGCTAAAACTTATTAGATCATGGCCTCTAGTAATGTACCACTTCGCAGCAATATCGCTGTTGCTAGACAAATTTGTTTCCTTCTTCTCTACTATTGGCCATAACATCTTAATATTTTACAACATTTAAAAATAACATTTTAAAAAGCTTTGTCCAATAGAACGATAAACTGAATATATTTCTTACTTTTATGATATTGCATTTTCAAGAGGGCAAAATATGTTAGTCAAGTTTATTATGTGACATTAAACATCTTGAAGGGATTACCAATTTTTTTTAGTATAAACCTTAGAGATGAAACTTACTGACGATGCATTAAAAAAGATAAAGCAGCATGTATAAAATGAAAAGCTTAAAATATTTTTGTTTTAAAAGGTATTACAGCAGATTAAATTTTTGTGTGCACTAAAATCTTAAGTAATGGAAGTTACAGTTGGTTTTTAATGTATAAACAATAGCAAACGTTTAAGGACAAAAACTTAAAAGCAATTGACATATACACACATAAGTATTATAGGTATAGCTAAAGCCACATTTTATGGAATATTTTAACATACTTTACTTTCACCAGAAGGCAGCCGGCTGTTGACCATATTTACTGCCATTTTGTCTTTCTGACTTTTTAGATATTATTATTTTTAAAGGAAAATTCAAAAGCTCTTTTGCAGCTTATAGAAAAAACTTTTACCTATTATTTTGACTGTAATTTAAAACAACACTGCACAATGAGGACTTTTGTCAAATAAATCATAACAAATCTGGAGTTTAAAACTGTTGGTTGAATTTGTGTAAAACTTGAAATAACTTTAAAGAAGGAGTCATGTTTTATACTCCACGCCTTGGTGGCATCGTAGCTTAAGCAGAAACGGAGCTACAGTGGGCTAAAGCTGACCACCTTGGAATCGAAAAAACTTCTCAGCTTCGTAACCTTTTTAAATGTTATCCGATTTCAAATTTTAAAGGCGCACTGTAACTCTGCAGAAGCAACTGCTTAACAACTTTATGTAGAGCACTTAACACTACGTTTACAAGTAACAGTGCTGCCATGACAATAGCGAATACGTATTAGTTATCAAAAACGCTAATAATTGTCTTCATGACGTAGGCTTCCAAGGAATAATTATGACAATGATGAAATTTTGAGTTCCACAAATACGCCTTTTGCGCGAACTGTGTAAGCTAAAAATTAAAAAAATAGAGTAAATATGAAAGTTATACATGTTATGAGCTTTTTTTTTGTTTTATTTTTGTGTGCGCAAAGATTCAAATTATTGTCGGCATACGTCAAATCATTGTCCGATTTACTGTCCTCAAAAAAGTGTGCATGGATTAGTGAAAAAATGCTATTGTTAGTGAAAAAATTCTATTGTCAAGACAGTATTATCAGGTGTAAACACTGAGTAAGGTTTAAAGTTTTGTATATAAAATTAGTGTGTTTTTAAACACTGAATCCGAAGTTTCATTACTTTAACCCTTGTGCATTTATCAGCATCATATCCTTATGATCCTTTGGGTCAATTTGACCCAACAGTAAAAATATGAGCAAAAACAAAAAAAAAATTTTATACATAAATCATATGTGCTCGAGTATTTGTTTGACATTTTATCATGTGAGTAGAAGAAGCAACGTTGCCTTTGATTTGGTCGATCCCTCTTCTTAAAATGAGATGTGTGTGGAATCTGCCTAGAAATACTTAAGAACTCTAAACAAAATAATTTAATAAATTAAACATTGACTGGATTCTCTGTAACATATCAAACAGTATTTTCATCTGTATTTCTAAAACAATTTGTCTAAAAATACTTAAAAATTCCAAATAAAATACTTTACTGAATCACAGAAAAATATTTCCTGGATTTTTTGTAGTATATAAAAAAAACTTTCTGTCGGAGTCCGTCAACATTTTTTTGAAAATATTTTTAAGTTTTAAATAATAACATCATCATCCATTGAGCGTTTGTAAAATTTCAATATTTTAAATGTGCTCAACGTTGTATGTTTATCAAAAAACTCTAAAAAAATGAATGAGAATAAACGCAACAATATTGACGAATTTATTCACTCAGAAATGTTCAGTAATCAAACACAGGCAGAAGAAGCCAATCAGCACGACGTTAATATGATGGTCTGTAGGTACAACTAACATCAATATTCATGTATCAAAATTTTAATGTACTCGTAACATTAAATTGATAACGCCGAATGACCGTCCTCCGACTCTTACTTACCACAACACTATAAACTTAAATTTAATCTACTGCATTTACAAATTTACAAAGTTCCCACAATGTTCCAATAAAAATTTACAGCATTAATTAAAAAACCATATTGCTATTTTTTATGTGCACTTTTTTTATATTTGAGTTTTATAGTTGACCTTAAAATTTTCTTTTATTCAAAGTTATTTAATTAGTTTGCCTTAAGTTCATTTTCAATTTAATCTTTCGATAAAATTATTTTTTATTTAAGAAAGAAATTCTAAAGCAGCTAAATTTTCCTTTGCACGCCTCATAAGCGAAGCGTTGAGGTGGGTACTACTCTCACTTCACGCGAAACTACTGATTTTTCAAACTTAAAATGGCTCTATTATTATCATATATTGCACTTGTAAAAAATATATACACACACATATTAAGAAAAAATATTGTTTTTAACACTCATGACATTTTGAATGTAATTTTTATTATTTCAGTTAATTAAAAAAGTGTTTAAAAAAGTTCTGTCTTGGACGTCCGTTTGTCTGTATGTACGGATCCTGCATGTGGTCACGATAACGACCGAAAGACTTCACTAATCGAGTTCTTTTTTTTAAGCTTCAGTATAATTAGAAATAGAAGCCTATTTAATTTCACGGTCTAAATGAGATTATGAGGCGTGTACTTCTAGATTTTCCAAACTATTATTTATATTATGCGACTTGAATGTCTATGGATTTGAACCTTTACACTACATTTTCTGCTAAATTTTTATACGATTATTTTATAAAAATTTATATTAAAAAAGTATTATATGAAACCAGATTTATTATCAAATATATATTAAGAAAAAGTACATAAAATTGATTTTGGCGATTTTAAAAATCAATTTGGTGAAATAGGTCGAAAAAAATCTGACAACCCTGTACATGTTCACAAGCAAACGCCTTTAACACTAAGAGCCCAAACTAAATCAGAGCGTTGAGCGTCGCGTAAGCAAAAGGGTACGTATTTAAAATACATTCACAGTAAATATTTAATGATAAAATGTACTGTAAACACGTACCCTGTTGCTTACGCGACGCTCAACGCTCTGATTTAGGTTGGCCTGTAAGCCACAGAGCCATATAAAATATCAACAGAGAGAGAGAGAGAGGGAGAGAGAGAGAGAGAGAAAAAGTTAGATTTTTTTGTGAACTAAAGTCACATTTTTAGTTTTTCACTATTTTAGTGGTACATGATTATAGTGAATATGTGTAAGATTTATTGTCGCGGTAGTGAACTACTATGAATGCAACGTATTATGAAATTAAAGTTCCATTTTTGTGTATACATCACTATGCATATCAAAATATTTGGAACAAAAATCAGGCATTTCAAAACAGATAGTTCTAACAGAATAAAATTACCCATGGAAGTAGCAGAGGAGTATTATAGCAGCTCTCTTACTTACTCAGGAGCGGAGCTATGAAGTCTCAAATTAGGGCACTTCGCCCTTGTAAAATAGTTTACTGCTTGCCATTTTTTTTCTCATCAAATTTTAAAACTTTTTTGCTGTATTAGAGCTTTTAATAAGATCTAAAAGATATATGTTTGGTTGTATACTTCTCTCTTATGCTTAGTGAGTTATACTTATTTGAAAATTTAAATTTCTCAATTTTTTAAAAGTTTGGTCCAGTGCTTTCCAGATATCGGATCCAAATATCATCAGATTTATAAAAAGAAACTTTACGTAGACTGAGGAATAATGGAAAACATGTCGTATAATTAATATCTAGTATTAAATATAGGTCATACTGACGCAAAAGTGTTATAGATCTTAAGAGATTTTTCATATGAATAAACTTTTTGTTAATGCTATCAAATCGTTGATTGTTGGTATATTGGAATGAAGTTATATAGCAAATTATGTAATAAATAAAGGCCCATTTAACACTTTGCCAAATAACTACGTACACATAAGGGTTTTTAGAAATGGCAATGGCTTTGGAATCCTAGCTTTTTGATTTTAGAACATTTGAACTAAATTCCAAATTTCGATCTGAAATAGGTCGTATTAGGAAGTGCCCAGGTCCAACTATATTTGGTCGATTCACGTCTGTACAGATACCTTTCAGATAAGTATACATTTGCTATATCTTCCGAATGAACATTTTATATATATGTAATAGAGTAATGGTGTTTTTTTTTGTTAGCAAAAATTTTCGAAAATACACAATATTTTAAAATTTCAATTGAAAAACTGGATATTTTGCAACTCAGACGGCAGAATTTCATGAAATT
Source organism: Panzeria rudis (assembly GCA_956483635.1). NCBI lineage: Eukaryota > Metazoa > Arthropoda > Insecta > Diptera > Tachinidae > Panzeria > Panzeria rudis. The sequence continues at coordinate 34,635,969 of OY101450.1, forward strand.
TTGGTTATACTCTTTGAAATTTTGTTCCTTATAACGAAGAAAAAATTTTATAAATCGGACGATATTTGGATCCGATATCGGATAAATACTGGACCAACGTTTTGAAAAATTGTGAAACTTCAATTTTCAAATGAGTATAACTCCTTAACTATTAGAGATAAGTGTACAACCAAACATGTATAAGTATACAAAAAACATGGCAAGCGGTAAAACATTTTTATTGGCCGAAGTGCTTTACTCTGAGACTTCATAGACCCGCCCCTGAGCAACCCTGCAGGAAATGCGAATAGTGAAATTGTAATGATTTACTAGTGACATTGTCAGTAGTACTACTGACCAGGTGTACCCCAGTCAATGTAATCATCTATTGACATTTAACATTAGCATATCATTGAAAACCTACCAGTAGACTAAGGCACTACTGACTAAGTAGTTCTTTTGGGACCACATGGAGACATTTGCACCTAAGATTCACTAGTAAATCTTAGGGGCTCTAGTCTACAAAATTGATATTTCCTCGCTCGATGCCGATAGTGAAATGGTAATGATTTACTAGTGACATTGTCAATACTACTACTGACCAGGTGTACCCCAGCCAATGTAATCGCATATTGACATATAACATAGGATTGTCATTGAAAATATACCAATAGACTTTAGCATTATTGACGATGTAGTTCTTTTGCGACCAAATGGAGACATTTGAAAGGGTTAGGGCAATACACTTAAACACATATGTATATATATTTTTAATATTATTTTTTATATAAAAAATTAAATAAATTATTTTTAAATTATTTAGGCCGAATAATTTTTAAAATTTATATACCTTTTCCGGTTGTAGCTTAAAACATATCAATTGAAATTAAAAAATTTTATTCGAAATTTAAAAATTATCAATTCATTTAAAAAAAATCAATTCAGTTTAAAAAAATATCAATTGAAATTCAAATAATTTCCCTTTGAAATTCAAAACTTTAAAAAGAATATATGTATGTCTGTATATATTTTTGGCTAAAAAATTACATTATTCTACTAAAAACATTTGTTTAAATTGAAGCATTCAATCAAAAGCGATAGCGGCTAGCCACCGATCGGCTTGCAAGTCTGCTATTGACTGCAGATAATAATAAAAAAGGAAAACAAACTATTGACGCTTTCGTTGACAATGTCACCAGAATTACACTAGAACTTTTGTATCTAACGTATCTCTACTCGCGCATAAAAGGAAAGCTGTCGACATTTTAACTAGCGCAATTATCACTAGAGAAAAGAGTGTGGACAAGAGTCGTAATTTTGTATTTACAGTGTTGTGGTGGTACAAATTTTTTTGCATAAAATCGTAATTTCTACTTGGGAGCTATTACTAGTTGCATTTGATACTAATTGTACAAATTCCGACATCGCATTCATTTTGCTATTAATGTTGTTGCTGTTGTTAGCTATCTGTATGTCGTCATGTGGGTTGTTTTTTTATGACACAGATGCTTGCGTCCAATATAAAAGCTAAACGACAAATTCATTAGTTCAATAGAGAGCATTTACTGAAAACGAAATTGTATTTTAGACAAATTTTGTTAAATTTTTTTTTGTGATAACTTTTTCTGCGCTGCTATGAAGTTTGTTTTTTTGGAATTTTTGTCCCCACTTTGAGCTCGATGAGGATCCACTTGCCCTCGTTCTTTTCCTTTTTGCTTAAGTAGTTTTTTCCGAATTGCAGAAAATTAGGGGTCTAACGCAGCCAAATGCTGTTAGTAAGAAACTTCATACAATACTCTCCCATATCTAATGGGCATATCAGATAATTAAAAAAACATATTTTGGTTTGTTCCAAAGAGATGCATTAAGTTTTTAATTTTTCTATAAATTTTTCATTTTTGACTACATATGATAAATTGACTTTATTCTAGAGATTTCATTTATTCAATTGCAAACAATTGCATTGCTTTTTATTAAATTTTTTGTTGAACACAAAATTTGCATAAAACAACAATTAAAATCTTAAAGACAATAAAACACTTTTCATTGTTTTATTTACAGACAAGGACAGGTGTATGCAATAAAAAGAGAGACACATAAAGATAAATGATAAACAATATGAGGTTAAATATTTTAACAATACATGTGAATATATGTACTAGGGTGATCGATTATTCGACATTTTCCAGAAACCGGTTTTCGAATACTTTTTGAAATTTAAAAAAACCGGTTACGGTTTCTAAAATTCAGAAAAAACCGGTTAACTGGTTTTTAAGTGAAAAAATTATTATTAAAAAGTTTTAGTTTTAATTTGCTTTGTTAAAAAAAGAAGTTAATAGTTCATGTAAATAGGTACTATCCGCACAAAAACATAACTGTGAACATAAGGACAAGTTCCTATCCAAAAATTTCGGCCGTTAAAAGTACTGAGATCGAAATCTCATTTCTAGGCAAACTGCTAACTTGGCAATATTTTTCCCATAATTCTTCCCAATATTAGATATAAAAAAATATTGCCAAGCTAGCAGGTTGCGCAATAATGAAATGGTGCTGTACATATTAAGAACTTGGTCCTCGTTTTTATTTTTATTTATTTATTTATTATGTACTTTGATCCCAGCTGTTTTAACGGACGAAATTTTTGGTAGGAACTTGGCCTTATTTTCTTTCACATTTGTGTTTTTGTGCGGATCTGGTTTCATTTTTCAAAGCTTTTGTTTGGTGCAATACCTATCGATATAAATTCCCATAATTTGCGAATTGCCAATTATAGTGCCCCTTACTAAAAACAACACTTCCAGTATTTAACAATCAAAATCCGAAAAATATTTAGACCACATATATAAGAGGGACCCTAATGCACGGATTTATATTTTTTCTTCTTGTTTATTTCTTGACATTCACATCAGTAAAGAGTCAAATAAACTGCGCAAGCCACTTGCCAAATATGGTAGAATTGTACTTTTGTACAAGCCTGTTGTATAATATATGGCAGTGTTTTCGTGTTTGACAAGCGGCTTGGTAAGATGTTTGAAGAAAAATCAAAAAATTTAAATATTTTGACTGTCATATTGAAATTGTAATAAGCTGCTTGTGTAGTCTGTTGTGAAATCGCTTCATATACAACAAAATTTCACTAGTACTACTATAAAGCAGGTCATACTTTTTGACCGTGAATACTGCGCTTAAAATACATAAACAGCAATACAACAAAAAAATTTTTTTTTGTTTACAATGGATGTCACACTTCATGTAAAATATGGAGTTTGACGTCCATTCTACACCACAAGGCCAATTTAATTCGCCCCTGCTACCACCTTATAAAACAATTCGCCTTAATTTCATGTTTCAGTAAATGTTGTTGAAAACAATTACTTAGGAAAATCAGCAGTAAGAGTTCGTCTTAATATAGTAAAAACTAAAAAAATATACGAATCGAAAAGTATTCGACTTGGCCGGTTTTTTTATTTAAAAAAACCGGACTATTCGACATTCGCAAAATCAGCATTTTGAAAAAAACTACAACCGTGTAGCAGAAAAAACCGGTTTAAAACCGATTGAAAAATCGAGTCGATCACCCTAATATGTACATGGTACATACATACATATATTAACCCATTAATGTTTGACTGCCAATACATTTGTCCGATTTGGATATGCACCATATTTTTTTTTGTTTCTTAAAAGAAACATTATTTTTGTCACTTATTTGGAACATCCCAGTGGTAAAAATACCCATTACGTAATCGCTGATGTAAGCTATATTTAGCAGCAGCTATTGATGACGCTTTGGCTTATTATCCCATTTAGATTTAACATAAGCGTGTCATAGGCTGTTTAGTCGGTGCGCTTTCGCTTAAAAAGTAAGCTACGATGTCAGTATGTGTTGCTACTGTATGATTACATAATAAGTGGAACTGTAAGCGAGCTTGTTGTTGAAATAAATCCCAAAAGTAGGACACGATTTTTTACTTTGTACATATAAGGGATAAATTCTATGAAATACAACGAAATTCTGACATATTAGATTACACGTACATATCAATCTAAGTACATATATTGCTCGCTTAGAACGTCATCCTGACATCATTGATTATTATCTAGGTACTTCGTTTCATTTACCACTGGGATATTAAATGTAAAACAAAGTATGCAAACTTAACAAATATCAAATCGCAATTGTAGTCAAAAAAGCTTAATATGTAACTACGAAAATTATATTATTTAATTTTCCTTAAATAAGTTTTATTTATTTTCATTTAAAATTTTACCTTCAAAATTCTGTAAAATGTAGTTACATGCTTTTGCATTTAAGATAACTTTCAACGATTTACAACAGTTTTAAATATATTTATGTTTATGAATAAAAGAACAAGGATTTACAAATTATACTTCAGGTTGTGATATTAACACAGTATCATTCTTTACTATGCATAAATACATACTCGTACACCCAAGTACATTTATGTAATTTATAAAAAAAAAATAAATTGTGCGTCACTCGTCTGGTTTTATATTTCGTAGACAATTGTAGTACCCTACAGATGAATTTAATTGTTTTTTAAAAAACGCAGATGAGACAAAAAAATTAAGTGTCATATCTTAAAATTTCTTGTGATAAAGTCTGCAAAAATGTTCTCGAAACTTTAACATAAGTTTATTATGCTAGTGTTCAGCTCGAAAGCAAGAAAAAATAAAACAACCAAACAGATGAGATCTCTAGCTGAAAACTTTGCTCAGCTGTCAAAATGTTTAAGTTTTTTAACGTGGTTGTTTGAAAGACATAATGTTTCGCTGTTACGTTAGCTATATGCGTGGAAGGTTATCTGTTTGTACCGTGTTAGAATTTATCTTTTTAAGGTGAAACTTTTAGTTCCTTTTTTCGTAGATGAAAGGCTAGTGTTGAAAACAGAGCAGTATTACAAACAAGTTTGAGTCGGAGCGGAGTTTTTAAGTGTAAACAAAATTGTCTTGAATAAAAAGTCTTAGAGCGCGAACCGGTACCTATCACTTGACAACCGGTCCCGAAGGATTTTTATCCCTTTATAATCCATTTATTTTTGCTTTTGGAAGAATATTACATGTTAATAAAAATGTTTTTTTATTACATATATCTTAAGGCTTGCATTTATGCTAAAAATTTTTAAAAGGAATTGTAAAAAAATTAAGTTATAAGAACATTGTTCCGATTTTAGTGTGGACGCATTCTCTAACATATGGTGACAAAATTCCATACGACCAGTATGGTAGACAATCAGGCAAAACCCGGCCTAACATATTAATAAATTGTACAAGATCTTACTTATCCAAGATAAAAAGTTTAATGACTACTGGCAATCTCTACCAGCAGGTAGCCTAGAAATGAGATGAACTTGGTCGTTATGTTGATCTCAATACTGTTTAGGGCTGAAATTTTTGGATAGGAACTTGGCCTTATTTTGACTTTTATATTTTTGCATATTTTAAGCTGCTGTGGCTGCAGTGGTTATTGCATTGACTACCAAGCATCATCACATGCTTGGTAGTCAATGCAATAACCATGATGAGCTCTAGTTCACTTATTATGGGAGGTGTCCGATTAAGGGGGTGTCCGTTAGGAGAGGTTTCACTGCTGAAAACCTTTTTTCCTTTAATAATTTGATTGCTGTGTCGGCCAACTCATGGCGTTTCCACGGTTCTTACGGTGTAGGTTCCTTATAGAACTCGGCAAAATAAGGCGTAAATGCCCTAAACCTTTTTTATCTCTCTTTGTTTTCGAGATATCGGCGTTTAAAATTTTAGTTTTTGTTGGGCCGATTACACCGCGGGACAAATTTTAATTTTTTCTGTTTGGCAGAAACACCACTATATCTGTATTAATATAAAGAAAGATAAAATATAGCCAAACTGCGTACTTGGTTTTTCATTCCGACACCTTTTGTCCTTTTTAAAGGACTTAATATTTCTCAAGAATGCTTATTTTAAATAATTTTTTTTATATATTAGTATTTAATATTTTTTAGCGAACTTGGTACCAAATAAAAGGGAAGACTCTGTCGAATTTTATATATATATATGTGTCCTTATAAAAATTTATCCTTCCATATCCTTAACAATTTTTATTAATTTTTTTTTAAATTATATATTTTAGCCTTAAATTAACTTTATAAGACTTCGAAATTTTGTGATTTCATCTGTCTTAGTACAAAAGCTGTGATTGTTGTTTTCGCGGCGCAAAACTGATTTCTATAAAATTTTGTATGTAGAAAATTAATTTAAAAAAAACATTATTTTAAGCCGAGAGCGACAAATACGTAATATGTGTGTGCTTTTAGAGTTTATTTAATGTTAATATATATTTTTATATATTTTGCAAAACAATCAATTAAAGATTTTGAAGGAAATATTAAAAAAAATTTTTCCAGGAACATCTTTCAAATTTTGCTCACTTGTTCTTCAACTTTTCTTCAATATCCTTGGCATAAAAACCTATATACATATATCAATTAATTTGGAGACTAAGCATAGGTAAACTGCTTACTTGGTTTTTCATTTTCTCATCTTCTGTCCTTTTTTTAAGGACTTTACATATTTTGAGAATGCTTATTTTGTCTTCTTTTTTTATATTAACTTGTAAAATTTCTTTTTAGCAATATGTAGTGGTAAAATAATGTGTTAGAATGTTAACTCGTACCCTCCTGCTAATGCGACGTTCAACGGTCTGATTTAGGTAAGGGAGACAAAACCATAAAATTTTTAAGTCTTATAGAGTTAACTTAAGGCTAAAAGATATAGTTGTTAAAAGACTTTTTGATGACAAAATTTTCAAGAATATGGAAGGATTTTTTGAGGTAAATTTTTTTGTTCAAGACAAATGAAGAAAACATTTTTATAAAATTCTACAGAGCCTTCGCTCTTATTTGGTACTACTATTGCTAAAAAATTTACATATTAATATAAAAAACAAAAATTAAATAAGCATTAAAAAAAACAAGTAAAGCCCTTTAAAAAGGACAAAAGATGATAGACTAATTGATATATAGTGGCTTTTCTGCCAAGGATATGATAGAATAGTTCAAGATCAACTGAACAAAAATTTAAAAGATGTTCTAGGAAACAATTTTCTTAATATATCCTTCCAAATTTTTATTTGAATGTTTTGCAAAATATATAGAAATATATATTAACTTTAAATACTCTTTCAAATGCACACACACCTTACGAGTTTATTGCTCTCGGCTCAAAATTAATGGTTGTTTTATTCAAATTAATATTTCTACAAAAAATTTTGTATAAATGAATTTTGTGCCGTGACAGAAACAGTCACAGCTTTTGTACTAAGATAGATAAAATCATAACGTTTCAAAGTCTTATAGACTTAATTTAATCCTACAACAAGCAATTTAAAAAATAATTAAATAACTTTTAAGGATATCGAAGGATATATTTTTAAAGGGAAATTTTCTTATATTTTTGTGCAGGGAACTGAAGTAAACTTTTTTTTATAAAATTCTACAGAGTATTTCCTTTTATTTGGTACCAAGTTTGCTAGACAAAATATTAGATACTAATATTAAAAAAAATTATTTAAAATAAGCGTTCTTGAAAGATGTTAACCAAGTACGCATTTTGACTATGTTTTGTCTCTAGATTATTGAATAAATAGTGCCGTTTCTGCCAAAAATGCTGTCACGTGGTGCTATGGATAGCAATCGAATGATTCTTTTCCTAGCAAGGTTGGATAGAGAGAAGATCTTTATTCAGCGAAGCCACTATTCACTACATCTAGAGGAAGAAAACCTTAAGCCCGGCCGAAGGTCTGTTAGGGAGAAAACCAATTTTCAGCAAAGACGATTTTCGTTATCCTGGGAATAGAAAACTGTTGAGCCTGCCCGAAGACCGACAAGGCAAACAATCGTTGTTCATCGAAACCATTATTCGAAATATCCAGAGTAGAAAACCATTAAGCCCGCCGAAGCCCATCTAGTAAGAAAATCATTCTTGAGCTAAGCCGCTACTCGACACACTCAGATATCCCGATATATCAAAAATGTAGCGAAATAACGCACAATTTTTTAGGACTTTTCTTCATATTTCTTCAAGTTCTAAAAGGAGCTATTCAATAAAAAAAACTAGTTTGAATTAGGGCTATATCCGATATCGATACCAATATATCGGATCTTGAAACTGTTTATATTTTTGCAATGCTTATTATTAGCTTAACAATAACTGAAAGAGAGGTTTTTTACAACAACGAGTTGTCTAACTCGTATAAAATGCAAAGCAGATTTTTTAGCTGGAAAATTGATAGAGATGAAAATTTTGCGGAACTTCGAAGAGGTAACAAAGTCAATTAGCATAACATATTAGTAATATCATATGGTGAAATTTTTTATAATAATAAAAAAAATTACTAAAAAGTTATATTTGCAAAAATTAATATAGCAACAAGTTAGCATGAGAAAATAAAACTTAAATTTAAATCAAGCCTGTTTCAGAATTGAAAAATAATAAATAAACCACCTCTCGGTGCCTGGACTATAAGCCAAAACACTTGGTTAAAAAAGACAGGTTTGATTTAAGGCATAAAATGGATGGATTTGGATTCGATCCATGATAGAATTAGATGATAGACGTCCATCAAGGATGCAATCCATAGCCATTCCATTTCAGTCTCAAATCAAGCTTGCCCTTCTTGACCTAAGCTATTTTGGCTTAAAACTAAGAGCGCTGTACTTGTATAATAATATCAGTAAGACTCCCATATAAAAACTAAGATATTTCGAATCGATAAAATATAGAAACTGGGAGATGTAAAAAGTTAAGCAAGATGAAGTGTATCTTCAATTCTTCCACATTACAACCAACTCTCCTGTCAACACGTTGCTTGTATGTTTTTTTTAATTATTTCATCATTTGCGATACAAATATGTCTTGCATTCACTTTTTCATCTTTTGTTCTGTAATGTTGGGTTAGCACTGTCATTGTTTTCATGTAATTGTATATTTTAACCTTTTTGTTCTTATTATAGTTTGTTTGTATGTTATTTTTGTTTCGGTTTTTATTGTTGTCTATAACATTTGCAACACTCTTGATTTTATTTAATTTTCCTTGTGGCTGCCTTTTGGCAAATAAATAATTTTCATTCATACTCTTACTCATGCACGCACATACATTTATATTTATAAACCCTAAAGTAAATATGAATGTGTGCAAGAGTATCTACCCTGTAGTACAACTCTTCGAGACATCATAGATGCATACAAGTATCTATCACCGACGCACAGTGGGGTAGAATAAAAATATTTGGAACATAAATCAGGTATATCTAAACGGATAGTTCATAGGAGTATTTCTATTTATGTTTTCAATATCAGCATGAGTGGAGTTATGAAGTCGCAGAGTATGGCACTTAAATTAAATTATTTAAAAACGAACACACATACTGCTTAAGCCTTTTTCAGCTTTTCTGCAGAAACACCCACGGTATTGGCAGGAATCGAACCTGTGACCCCCGGCTAATAGTCTAGCACACTATCTACTACCCTACGGGGGTACCCATTAGGCCTTGTAAACTTTTTGACACCTTGCCATTTTTTTTGTTTCTCATCCGAATTTCCATTTTGTTTTTGTATTATTAGCCTTAATAAAATCTAAAAGGCCATGTTTGTATGTACACTTATCTCATATGAAAAATAAAATTTCGCTATTTTTTAAGCCTTGGTCCAGTATTTTCCAGATATCGAATTCAAATATTATCCGATTTATAAAATTTTTCCTTCGTTAGTTAAAGAGCAAAACTTCAAAGAGTTTAAAGAAAATGTATGAATTTCTGCCAACTGAGTTAAAAAATATTTAATTTTTAATTTGAAATTTGGAAAAATGTTGAATTTTCGACAATCTAAAGCACTACTTTAAATTTAGGATCATATATTGTCTAAATTTGTGTTGAAAATTTCTTCTTGTCTAAAATTACATCGATTTTATAGTTATTTTATTAAAGAAAAAACCTTTCAAATTAAACATATTTAGTCCAAGGGGAAAAAATTTTACATAAAGTATAATACGGCTATGGCTGAATGGTGGTTACGTCAGACTATCAGTCACGAGGTCGCGGTTGAAAACTGCACGCAGCCAATCCCTTTTTTTAGTAAAAACATATTGTTCAAAAATAATGCGTGTGTAATTTTAGGTCGATAATAATCTGTACACTTTAAAACATTACTTCAAATTTAGGATCATATATTGTCTAAAATTGTGTTGAAAATTTCTTCTTGTCTAAAATTACATGGATTTTTTAGTTATTTTATTAAAGAAAAAACCAAGTAGAAAAAATTTAGCATAAAGTATAATACGGCTATGGCTGAATGGTTGATGCGTCAGACTATCAGTCAGGAGGTCGCGGTTCAAACCTGCATGCATCCAATCGCTTTTATAGTAAAAACATTTTGTTCAAAAATAATGACTGCATAATTTTAGGTCGATAACAATCGGCAAAGTGTTGCCGACTATTATCGACCTAATTTTCAACAAAAGTGTTTTAGGGTGTAGTTATTTGGAAAAGTGTTAAATGGGCCTTGGATCAAGTGTGGATACTATGGGCAAAGTTGTTCAAAATTAAATTTTTTTGATTTTTTTGAACTTTTTTAAGAATTCTAAGACTCTCGGAAGAAAATCGTTATTTTTTCATGCAAGGTATTTAATATATAAATTCCTATATAGCTGCAAAATTTCATTCGAAAATACCAATAATCAACGATTTTATAAAAAAATTTAATAAAAAATTAATACGTATTCCAATAGAACTATCCCCAACTATTGACGACATTATCCAAGAAAATACATAAACGTTGATAAGATGCTACTAAAGTTGTCGTCAATTAATAATATTAAAGTTTAAAATTGATTTAATCGAATCGAACAAACAACCTCTACAGTGATATGATACCATGCTACCTACTAACGTACCAAGTTACTTAAAAACTTTATACAAAAACACCTTTAGTTGTTACTCTTGTTGTCGGCAATAAAATCGTGCAAGCAATAACTGCGATGCAGTTGTTATTCTTGTTATCTAGCCAGACTAAAAACTGCGATGCAGTTGTTAGTCTTGTTGTCGGCAATAAAACTGGACACACAACAGCTGCAATGCAGTTGTTACTCTTGTTGTCGGCAAGAAAAACGTACAAGCCACAACTTCGATGCAGTTCGTACACTTGCTGTCGTCAATAATGCTTTATTGAAAACATTTTCAAATTCTTTATACACGACAACGTATACCACCTTTTCACCAAAATTATTTCTAAATGTGTTTTATAGGTGACAAATAATTGATTGTCTTGCAGACAACAGCCATATCAATGTCGTCGGTAATAACTGCTATGTATGTCAATATGAAGGAAATAGTTTTTTGCCGATATGTCAAACGTCCAAAACTTTACCAGACAAGCAATCCAGTTGTCCGAAATTCCCTCAGACATTTGACAGAATAGCTGCCAGCGTACTGGTACGTCACATCTGCAAATTCTCTGCAATATTATCCGAAAAATATCAGACTAGGCTACTCATTTAAAGGGGTAAACCTCCATACAAAAAATAAAAGTTGTGCCGATCACCCCCTAGAATGAAAGATATGTTAATGAAGTTTCTAAAAAAATTATTTTTTGCCACGGCCCAAATTATAGTATTTTTTGTTTTTTATATATAGCGCAGTCATTTAAATTCCGTTCTGATTATATTGCATATCGTTGTTCATGGCTTGAATATAGCTTCATTTTTGCTTCTGGTGACTTTTTAATCCGACATCTAATTCTGGGCGCCACTTATGCCATCTCAGATCCTTCCCCCATAACGTCCATTGTTTTCACGTGAAAAGAAAGTCGGCTTAAAATTTAGTATGTCTAGCTTCTAATATATTCACTTTTATGCCACGCTCCAAAACAAACCAAGAACTTAAAAATCTGTTTCTGGAACGCAAACGGCATCCGCCAACATAAAAACGAACTCGAATACTTCATGATGGATAAACAAATAGATGTTATGCTCATCTCTGACACGCATTTGACGTTTAGAAGATTTTTTAAGATCAACGGATATATTCTCTACGATACAATGGACCCCCAATGAAGAGCTTGTGGTGGCTCGGCTATACTAATAAAATAGCGATAAAAAGGGGTGATCATAGCGAAGACTGTCATTAAGCAACTAACATCCGCATTAAAGCAGTTCACCAACACCTGGTGATTTCATCAATTCACTCTCCTCCCGGGTACTCTATTACAGAAAATCAATATAGTAGATTTTTTAATTCACTAGGCCCATGCTTTTTAGCCGCCGGTGACTACAACGCTAAGCACTCGTTCTGGGGATCTCGTCTCATCACATCAAAGGAACGTGTTTTTTTGGGCACGATTTCTAAAATGCGTTGGAATGTTATATCAAGTGGGTAGCCAACTTACTGGCCAAGAGATCGCTGAAAAATACCTGATGTTATTGATTTTGGAGTGGTAAAGGGTGCTTCCAGCGAAATGATACAATTTGTATCATCTTTAGATTTGTCTTCAGATCACTCATCAACTATTGTCACTATATATTCAAATACAACTTCTTCACCCACTTGTGATTTAACTATGACAAACATAGGTATTAATTGTTTGAGATACAAAAACTATTTGGGTGCTTATTGCACAGACAATATTCCATTATAAACGCCTGCTGACATAGATGACTCTATTAGAATGTTTGAGGCAAACCTTAAGCAAGCTGCTGTAAATGCTTACTACTACAAATCTTCAGGCGAGATATAATAAAATTTATTCAGCAGATGTAGAACAGCCTTTATCTGAAAAAAGGTAAGTTCGTAATGAATGGCAACGCTACAGATCCCCTGAGCTAAAATCTAGGCTGAAGGAATGTATTAAACAGCTTAGTACTTTACTAGAATATCAAAAAACTGCTTGTCTTCAAAAATTTATGAATGGGCTCATCGCAACACCTCAAACAGACAATTCGCTATGGAGAGCAGCACGAGCCCTCAAAAGACCAGTGATATAGAAGCCTCCATTGCGAGCTTTGAAAAGAGACTGGGCACGAACTGACGCTGAAAAAGGTACTCTGTTTGTAAATCACTTGCAGAAAGTATTTACGCCAAATACGTCTGATACTATAGTTGAGCTGCCACCAGTCCTCTTTATACCAGATATTACCTTTAGGTTCAATATTCCTGAGATTGCTGGCTTAAATTCGAAAAAAGCTCCAGGCGCTGATAAAATAAGCTATAAAATGTTCTTAGAGCTACCTGTACTGCAAGAAGGATAATTCTATTTATTTTCAACGGTATTTTGCGCATCAAATGCTATCCCGCAGAATGGAAGGTTTCGCTGATTACCATTTATACCTAAGCCAGGCAAAGATCATACGAAGGTGGAATCCTATATTGTTTAATTTGTCAAAACTATTTGAAAAACTACTTATGAGTAAGCTAACACCCATACTGAAAGGTACTGGATGCATTGCAGACCACCAATTCGGTTTTAGGAGACAACATAGCACGATTGAACAAACACATAGACTCGTGAATGTAGTTAGCAAAAGTGGTATTGTTCTAGTGGTCTATAGTGGTCGAGCAAAAGAAATATTGTTCTGCGCTCTTCATCAATGTTTCTCAGGCATTTGATAAAGTATGGCATGAAGGTTTAATACATAAACTAAAGCAACCTCCGCAACCGTTCGACTTCCTCAAAGCAGTATCCTCGGCCCTGTATTATATCTGATATATACCCCTGACTTGCCGGTAGGCAGTAACATACACATATCAACATTCGCTGATGATATAGCTTTTCTAAGTGTTCACAAAAGCCATCAAGAAGCTTCCCGCCAACTGCTAGAGTATATACCACAGTTAAAACATTGGCTAAAAGAATGACGGATAAAAATTAACGTGCAAAAATGTATACACATTTCATTTACATTATGCAGAGAAACCTGCCCACCCATACAAAAAACTAGCCAAAATATACCTCAACATACTGAAGTAAAATATCTCTGTGTTCCTCTTGATCGTCGTCTAACATGGAAGTTCCACATAAATGCTAAGGTAACCCAAATGCAATTAAAAGCAGTTCAAATGAATTGGCTTATTTGAAGGAACTCTACTCTAAGCTTAGATTGTAAACTTCTTCTATAGAACTCCATTCTAAAACCAATGTGATGCTACGGTACCCAGTTATTGTGCACTGCCTTGGCATCAAATTTTAGAAAAAATTCAAAGGCGACAAAATGAAATACTCCGTACGATTACGGCAGCCCCATGGTATGTCAGCAACAAGCGAATTCATAAAGATTTAGATGTGCCGCTGGTTTTCTAAGCACTTGCCAAGATACATAAAAAAACTTGACGTGCACCCAAATCCCCTATCCCGAAACATTATTAACTTTAGAGTCCATACTCGGCTTAGAAAGAGGGACACTCTTGCTCTCATCCGAAGACGAGAGACGTAGACAATCAAAGAACCAACCGGTGAAACAAATATTTTGGCAAAGTTTTTAGAATTTCCTCAGACAAACTGGTCTGCCTTCTTGTTAATCACTCATATAATTTTCGGTACGTTTTCGTACCGATTTCAGCATCTTGTGCAGTCTCTCTGATCAAATTCGGACCGAAATCAGCAATAAATGTTTGCTGGGTATATACATACATACTTATATCTATGTGTATGTATGTTTATGCATAAATTTACTTGTTATAAGGATGTGTCAATTTTCAGACAAAAACATTTATACACGTATGACTTTTCTCTCTCTACTGTCTGTCTGAGGACGTATTTATATCCTTAGGACATTTATCATATGAACTGGTATATTTATATTTTGCAAATATACTACACACACATTTATTAAATATAATTTTCGTTTGTATACAACTTTTGTTTCATTTTTAAATTTACTTTATGTATTTTTTATAATAATTCCTCTGTAAATATTTTTATGATGTCAGCTTTTGGACACATTCGTATGTGCATCAGAGTAACCAAGGTCCAGGAAATGTAATATTTCTTATTTCTTGGCAGCAATTGCAAATCTATAGCAATTTGTCTGGTCTTGTCTTTTTGAAATAAAAATATGATAATCTCATTATAAATTGTTTATTGGAACTAGAAAAAAAAGTAGCAAATTCGCAAGGATTTTGATGTAATACTGTAACGAGAAAAGGATGACACTTGCAAGATTGTCGTTTCTTAATAATAATTTATTTAGTTGTTTAATTTTGTCTCTCATGTTACGTATTAATTAGAGTGTCCGGCCTTTTTAGCCAAGGAGCGCCTGTAATCATGCGCAGATTTTTTTTGTCGGTCTTTGAATTTTCTCTATATGTGATGCAATTTTCAAAGTTTTGTAAAACAATTCACAAATACAATGGAAAAAAACGATTTATATTCTAAATTTTATGGATCCTTGGCTATAATTTTCTTGTGGTCAAAATTAGTTACAAGTAAAGATGTGCCCAAACATGGCCAAAATCTCTCAGAGCTAGTCACAAATTTATTTAAGTTCAATTTTCAAAGTTTTGTAAAAGAAAATGCATAAATACGATTGAACAATGCGACTTATATTTTCGTATAGTGTGGATCCCAGGCTACAATTTCCATATGGTCCACATGAGCTACAAGTAAATATGTGCCCAAACATGGCAAAAATCTCTCAGAGATAGTAAAAAATTTACCTATGCTGTGGCAGTGCCCCATCTCTGAATTCTATAGCATCATAGTGCTTTTGGAATCGAGTTGTATAGTAGTAGTATATAGTCTCGGTTAAGTGTAGAATTTCTTCCAATAAACTAATTTATTTGAACTCCTCTATTGTTCACTTGGATCAGCTCTGTATCTATATACATAGTATGTGGGACTTTCAACTTTCCATGGCGATTAAGGTGGACATAGAAGTATTTAACTTCAGATTTTCGCGGTATAATATGGTTATTGATTTGTATAGGTGGGTATGTTTCCTTCCGCAAAACTAAGGTAGTATGTGGAGATTTTTGTTTGTTTGTCTGCAATTGTTTTAGCTATTTTTTAACTGGAATATATCATCAAAGAAAATGCAAAAAGCTATATCAATCATTTTAAAAGTTTTACAGGAGAAACATAAAATTAATGAAAAATATATTGAGTATTAGCGCAAAATTTTCAGTCGCCCATGTAACAGTATTTAATTCCATTCGGCAACGGTTTTCAATCTACCACAAGATATCAAGCCTTGCCGGAGCATACCCAAGTATACCAGCGCTGCCAACAGTCTGAACTAGACTTGTGCAGTTTACGAACGAGCTAGTTCAATTGAACTATTTCATCAATTGAACTAAGGCAACTAGTTCAAGTTTTCATTATTCACTACTCCAATTGAAAAATGAAACAACATGATATATACCTTTTCCTATGAGCAAATGTAAATATGAAATCAGTCATTTATGTACATATGTATGTATGTATCGGATGAAATAATATATGTATGTATGTAAATATGGAGATGTTTACTAGGTATTTTTTAATAACTTTTTACTTATATTCACACACAAAATTAGTATTTATTATTATTATTCTCTCTCTAGTTACTGTTGTACAATCAAAGAATTCATAAATATTTAGAAGATATTTTTATGCAAGCCGCTAATTCTACAACAATAATAACACCTGGTCAATAATATACACAACAAACGAACAAAAGAATGATAGAATGAAAAGCAGATATAATGTTCTTATCATTCTTATATATCACCATTCATTCATAGTGCAAAAAGGGCGATATTTCACCATCTATTCATAGTTCAAAAAGAGCAATTTAACTAGAGCACCGATCTAGTTCATTGAGGAAATATGAACTAGAATGACCGACATTCAAATGAACTATTTGGCACAAGTCTATTGTGGACACACCTGACAAATTAATGTATTTTAGTTTTCTTTTTTTAGATATTAGCTGCTACAAAAATGAGTTGGATTGAATTGCGTTTCCGAACGGAATTGAGCTCTGTGACATGGCCGAATATGAGTAAATAAATTCTGTAAAGTGCGACTTTGACTCGTACACGAAGGGTTCCGTACGAATACCACATACATTAGACATATAACAAAATTTTACGAACAAATTGGCATACTACTACGTGGTGGTAATTTTGGTTCACAAATGCTCCGCACTAAATGCGAGTTCTAAACAAGTCAGATATTTTATTCTAATATTTTTATATTAAAATAAATGTTTTCAATTTTAATATGAAATAAATTTTATTTTTAAAGTATGGGATAATTTACGCAATGGCAAAATCTCTTAAATAATTTCAATTGCATACGGGTGGAATACTTCACTTAGCTCAATAAAGGGTTTGGGGACATTAGGGAAGTTAGCACTTATACGAATAGCTAGTTATTTATATCTGTGTGCACAAGAAATAACGACTAAACTCGATTTCGGCAAGTGGTCAAAAAAGCATTATTAAATCGTTGTCTAAAATCAGGGAATTTAGATTAAGCTAATCTTTGTATACTAGGTATTAGCAATTTTATACAATATTAATATATATATTTAAATTTCAACTTTGTCCTAACTCTACTTTAGCTGTCATTCCTTGTGGCCACAGATATAAAGAAAGACGTATATAAAACTTCGGTATAGGAGGGCGGATCAATAAGTCCGTGACTTTTTGAGCTTCCCTCATAGTTATATAAAATGCAACACTGTTCCTATCAACTACCACCTGTTAATAGACTACTGTCAACTTTTGAGCAAGTGTCGTTATTTACTTTGCGTTTAACAACTGTTCAAAACATACAATCTCGTCAATTTTTCTAAAAATGGAAAAAAGTGAATTGCGAGTGTTCATTAAACATTATATTTTGCGAAAAAAAAACCGTTAATCATATCAAGGAAAACCTCGATAAATACTATGGGAACTCTGCACCATCGATTTTAATGGTAAAAAGTGCTTTACTGACTTTCGTTGTGGTCGCACAAGTGCAAATGACGCTGAACGTTCTGGACGGCCAATTGAGGTCATTACGCCAGAAAATGTCGAAAAAATCCACGATATGGTGTTGGCAGATCGAAGAGTAAAAGTGCGTGAGATGGTTGATTCATATGGTAGGGTGGTGTCGATGTTAAGTGATCAGCTGGGTTTAAGAAAGTTGTCTGCAAGATGGGTGCCGCATTTGCTCTTAATTGATCATAAACTTAAACATAACACGTGAGCAGTCTCAATGGCAAAACTCTATGAGTTGGGCTACGAATTGGTACCTCATCCGCATTTTCTCCGGATGTAGTCCCTAGTGACTACTTTCTATTTCCAAACCTAAAGAAATAGCTCGCTGGAAAGAAATTTTTGACCAAACAAATGCCTATTTTAGGGACCTCGAACAATTATATTTTTGGAAGGGATACAAAAACTAGAAAAACGTTGGACTAAGTGCATTGAGTTAAAAGAAGATTATGTTGAAAAATAAATTTTTGTTTTGAACAAAAAAGCTGTGTTTCATTCAAAAAGTCACGGACTTATTGATCCGCCCTCGTATATGAACAAATTTGTGGTAAAAATAATTGCGTTTGGTACGGAAAGTTTTTTGCAATTGCGAAATAAAAATTAACATTGCGCCGATAGTGTCAACTCTGCTTTAATGCAGCATATTAAAAAATTTATAAATTTTTCTAATATTCAGTTATTATTATTGACCTTTTTTTATTTTTATTTTTCATATTGAATATTTTAAGTTGGATGCACTTTTTTTTCTATCTCGCCCATTATATTGTTAAATGGTTACAGCTTTAAAGATTAAGCTAGGTCATATTGAGTTGGGTATTGCAATTTTAAAGTTTGCTTTATTGCTGGCTGGTATAAAAGTATTTTATATAAATACTTTAAAAATACTTGCGTCAGTCATATAAAAATATTTCTAGATAAACATCTAAACTTGGGACTAAGTAACAAATTTAATCGTTTATTTGAAAATAAATCAGTATATTTTTTTAATAATTCCACTTAAATCGCACATGTGCTTATGAATATTTAAAACTATCGCGACATACATTTATATATAGCAAATAAATTTTTAATTTGTTTGTTTATTTGTTTGTTTGTTTACTTTTAAGTTCATATATGAATTTCGCTGCAATTAAATGGCAAAGAGATTTATAAATAAAACAACAGAGCTTTTTGAAACAAACTACTTAAATAAAAATACGATTTATGTCAATATCATTTTAAGATTTCTTATATTTTTTTGTATGCTAAACTTCTGTATGTAATTTTTTCAACATCTGCTATATTTAAAAACTTTGCAATTCAGTCACATGGAAAACTAAACTAAATCAAACAAAATTTCTCCACAGAAACAAAAACAAAAACTTGAAAAATGTTAGTTTTAATCAAAAAGTTTTCAAAAACACTAAAATTTTTGCATCTTTATTCCAATCAATTGCACCCAATCAAAGCTTACTGCATAAAAGAAAACCATCACAATATTTCCGTTTTTTAAATGCAGATTTTTTAATTTTTTTTGAAAGTGGCAGAAATCAAGAAATAAAATAAAACTAGTTCATATTTTTGTCTTTTTTACAACTTTTGTTATAGTTTTTGTGCGCATTTCCTTATGTTGAGCAAAAAGTTTTAGTTAACCAAAGACCAGCATGCAATCATTAAAATATTGTAAAATTCAATGAAAAAAACTAAAGAAAACTATGAAAGTATGACTATTGATGATGGCAGAAATATTGAAGCTTTATCGAAATACTTTAAGTTTTTAATAAAGGGTGATTGCTTGTGAGATACTTCATTAATAACGATATATTGAGAGGTTAGTGTAGAGTCCAATGGTAATTACATTGTTTTAAAAATGTCTGTTAGGACATTAATTTAAATTTCACAGATTTGGAAAGACGAAATTTCATGGATAGATTTTATACACTGATAATACTTATAAGCGTATATTACAACTACAACATACAAAACTGGTTGTTTAAATATAAAATTAAGTTATGTGTAATAACATTTATACGAAGAGGTGTATCGATAACATTATACAATTCATTATAATTAATTTTGAAAAAAATATTGTATTGCCAGAGGATGAAATTGATGTAGGGGACGTTGTGGTACATTAAATGATAATCTATTTAATAGAAACTCGGAGATAATATTACCATTTATCAGTTAACATATGAATATAACGCTTAAAACTTTTCTTCGACTCTTCAAAGTAGGAAGTTTGATTTGACATACTGCCAGTTTTTGTAAATAAAATTAAAATTTTCGTTAGGGACTTTGAATTGAAAACAAAAACAAATTTGAGTTTTTTTATTGTTGTTATAATATAAATTCCCTAACGAAAATTTTTATTTTATTTACAAAAACTGGCAGATAGCCTGTATTCGTAAGAAGGTAATTTTGATGACGGGTATGGATATATGTTCCGCAAAATAAAAAGTAAAAACTGTTTCTGTACAGATTCAATGCGGTCGCTATGAATGTTGTAAAATGGATCCCAAATTATGGAACAGTAGTCCAGTATCAGTCTAACCAAAGAAGTATATAATTGCCTTATTATACCCGCATCATTAAATTCTTCGACTCAATGCTTAATAAATAAAGCCTAATACCACACGCGCTTTATTGTTGCACATGTTGATATGACTAGTGAAAATAAGTTCATGATCAAAAAGTACTCCCAGATCAAGAAATTCATCCACAATCTCTAGCAATTGACGATGTAGTGTGAAACACCCATCAGAGTTAATTCTTCTAGAAAAGTGTATGTGTTTGCACTTTTTTAGATTTAAATTTAATAGGTTCGACTCACACCAAGTAACAAAGTCTCCAAATCTTGCTGCAAATATGGCTGACTTAGATGATTGTCTTCATTTAAAAATATCTTGACGTCATCGGCTTAGATCAGAATGTTGGGAAATTTCACTTAGTAAGTCAAATCGTTGATATGAAGAATAAACAAAATCGGTCCCAGATGACTGCCTTGTGGAACACCAGATTTGACAGAGATTTTCTTAGAAATGTCATTAATAAAGGGAAAACGTTTATGTCTGCCAACCAGATACGTTTTTATCCAATTCAAGGTTCTATTGAAAAATCCCATTAAATAATAATTTCTTTAATAAAAGCTGATAGTTAACTGTGTCGAATACTTTACTGAAGTCAGTGTATATAACATCAGTAAACTGTCCATTTTTAAAGCCATGACTAATTACTGTAGTTAAATGTAATAGTTTCATTGCAGTGGAATGTCCTTTACGAAATCTATGCTGATATGGTGTTCATATAGAAGATATTTGATGACAAAGCGGTTCGTAAATACGTTTTTCGAATAATTTCGGAA
This sequence comes from Panzeria rudis, assembly GCA_956483635.1. Lineage (NCBI taxonomy): Eukaryota > Metazoa > Arthropoda > Insecta > Diptera > Tachinidae > Panzeria > Panzeria rudis. The sequence continues at coordinate 34,657,299 of OY101450.1, forward strand.
TTGAACTTAATTTTGCAATTCCTCTGTAATTGTTGATGTTAGACTTCGACCCTGATTTGAATAATGGTAAAATAAATTATTTTTTCCAATGTTTTGGAAAATAGCCAGATTTAAATAACATATTGAACAGAACTGTAGGTGGGTAAGCAAAATTTTGAGCGCATTTTATTAGAATGCAGTTAGGAACGCCATACGGATAACTAAGCGTTGAGATTTTTAATTTCTTAATATAGTAGATAACAGATGATGTACTGATGAGAGGTGACATATTTGGCTGTTGTTCTTGTACAGAAAACGGATAATTATTCGATGTGTTGCATTTTGAATCGGAGTAAGTGGTTCCAAAGAAATCAGGGAACATATTACTTATAAGATTTGTGTCAGATGACTCATTCGTAGAATATTTCATAGGGGTGGGATAATACTTGGATTTTCTTTTGGAGTTTACAAATGTGTAAAACGATTTGGGATCAAGTTGAACATTTTGTTTTAATTTATTTATATAGCCCTTGTAAAGTTTCAGGTTGAGAAGATTTTATTCTGCTCTAGCTTTACAATACTTAACATATAAGTTTGCATTTATATATAATAACTCTAAAATGGGAAAGTTAAAACTTTAATACTTAAAATAAAATTAATTGTAGCATATAATTATTTGTTATTTTTGAAGAAGCACTAGTGTAGCAGTAACTCAACAAAGTGCAACTTTTTATATTAGCACATGCAACAAAAAAGATCTCTTTGAAAAAAAAAATCTCAAGTAAACAACAAAAAAGTGTGGCATAATAATACTAAAACTACAACACACTAGCTCCCTCCCACATTGTATGCATTCCCAGCAAACAAAATGTCTTTATTATTTGATATCAAGTACAACTCTCAAAGATTTTTCAAAGCAAAGAAGAATATTGAGTTTCACATTTGAATTCAAGCTGCTAATAATTTCAACATAAACATTTGACAAACCCTGCACAGTGGTTTCAATTGGAACAAAGTGTAATAAATATATATCTTTGAAACTTGCGATCCGATTACAAAATAATGTATGAAAAAATCATAGAAGAGAGCCTCAGCTTTAAGAATGTTGAAATTTTGGAATACTCTATTGAAACCCACGCTGAGCTAGAGGGTGTCAAATTTGACTACCGCGGCCATGAAAAGCCTTCTTGGTCTCATAACTTTTACAAATATTATTTGATTTTAATGAATTTATACCTGTTGTAAAGGCCTTTTAAATGTTTGTTTCATTAAGATATCTTTAATATTTTTAGATATACTTGGCTTTGAGTTTTAAAATTTTAATTTTTGCTCCCGACTTCGTTCCCGATTTCGTAAATATCGTAAATATATTTTATGATTTTTAATAAAATGCTTGATAATATGCTGAAGAAATTTTCAAGTTATCACAATTAATGTAGTCGTGAAAAAAAATCAAAGTCAATACTTTAAAATAAGGGTGAAAAATGGCTTAATGTTTAAAGAAAAGCTTAATTGTTGAACGTTTTTCTCACACAATTTTCAGAACTTAACATTTGCTTTTTCCACATTTCAAAACAATAGACTTCAAAAATGACTGCAGTTGAAATTTTAAATCGATTCAAGCATACACGCTACATTTAGCTTTGGATAAATATATAGTAAATTTTTATACTAAATCCTAATTTAATCACTTAAGAAAAAATAAATAAATTCCGTAAAGTGCGACTTTGAGTCGCATACGAAAGGTTCCAAACGGATACAATATACATACAAACAAATACAATATATATACATATTATTTTGCCTTTTTGGCAATTTTTTTCGTTTTGGTGATATCTTCGATTTTTGTGGTTTTTTTCGTTTTGGTGGTTCTTACGAATTTTGGGGTTTATTTTAGTTTTGCGATTTTTTGTTTTTGGCGTTTTTTTTGCGAATATTTTTTATTTCTGGCGATCTGTTTTAGCCTTTGGGACTTTTTTAGTTTTGCCGACTTTTTTCCTTTTAGCGATTTCTTACGGGTTTGTAATGCACCATGTACGCTTGGTTCAAATGTTGGCCTTATGTTGTTCTTCACTCATAATTTTTCTATGAAATTGTCAGATAAAAGTACATATTATTATCACCTACAAAAGTTTCAACTTTTTCCTTATTAAAATTATTGAGGTAGTAGAATCTTCTTTGGTAAAAATAATGCTATCTACAGTTTTGTCCTTTATGTGTCTAAGAGTGGAGAACAGATAATGCTAAGTAACCCTACGTCTACATTAGACATGACGGCATTAGACGGCATGTAAGAGACATTACCATATGTGCTTATGATCGTATTATAAACTAAAAATACTACTGACACCCTGTTACTACTGTAGACATGTGTATATCTATACAGCTGGTTGTTAGGATTTTGACAGATTAATTCGAAGATGGTTAGCATGAATTTCATAAAAGTGAGTTATCTGAAAAATAGGAAGAAGATCCCTCTTTCCGTTTTAAACTCTCAGGCTAGCAAGTTGAATTATTCCGCACGTGTCTAAATTGGTAAGAATATTTTGAACCTTCGATGTCTTCATACAAGAATACAACTCGTACTCTTTGCAACAAACTATATATTTTTTAGATTATTTTATTGGTGGAATTTTATTATTTCGCCAGTTTTTATATTTTATGCTCCAAAACCCAAAAAGGCACGCTAATTATTACTGGCTTAACATATAATCGGTTGAGGAAAACCAAAACGTGGATAAATTTCCTGGTTTAATCCGTATTTCAATTACTAATACTTTAGATATATATTCCACACATTATTCTGGATGGAGTTTCAAGTGGTTTCTCAAATATGTGGGAGTATAACTGCTGGATAACAACAGGAATAGTGACATTTTGTTCTGATACCCCATACACACATACAAAAAGAGGTACAGTAGTAGTCAGTATGTCTTCTCTGTCTAAAATAAAAGGAACGAAAATATTTCTCATTTATTAGGAGATTTCCAATAGCAGCCCGAAAAATGCTGGAAACGTCATGACTGCAAATAAGGGAATGATAATAATGCTAGAAATGTGATGAGTAGTATTAAAGTGAACGTAGGGAAGAGAATACCAGAATAACCTCGACCCAGATTTAAAAGAAAGAAATTACCAAAAAAATTAAAAAAAAAATCAATAATATATTAAGTAATCACGAATAAATCAAATCTTGCAAAGTGATAATTGGTATGAGATAGTTCAATAAGCCAAAAAATATATATGTAGAGAACAAAATTACGAGTAATTAAGAAAAAAAAAGAAATTCCTTAATTTCTCTACATTGCACAGTGGCGCGCGGTAGATTTTCTGTAATGTTTGTCTTCAAATAAATGAGCAAATAGTACTGAAGACTGTTAGAGAAAGCAGCAATGCATTCTCTGTAGGTAGTACTTGTTGGACACGATAACCATATGTGATGCGATATGACGAAAGGGACCTTATCTTGCCAGGGGTCAAAATCGAGTTTTTGATACTAATAAATAAAGGACAAAATTCTGAACAAAATGATACCAAAATCATGCAAAAATCTGAAAAATTGACGAAGTTACAACATTTTGAAATTTTTATTTCAAAAAAGGTAGTTTCGAGATAATAACCTCGAGAGTATAAACCTCATACACCTTTTTGTTCACTTTTTGAGCAGCAGTTGTTTAATTTCGCATCGTCCACAGCGATGGTATGCTGACCAGAACTGGTTCCTGCAAACAGAGGAAACGATTTTCGCTTATCAGAACTAAAAAATTATAATATTCACGTTTTGGCCTGTACTGAAAATTTTACTCTGGCAAGATAAGGTCCCTTTCGTCATGTCGCTTCACATATAAAGAAAGCCGTTCACCAACGAGGCGGCGGGACCCACTAATTATGCTAGCTTTCAGACGTGACGGGGAAGTTCTTGCCCTGCATCCTGCTATCCTGCATACAAAATTTATTGTAAAGGGTCCCTCGAAAATTATAGACTGCCGTTATTGAAAATAAGCAACAAAAGGGGAAAAATTACTATTACATACTTATGTCCGATTATTTACAATGAACTCTACGATTTGGTACGCTAAATATTTCAAATTAATGCGAAAGATATAAGTTTTGCCTGTAGCTCGCGACCCTTCCAACCATGTTTCATTTGTCTCAAGATGTTTTTTAGTATTGGTGATTTTTGTGTTTTGACGATTTTTTCCCGTTTTGGCGATTTTTTTACATTAACTGAAAGAATACCGTTTGTTTTTGTTTTGCTTAGATTTCAGTGTTAATGGGTGTAGTCTGTGTAGTAATACACTAACTCTGAAGATTTCAAGTGTATATATATAAGTGTCTGTATAGTACATTACGGTTCAGAAATTATAGCTAAATTTCAAAATTACATAACTTTATTGAATACCCTTTAATTTTTGTATTGCTTTTTAGCATTCACTTCTCGTGCTTTTAAAATGCTGCACTAGCTGTGAACATTTCAAGAGTTTGCATTTTCACGGTTTCCAAGATAGAATACCCTCAAATTTTTATTTTGTTTATTTTCAGTGTTAGCTGGTGTAGTCTGTATCCGCACAAAAACATAAATATGAAAATAAGGTCTGGTTTCTCTCCAAAAATTTCGGCCTTAAAAAGTACAGAGATCAAAATATGGACCAAGTTTTTGATAGGTACAATACCATCTCATTTCTAGGCAACCAGTAGGCTTGGCAACATTTTTCCCATAATTCTTTCCCATATTAGAAAGGCAAAAAAAAAAATTGCCAAGCTAACAGGCTGCCTAGAAATGAGATGTTATTGTACCTGTCAAGAACTTGGTCCTTATTTTCATCTCAGTACTTTTTACGGCCGACATTTTTGGATAGGAACTTGACCTTATTTTCACATTTATGTTCTTGTGCGGATCTCAGTTCTTATTTCTAACCTTTTATTTGATACAATAAGTGCCCCATGCAATAAGCCCTGGAGGAAAAATTTAAATTTTCCCATTTTTCTTAGTACTTTCCCATCAATAGTTGCCTGTGTACAAAATTTCAGCTTTCTAGCTAAAGTAAAAGTGTCCCCTAAATATAAGGGGGCCTTAGTCCCCCGTATAAAAATTGACTGTTTTCAGAATTTTCTGCCACACTGGAAGTGCCTCATACAAAGAAGGTGCCCCTAGTCTCCCCCAGATGAAAAGTACCCGTTTTCAAATTTTTTTTCGTTAACTGCTCATCATGGATAGATACTAGAGTATTCATTCGAATAATGTTTCCTCGATTAATCGAATAATTGAAGTCAAATAATGTTCGATCAAGCAAATTACGAGTAAAAATTTATTCGAGTAATTTAGTTCGATTAATCGAATAACTCGACTTAAAAAAGTTTATGTAAATTTTTTTTTGGATGAGGTTTAGCAAATTTCTTAATAAAAATTGGCTAATTTTCTTAAAGTATATGAAATTTGCTATGCAATACAAACGTTATTTCATACTCGTACTAAGAGACCGCATGATCAAAGAATTAAATAAATAATGCAGTAACAATAATAGGGGAAAGGAACCAGCTTCAAATATATATCTTGTAGAAAATTGGGAAATATAACCATCAAACAAAAATTATTTTAAGTAAAGAATATATTTCCAGAGGAATTAGTTAAATAGATTTTTTATATTCAAATATCGAATGTAATCTAATGATGAAATTCAATGAAAAATTAAAACCATTCACAAAATCAAAGAGCAAATAAATTAGTTTTGTCATATAAACTATTACTTTATGGATCTAGAAAAAACAAAGAACTGATCCGATAAATTGGAAATGCTTTTTAATTCACTTTTCTTAATTTATCCAGCGTCAACGACTAGTGAAATATCATTCTTAATAATGACGAAATGTTCAATAAAAAATATCTATGTAAATAATAATGCTTATTAGCTTAGTGTATTTTTATTCGACCTTATTATGTTTTAAATTAACTTCTGCGTTTTTTCAGGGTCTACGTCAATAGCATTATAAGCACTATTTTTGCAGACTAAATATATTGATTTTTTGCGGTTATTTAATGCGCTATACTGTTCTGTTCTCCATGCGAAATTAAAATGTTCGGAATTATAAAAGCTTTGTTGTTACAAGTTGATATTTATAACAACAATGTTATTCCGATTCCGATTAATTTTATTCTGCATTGAATACAGAACAGGTCTGAATATTGTTAAATATTTCCTGGCGCAAAATTTTCTCGAAACATTTGAATAAAAAAAAAAACAGTTTTAAATCGTCAGCTTATTTTCTAATTTATGTAGATATATTGTTTTTCGTTTGTTTTTATTATCAAAATATATAAAAATGCGATAAAACTTGTTTTAATTTATTTTTGTACACAAAAATTAAAAAAAAAGAATCGAGTAATTCAAAAATTTTCCGATTAACTCAAATAATTTTTAGCAGTAAAGCTTACTCGAATAAATCGAAGGAAATAAAAATTTTACTCGATTGTTCTAGTAGCTTAAAAACCCTAATTTCGATTAATTAATTAATCGAACAATTGAAAAGTCGATTAAAATGAATGCCCTAATACATACATTGACATGCAATGCAGATATATAATTGATTTTCAATAGTAAATAAAATGCCCACAAAACAGATACATATCTCGGGTGAAATTTGCAAAAAATGTATTACTTCCAAATGAATATACTAAGAAGCACGAGACGTATGAGTAATATGATATAGTATACTATCATATTACGTATGCACTTTTGCCCTACAATTTTAGCTATTCCTATTTTCTTCACATACATTTCTTAAACTTAGAAATATTGCTATATTTTTTAATAAAAATAAAGAAATACAAATGAAAGAATGTAGATTAGTACAGTTTTCATGCTGATAAATAAATATGTTTCTGAAAAATTTTTTTTGATTTCAAACCATTCTCATTTTGAAATCAAACCTGCATGTTTGCTGAATATTCACACCACACTTACATATGCACATATTAATGAAAAAATATGTATATTTTAGTGAAACTATTTCGTATTTAAAAAAAAAACACAAAGTTAATTTTCTTTTCGTTAACAATACACCAACATACCATAAACAATTTAACACATAGACGCTTTTGTATAATAAAAATAATAATAAACTCGTAAAAAGTTGAAAAGAGAGTGAAAAGCAAAGAAAAGCTGCTAAATGAAAAAGTGTTGCTCAGCATGTTGATGCTGTTGAGGATTTATTCTTTTTGTTCAATGTTTCACACAATGTTTTTTTATTCCTTTCAACTGTGTTGTTTGTTTTGTATATTTTGCACCTTTGAAAAAATGCAAACTCATACATATTTTCCACCAGTATTTTGTTCTATTTATAAACTTTATCCCAAGGAGTTTTTAACTTTCTATATTCGCATGCATATGTTGGTAAATGGTACGCTATAATCCATACTATATATCTTTTAAGCATTTTCATAAATTTGCTATGTTGTATGTAGTAATCTTGTTAACCTTTAACAACATAGGGTTAAGCCGAATAGTACTACCGATATTGACAAATTGCTGCTTGTTGCTGTTTGAGTAGCTCACATGCTGACATTTGAAGTCTTAAAGCTTTAAAATACTTGTTTATGGCAACTTCCACGTGATGTAGTGCTAAATCGCAACTACTTATTTCGCTTTTAATTATTGTTCTTCCTGTATTATTTTGGTTAAAGTGCATAAACATTGTGCTGATATACATGCAATATGCTTATGGATGCTTAGATGTAAAAATCAAAAGGAGTTCGCTTTGTAGGCCTTTTTGATGCTTATTTTTTAATATTGAAAGCTTTTATTATTTCGGCTTAAGTTCAATTCTTGAATTTAAATAAAGAAAGATTTTTATTGCGAAAGTAAAATTAGAATATCTAATAATTAAACTAGCAAGACGAATCAGAGCAGATTTTGGGGACGCTACATCATCTTATCAGCGTTCTTTGTTTATTTTTACCACTTGTCAATATGGATACTAACAGCTGCTTATCCAGGGGTAGGAAATTGCAATATTTCTTCCGCCCCCAAAAAGAGTTAAATATACATCATTTCTATCGAGCTTCTACAATAAATTTTATAAAATGATACGCTTCATTTAATATTCCATACGGTACAAAAACTCGGCGTCAATAATACAATTAAATCAATTAGGAAGGAGTAAAATATTCATATATCTTCTCCTGTTTTTGAGAGTAGGATGCTTAATAAGAGCTAACTAGCTTTCAAAAGATAAAACATTATCATTCAAATTCCAAAGAAAAGTTCGGAAGCAAATGGAAGAAACTGTTGTTGCACTGGCTGTATATTATTTATATGAATTTCATAATGATGATCCCAAATCTCGGCAGCATATTCCAGAATTGGTATAAATAAAAAAGTACTATATATAATGTACGGAACTCTGAACACGGGTTCATTACTGTGGTACTAAGTATTTAAGTTCTAAATTGCTGAATAAATTTATCTGAAAATTGAAATGATTGTAGAGGAGGCGTACGATTTTAAGGCTCATGTCTCTCGAAGTCTGTATCTGAACCAGGCCCAGAAGTATAGTGGGAGAAAGTCAACTACGTCGGATGTGAAAAACTGTCTGTGGCTTGCTCTTGTTAGACAAGATGTAAAATGGGTGCAGTGAAAAAAAGCCATGTGCAATAGGGCCATAGGACCTTATTTCTCAATCAATTGAGAAATAAGATCATTATCGCAATCAATTATGAAATAAAGCCATTATGGTGTTATTTCTCAATTAAATTTCTATATGTATTGAACATATAAACAGCCTACGCATCATAGTTGAGCAATGTGTTGAGTGGAGGACGCCGCTTTTTTGGTATTCATCGACTTTGAGAAGGCATTTGATAGCCTTTTTCACTCAGCCATATGTAGCACTCTAGCATGCAAAGGCACTCCAGAAAATATAATTGATATCGTAAAAGCCTTATATCACAATGCATGGATATAGTAGTGACTGATTTAGAATTAAAACTGGAGTGAGGCTGTGTTCTGTCACCCTGGATAACATAATGAGAAGAGCCTTTCAAGCCTGTTTAAAAAATTTTAACGATATATTGAACAGGCATTTTTTTACGAATTTTAAATTCGTACGCAATAGCTTTGCACTCAACATATGTTTTCAATAACAATAAACATAAAAATATTAAACAAGTTTGTGATTTCAAATAAGGCCCCCTGTAAGGTTTATTTACTCACGCCGAGAAGTTTTACTCTCTTAATAGGAAAGTGTTAAAGTATAAAATGACAACAAAAAAAATTTAAAAAGACTGGTTGGCATATAATAATTGTGTGCTGTTGAAGACTAGAATAAAACAAAAAAAGCGCAAGAGAGCCAGAAAAAAACCTATTCAAGAAAATTCATTTGAAAAGGCAAACACTGGCACATACATCCATCTTTTATGAAGACATATTGTTGCAGCGAAAAAATAGCATTATTAAGATTGCATGTGGCACGATGTTAGCAATGTTGATGCTGTAAACACAAAAAAAAGTTTCTTCAACTCCTTCTATTATCCCTACTATCTCATTTGCATCAATGCCACTAAAACATAACAGTTATTAACACGCTGTCTCACAGAAAACAGTAGCTATGAGATGTTAATTAATAATTTTCATTATTTGCTTGTAAACGTTTTAAATTGTAAGAATAGTTCTTAGAAATTATTAAATAAGATTTAGTGGCTTGATGCCACGTGTCACTTGGCTGCATCCAAACGATTTAATTCTTTAGTATCATTGCATTTAGTTCATTAAAATACACTACTGTTAGTTTCAATACCCAGAAATTCCTTTAAATGTGTGACATTTTCTTAACAATTTAGCGAAATTATCTGGAGTTATATATTCCGGCAGTTCTTAGGTCTTGTCTCTCCTATTAAATAAAGTTAAGAAATGCTATTAAGTGTAATAAAGCTCTGAATAAACTTGATTGTCAGCAAAATATCGCAGAGTATTACATGAAGCTTGTGTTGGCAATAAGTAGATAATAAGAAAATTACATGTGTTGTTATACACATCGCAAGAGCTTTTTGACCATCAACGCGGACCTGCAAAGCAACCGTTAAGGCCTTTGTATGGTTGCGGAGTCAAGAATGCTGGCAACAACAATGCTGTTCTGTAATCTGTAATCGTGTCTTTTTTTGGTTTCGTTGTTTTTCTTCAACTAAAATAGTTTTTGTGAAGCGGAAGTAGATAAATATCAAAATAATGTAAATTTTCTGAGACTTATATCTTGTCGTCTTTTATGGGACGCTTCGAAATGCACATAGTTTTTCAGGACATGTAAGTTTATTGGAGGATCCTTGATTTCTACAAATAATATATTTATACACTGAAAGAAAATGCTTCGTAATGGGAATGCAACCATTAATCTTAAAACTCTTTATGTTATTAAAATGACAAATGTTATTAATGGCATTAAATATTGCATTTCATATATTTTGTGGTGCCAGACGACACAATTTTCATTAGGACAATGTATCGGTAAAAAATAAAAATTATATATGCTCGAGTTCAAATCCAGACATCAGATATGGTATCTTTTATTGTTTAATTCAATTTTTCCGTCTTTTTCAGACATAATAATATTGAAAATACTAAACAAATATTAGTTTTCCAGTGGAGTTAATAAATCCTGAGCTCGAGGATAACTGCCTGTTCTACGATGTCGAATGAACATTTTAGTGATCGAATGCCAGCCACTCGATTTCTAATCAATTTGGGATCAATACTGACAAAATAATTCTATAAATGAAGGTTTACTTTCAGTGGTTGGGTTGATGAAAATCATAGATTTTGATTTCGTAGAACAGTTTTAAATACAGATTATACATATTTCCCTTGTATTTCTACAAGGTTTTTTAAATTATGCAAATAATGAGCTTTTTTTTAGTAAAGAGCCAAAGTTTATCTGCTTCCAGCAAAAAATTATTCAGAGTACGCAGCACCACACATCGCATCGCTATTAGTCGCATGACACAAACTGGTTCCAATGGGATAAAAGGGTAATAAAACTGTATCTTTGAAACTTGTGCCGTCATAAAAAAATGATGTATGTAAAAATCATAGAGCAGGACATAAGCTTTGAGAAAAATGAAACTTGGACCACCGTGTTGAAATACACGTTGACCTTCCGGTTGTCAAAAATGACTACCTCGTGCATGAAGAACTTTGTTGGACTTATAACTTTTGCAACTTTTGTCCAATTTCAATGAGTACAAACTTGGTGTAAAGCTTGTAAATATATTAAGAAAATGTAGTTTACTTTATTAAGATATATGTAAAAATTTCAACGATATATGGCATTTTGGTTTTTGACCTCGACTTTGCTCTTTATTTCGTCAATATTGCCGGTAGGAGCATAGACAAAATTAAAAAAAATATATTTTATGATTTTGAGCACAGTGCCTACAAAAAATTTTTCCATACAATTTCATTATAAGCCTTTAAAAATTAATTGTGAATAAATACGAAATTAGCCCATAAGCACATTTTAAGTTTTTAGTGATTTTTTAAGAAAAACCCATACATCGAAGCAGTAGAGGGTTAAAATATTCCATGAAATTATTTGTCGTGGAGTTTTACATAAAAGTGCTGAACACACCTAATACATTAAACGTAACGTTTACCCGATATCTTATACCGATTCGTTATAACAAATGACCAAAAGGTGGCGCTCATGTAAAGAAATTTGCCTAACTTTTAAACTTATGGAGATCCCATTATCAGATTTTGACAGTATCATCAGGACACCCTAGGCTAATTTTGTTTAAAAAGAAATAACTAAAGGGGGGGGGGTCATTTCCGGTTTTGATCATGAACCTCTTTTTATTTTTACGGAATTTTTACTTTGACCTGAATAGGTATAATTTTGAAAATTTTGTTATTTCGGCTTTTAGTTCAATATTTGAATTAATGTAAATTCAAATTATTTTTATTAAGAGTTCTTGTTCACTTTTACCACTTATGAAAGTGGATGCTTTTTACAAGGAAACATCAGCTATTTATCCAATTGTTATCGCGAAATAGAATACAAGACTATTTTCATGTAAATTCTTGCATTGATTTTTATTGCGACTCAACTTAGATTGCCGAAATTTCCCTATCTGATTAATAATCCAACGCTCACAAGCTCTTATAATTTCATTTAAATATTTTTTTTTAATAGATCAGACGATTTCCTATAAGAATTAGTTATTTTAATTTTTTTGTTTTATTTTTTTCCAGCCCGAACAATAATTAAAATAAATTTTCAAAAAGAACAACATTATCGCACGCCATAACTCGACATATAAACATCATAAAAAGAAAAACATAAATGCATACACATTTATAGCTACTAGTATACCAGTAAAAAAAATTTATATATCTATAAAACAATTTGTCTAAAAATATTTACAAATTCTAAACAAAATAATTTACTAAATCAAACAAAGATATCTACTGGATTTTCTGTACTATATCAGTCACTATTTTTGTCAGAATTTATAAAACAATTTGTCTAAAAATACTTACAAATACTACATAAACTATTTTATTGAATCAAACAAAAATACTTACTGAATTTTTTGTAATATATTAATCAACATTTTTTTTTGGAGTCTTCATCAACATCTTTGAAGCATTTATGAAATATTATGTTAGATGTGTTCAATTCTGAATGTTTATCTAAAAAGTCTGCAAAAATTAATGATAATTAGCTAACGTACATTAACGAATTTATAACAACATTAACGAATTTATTGATTCAAAAATCTTCAGTAAGCAAACTTTTGCTATCATTGTTTTTACGATACAGAAAACGAGTTTTGTTATTGTTTTTGGAGTTTGCGTCCTTAATAAAAGTAAAACAAAATAATTAATTCTGTAAAGAGCATTTACTGAAAATGGAACTTATTTTTAGAAAAATTTTTGTTTGAAATTTTCTGGTGATAACTTTTTTGTGCGTTACAACATTAATGTGTAGGAGAAATTTTCATTAAAATTTTTTTTCTGCATTCCATAAAATTTTCTAGTTATATTTTCTACGCAAAACAAATTTTTGTTCTTGCTTTTATATCCTATAAATTTTCTTATCGGATTTAAAAATTGTTGGATATTTTTTTCAAAATTGAATTTTCAGCAATAATTTTATTTAGCCGGAAAACAAATTATTTCCGTCTGCAGTTTTTTGTAAAAATTTTCGACCTCAAGGACCTCTAGTGGTTGATATTTATTTATGGATCAATCCACTGTGCATCAGTGTTCAAAATAATTATTTTCTGCGCCAATATGCATTATTATTGAGTATACTTGATACGATTTATCAATATTACTCATATGCTAATATTTTTGACTAGAACCCAGAAAAAACTTTGCTTACTGGTAGAAAAAAAGTATATTAGAACTTAAGTCGTAACTACTTACAATTTAACTCGATAGCTATTATTTTTGTTTGAGAAGTCAAAAAACAAGGGGTGTTCCTTACAAATGCATTTATATTTTTGTAGCAATTAACTAGTTACTATTTGGCTTACTTGAAGCTAACAAATAAATAGTTAAATAAATATATAAAAATTTTAAAAAATGTATACATATTATATTTTATTTACATTATTAAGTCTTTTTTTACCCAGCTGGGACACGAACCTGTACTTGTTCAGATTTGAAGTCAAGTACTTTATCCACTGACCTATTGTTGACTTCTGAGTTTAACCCATTTCCAGCTCTCGTCCGATTCAATGAAATTCGATTTCTTAGCTATTTTGGGGTTCATGATTAAAATTCGTTATCAAAATAAACCTAGCTCTTTTGAGATCGTCTGAGCCCGGTGTTCGTAAGCTCGAACGCTGGACGCGATGTTATGTCCGCACTATTTTTTGTTTTGAAAATCTTAAAACATTTTTTTATATATACATATGGAATACATTTTAACACAAGTTTCTTGCAATTTTATTGAATATGTTTATTTAGAAAAAAATTTTAAATAATTGTTATTGTATTTAATGAGAAAAATTAGTTTTGATGGTACGCCTCAAAATACTTACGATGTAAATGTACATTACACTTCTTGCATATCCATTTTATTCGCTTTCCACAAGTTTTTAATTTTCAACGTCTAGGTTTCATCAATTCTGCCTGGTGGACACATCGATTCTATCTGGCGGATTCATCGCTTCTATCTGGTGGAACCACATAAACAGTGGCTACACCATCATCTTCGTCTTCAATTATAGCCATTATTTATTCAATGGCCAAAGAAACTAAAAACACAACAAAATTATAAACTATTTAGTAGACAGAAACTTAAAGCTACAACACTTCTTTCTCAATCATTTGAGAAATAAGACTTTATGGCATTATTTCTGAATTGATTGAGAAATAAAGCCATTACGGTCTTATTTCTCAATTAGATTTTTATATTTTTTAATTTGTATTTAGTGTGCCCAAAAATATTAGCTCTTGCCATTATAGTCTGCCTTCTAGTATTCTTTAGGAAGGATTTTTAGCACAACCAGATCTATAAGGACCCCAGTGGGCTGTTTTTAAACTTTTAAGCTGGCAACATGCGCAACCTAGGAAGGACATCCTCCGAGTTTATCGAAGAGTGACTTAGCAGCGTAAAGATTTTTGCGTAGCCGGCCTGCGGATGGGCTTAAAAGTTTTCTCCTCCGGTATATCGAAAAGCGGCTTCGCTGAGAGAGTTTTTCATCTCGTTTTAACAAAGAGCTTCGCTGACTAAAGATTTTTGCACAGCCGGCCTTCGACAGCGCTCCTCTCAGTATATCGAAAAGCGGTTTCGCTGAGTAAAGTTTTTCTTCCAGTATATCGAAAAGCGGTTTCGCTGAGTTGGCATTCTCTCTTTCGGCGGTCTTATTGGTTTCCTTCTCTGCGTTTGTCAAATAAAGGCTTTCAAAGAAAAAAACTCTTTGTGCACTAAAAAAGGCTGACTAGGTAGAAAATCTTTGCTCAGCGAAGCCACTAAACGATACACCAAGAGGAGAAAACCCTTAAAGCCGACTATGTAAACATCTTTAGTCAAGCAAGCCGCTCTTCGATTTACTGTGCCCAGCCGACGGTTGGATATGAAAAATTCTTAGTTGACGAAGCCGCTTTTCGTTATAACAAGGGAAAAACCCTTAAGCCCGCTTTTCGATATATTTAGAAAAGGATGTACTTAAGCCCGGCCGAAGGCCTGCTATGCAAAAATCTTTACTCAACGAATCAGAATGCAAAACCAGTTGACTGCTCAGCGATGCAAATATAAATACATATATATAGCTTTATTTTCCATACCATTTAAAACATTGAGAAATAACGCCATATGACCTTATTGCACATGGCTTTATTGCACTGCACCCACTTTTATTCCGCTGAATAACTTTCTAAACACTTGCTACACACTTTTGTATTAAAAGTCCTTTTTCTGCGCCTTCAATAGCTAGAAATGGTACCGTTATTTGTAAAAAAAAAACATGCGACCAAGACTAATTTTATATGTTGAATAACAACCAACGTTCGCGCTTGCGAACACCAATATTTACAACGTTGTTGTAATTTTTCGTACTTTTTTGTTTAGATTTTTTTTGTTTCATTCTTTGCTGTAAAAATTGCATTTTTACAATTTTAATTTTTGTACAATTTATACATATGACGAGCTAAGTGAAAACCCTCTAAAAAATGAAGTGTAGAAAACTCCTTTGTAGCTTAAAAAATAAATTAAAAAAAATATATTAATTATAGTTTATTTAAACTAAGAATACATACGATATTTATTCTTTAAAAATTTAAAAATAAAACAGTTCAAAACAGCAGAAAAAATTACAGATTATAATCAATAAGGTTTCTGTTATGTTGACTTAACAAGAAATAAATTTAAAAAATCAAAGAAACCCGACTGCGTAAAAAAATATAAGACAACAACTTTAAACTATCACAGATCCTAAATGGTCATTCGAAATTAAAAATCATAAGAGATACCTAAAGATGATTTTCAAATACCTATCGAATGATACCCATTTTAATAGTGTTCGCCGTATTTACAAAATGTTTTCGTATTTACAAAATGGCATCTGTTTGCCGCCATATTGGATTTTGATTACTGTCATATCTTTAGCGACACTCCCGGGAATAAGACAAATCGATTGACGTAAGAGTTACCAAAATCTGTTTGCCGCCATATTGGATTTTGATTACTGTCATATCTTTAGCGACACTCCCGGGAATAAGACAAATCGATTGACGTAAGAGTTACCAAAATCGGTTAACGCGTTCGGTTTATATAGTGCCGCAAAGGAACACACATACATACATAGACTGTTAATCACAATACCCTTCTTTGCGTCGCGCAGTCGGGTAAAAAGTGATTGTATACTTATTTTATTCATACATAGCAACAAATTGTAGCTACTTTCAGATAATGAGAAAATACGTATTAATTTTGTTCAAAACTAGGTAGTAGTTCTAATTTGAACTATAGTAATAAGATAAATAAGTACCACTCATTACGTTGTAACCTATTAAAAGAGTACTACCGATTACATATATGACAAAAGTTTTTACTAGAAATTAGAAACGTCCCAGTAAACACAGAAATACAGCATATATATTGCCAAACTTATTTGCTGGATGAAAAATATTATTGCTGCAATAATCGATTTCGTATTGCTGAAGATACTTCCTTCGGGAAGAAAAGTGTCTCGATGGCAATACTCCTGAGCAATACGAAAGCGATTCTTCTAGATGATAAACAAGCAATATCGCCAGATAACCGCTTACAAGAAAATGCGACGATATCGCCAAAATATCATTAGAAAGATAAAAAAAAGATTTTGCATTTTTAAAATTATTTTTCGTGGAGATTACGCCATTTTTAACCCCCGATCAAAGAAAAAAGAGGTGTTATAAGTTTGTGGTGTTTATTTGTGTGTACTTGTAGAGCCTAAACTGTTAGACCGATTTTGATTTATTTTTTTTGTGTGTTGAAAGGTGGCTTGATCGATAGCATTATCCTCTTGAAGCTGTGTGTCTGTAGCACCATACTCTCCAAATGTCTTCATCGATTTTAGCTCAGTTTCTTTTGTTTGAAAGGTGACTTAATCTAAAATCTTCTAAAATGTATTTTAATAAAACTGGTCCAGCCATTTAGAAGTTATCATCATTCATTTTCTTCGAGGGTTTTTAAAATATTTAATTTAATGTTACATATGATATATTCTTTGGAATTTAAATATTTTTTCTATCTATATTTTCTCAGAAACTATAAAGGAAAGAAAATAAAATAGAACCACTAATAAGAAAACAGGAAGATATCGTCAAAATATCATTAGGAAGATGCAAAGTAGATTTTACATTTTCAATAATATTTAAAATTAATATTAACAGATTTTTGTATTAAATCTTTATTACTTATCGGTAAAAATATCATGCATACATATAGCAGCTTTTTAATTATGTAGTTCTCCTATAGCTTTAAAATTCATTTTAGTGAAAATTATATTTTTTGACACACAATTTTTTAAATAAAATGTTCTCAAAAATTATAAAAGAAAGAAAATAAGAATATTACTTTGATGAAAATTTCGGAATATTTGTAAACTATTGCCTAAGGGGATATCTTCCAATTGTTTGTAGGGTAGTTACAGAATTTATCATGCAGTCTTTATTACAGCTAGAAATTGTTTAGTAACGACTAATATCGTACTGACCACGGAAACTATTGTCTGCTAGTTATTAATCGGACGCGTTACCTGACTATTTGTTTTTCAAAATGCAAAATGCAAAACCTTCTCAGTAAGATTAAAAAACTTATATACCTTAGTTAATATATTGTAAAATCGCAAGCAAATTAAGCCATGCATTTTCAGTGTAATTAGAAAGTGTACAATATATGAGTAATAATATATCTTCTGCAAAGCTGAATTTTATGGAATTATAATGGAATTTTGAAAACTTTTTGGCGTTTCAAAGCTATCTCAAAAGTCTCATACCTTGTGTCAGTGCCACAAGCGACTCATCTAAAACTAGAAATAATATCAATTAATGGTTTTAAAACAATTGTTATGAATTAAAAGAAGTATTTGCTTTTTACTTAAAAATTTCTTTTAAAACACAAAATTCTGGAAATTATTGAATATAAAATTAAAGGAACTTGGGTTTAAATAAAATTTTTGAAGTAAAATGCATATAATCTTTCTGCATATAACGTTACGAACCTTAGCCTAATAATCAATTTGGATTTTAAAATGCAAATACTTTTTTTTATTCACACTACCGAATACCTCGTATGCAAAACGCTAAATAAATATATAAATATGATTTTTTTTCTTTGAAAGAAAACGACTTTTGTTTAATGCCCACCTTATTACACAGCCAAGGCTAGCACTCATATTCATAAAGGATTCTATTGTAGGTCTCACTTCAACTACATATTTACATATATGCAGCCCTTTTGTCTGCTTAATGTATTGCTTCTGCTTGTAGTATTTTTTTCATTACATGTTACTTGCTGTTACTTAAAGGATTTTTGCATAATAGAATAATAATGAATTTCGTGTTCTTGGCCTTGTATTGTTTTTCGTGGCAAAAAAGGGATTAAAAAACTGCTTTATTTGAAAAAAAAAATAAAAACATTTTGATAAGCATAAATCGATGGCTTATATTCCAATATTGCTAACTGCAAAACACCAATTTTATAGGAGAAAGAAAAAACATGCCTTCCGTTTACTCGAAGAGTAATAAATAACAAAACTTTATTTGAAAATATTATTTAAAAACGACTTCTAAATCCTGTGTATGTTAATTTTTTTTTAACAATTCCTAATATTAGAGCTTATATATCTTTGATAGCATATCTTTGATAGCACCTTTTACAAATTGACATCGATTCAAACATTGAAATAAGCAGATAGCACTATTTGAACAAATTAAAAATATACATAACTGCCACCGGATCTCTTTGTCTGAGGAAATTCTAAAAACTTACCGAAAGGTCTAATATAACTCTGTACGAATTCCGACAAATTTTCTAGGGAAATTCTAAAGGAGTTTTCGACATGTCTTATAAATATCGGGAATATATCTGACAAAACATCAGAAAATTTTTCGATTTATCTGATATGTTTTACGTCCTGGCATATTAATATCAGAGAAAAGTCGGAGCTAAAATTAGAAATTTATCAGAAATGTCGTTTAAAATTCTCCATGCATTGTTGTGCTGCTTATGGCAGCTCATCAGAAAACATTTACCTATATTTTATAAGTTTAAAAACTCAAATATGTGTGTATAAACTCAAAAGATAAATGAGAATTGTAACGAAAACTAAAATCAGACAATGTGCAAAAGTGATTGCTAAAAGTCGTAAGACGTAGATCAGAAAATGTGCAGACTACTCTGTTAAATGCCTTAAAGGAAATAAAATTGACTTCGGATAATGTGCAGACTATTCTGATATTAATCGGATAATATTTCAGACAATGTGCAGAAACGTCGTACCAGAAAACTGTTCCTACTGCTCCGCCAAATGTCTGAGGGAATTTCAGACAGCTCGGCTGATTGTCTGGTAAAGTCTCAGATTTTTTCTGATGTTAGACATGTCGGTCAAAATTGTTTCCTGAGTATGCATGTACACACATGCATGTATACGTAAATATATACCCCCTAGTTAGCCTAGAACCGTATGTCAACACTCTTTTCTCTAGCAGCAATTGCACTAGTTAAAATGTCGACAACTTTCCTTTTATACGCGAGTAAAGATACGTTAGAGATAACAGTTCTAGTGTGCTTCTGGTGACATTACCAACGAAAGCGTCAATAGTGGTTACCTTTTTTTTATTATTCTGTGCAATCAATAGCAGAGATTAGCTTCTTATTGAATTTAAGCAAATTTAAACAAATGTTTTTAGTAGAATAATATAGTTTTTTAACTGAAAATATATACATATTTTTCCAATTTTTTAATTTCAAAAGGAATTTTTTTGTTCCAAATCGGATTATTGAATTTCAATTGATATTTTTTGAATTTCAATTGATATTTTTTTAAACTTAACTTATATTTATTAAACTGAATTGAAATTATTTTAATTTCGAATAAAAAGGTTTTGATTTCATTTGATATGTTTTAAGATGCAATCAATCACCAAAGCTATATAAATCTCAGAAATATTTTGGGCTAAATAATTTTAAAATAATTAATTTATTTTTTTTATATAAAAAATAATATTAAACAAATATATATAGGGTTAAGTAAGTGTATTGCCCCAACCCTTATAAAATTGTAGTGAATCTTTGGATCAAGTGTGTCCATATGATCGTAAAAGAACTACCTCGTCAATAGTGCTAAAGTCTATTGGTAGATTTTCAATGACAAGCCTATGTTATATGTTGATAGGCGATTACATTGGCTGGGGTACACCTTGTCAGTAGTAGTATTGACAATTCACTAGTAAATCACTACAATTTCACTATCGGCATCGAGCGAGGAAATATCAATATTGTACACTAGATCCTCTAAAATTTACTAGTGAATCTGTGAATCTTTGGTGTGGTCTCAAAAGAACTACTTAGTCAGTAGTGCTAATGTCTACTGGTGGACATTCAATGACAATCTAATGTAAAATGTAAATAGATGATTACATTGGCTGGGGTACACCTGGTCAGTAGTACTATTGACAATGTCATTATTAAATCACTACACTTTCACTATTTTCAGTGTAATTTCCTGCAGTGTACATAAGAACGTACATCTATGCACACACGAAATTCATACGAGTACATTCTACGAATACATATTCCCCTACACCCTAACCCCAGTTACTAAATGTGCGACCGTACAACATTTACAATAGAGACTAGAAATATATAGAAGAAAAAGTTCCATAATTGCCTAGGAGTCCCCCTTAGGAGGGTTAAATATATAACTGAACTCCAGTATTTTTTTTTGTTCCAAACATTTTATCCGAACATACTGCCCCCTATGTCAAAACACACTTACCACCTATGTGCCACCAAATAAAGTAGTTTATTGAAGTTGTTAAATTTGGCCCCAGCAGCGCGTACGACTAGTCAAATGTATGACCAACTCCCATTAGGTTTCTAGCTACCTACACCGTATCTCCATGGGTAGTCCCATATAAAATATATAAAAGAAAAAGTCCCATAGCTGCCTAGGAGTCCGTCCTATGGGTGTTATATGTATGACTGACCTCCAATAGGTTTTTGTTTTCAATATTTTCTCAAAACATACTTGCCCTTATCTCCATCCGTTAGGGCACTCCCATACAAAAAAATTTATATTTTGTATAGGAGCCCCTTAAGGAATGTAGAAAATTAAGTGGAATCAGTCACACATTTGACCCGTGTAGGGAGATCCTAGGCGATGCATGGGCCAAATCTAACAATTTTATTAAACCACCTTATTTGTGTGGGAATCCCCAAGGTTAGGGAGATGATCTTGTTGGTTGATCACAAACTACAATGCATATGTGTATGTATTTACGAATATTTGATAATCAAAAATCTTATTATATTGTTTATAAGCATATATTTTTATGCAGATAGCACTTTTTTTTTAAAAACAAAATAACGGGTTGTTAAAAATTTATTAAGAATACATAAAAGAAATAATTTTTTTTCAAATTAAAATGACAGATGACATTTCAATCACACATCACGTTGCTATAATAAATACATTTTCTAGAAAATTGCAGATAGCACTATTTCAATATAAGCCATCGAAATACTTTGAGAGCGAATGATAGATAGCTTTTTTCATTGTTGTTATTTTTTGATTTTAATTAAATCTTTTTTTTTTTTTGGTTTCACCACATTGGAATTTTTAATTTGAAAATTTTTTTAATAGTTGCACTCTTTGAAGTGAGATTTATAGTCATTCAGTAGTACATATTTTTTGTGAATTCTTTTTCTTATGGTAAGGATTTAATTTATTATTTAATTAGAGAGTCCCCATACCAAAATTGTTTATTTTAAGATATCGTTTTTTACCTAATTTGTGATAGGTAAAGAAACTTTGATACATGGCTGATTCTCATTTCAATAATTTTTTTTGTGCTTTAGCATGATTTAATAGATTATAAGTAAATGTACATAAGCTGTACTTTTGTGTAAGACTCTACATTATATATTAAAAATGAATAGGGAAAATACTATTTTTACTCTCTTGATACAAAATGGCGTATGCGTAATGCACGCTGTTCATTTTCCACATTAAGAAACAATGAATTTTTCCAAAAATGTGAGTATATTTATAACGATTTTAACATATCGTCGTTCGTAAGTTATTGTGTTCTATATGACAAAAATGTGTTTTTGGTAAATCACTGTTAAAGTTTAGTTTTTAATAACAAAAAACTGAACCAAAAAAGTTATCGACTTTGTGGTGTTTCCTGTCAAACAAATTTTTGCCTTTGGAAACTCTTCCAGGAGTACCAAGCGTTTTTTTAAGTACTTTGTTCTATACGCATTTATTTACGAAACTCTTCTTGTTTTATAGCATATAGAACAAAATGTGCTTTCACGGAACCAACCCTTTATCTAAGATGTGCCTTAAGGCGGCTCGAGAAAAAAGTTTAACCATTCACCCTCTAGAATGAAAGATATGCCAATGACATTTCCAAAACAGTAATTTTTTGCCACGCCCCAAAATACCTCACTTTTAGTTTTTTATGTCGTTCTTTATGGCTTGACTGTGGCTTAAGTTTTTCCTTTGCAGGCTTCTTAATCCGACATCAAATTCTGGACATGGTTTGGCATGCCATTTTGGATCCTTCCGTCCTAATGTTCAATTTTGTGAACGTGACAAGAGAGCCTTTCCAAATGTTTGTATATTTGGCTTTTAATATCTCATTTTTATGTCACGCCCCAAAATTACGTTTCGTTTTTCTTTTCCACATTCTTTTACACTAGGTAGATTCCAATACAAAACACAAGAAATTGCACCAACCACACCTTAGAATAAAAGGTATATCAATGATGTTTCAAGATCTGTAAAATAAAAGTTTTTATTGCGCCCAAAAATACAGCACTTTCAATTTTTTATATATTGTGACGCTATTCAAAGTCGGATCTCTCATATAGGATACCGTTGTTTATGGCTTACGTGTGGCTTAATTTTTGCCTCAGTTGACTTCTGAATCCGACTTCAAGTTCTGAGCACCACTTATGCCATTTGGGATTCTTCCTCCTACTGTCCAATTTTTTGCACGTGGCAAAAATCTCTTCTAAAACCATGTGTGTCGTGCAAATTTTTGTTTAAAAGCAAGAAAAGCTTTATTTACACTGTATGGGCGTGGCACTGCCAACTTATTTTATCATTGAATCGTACTGTCAGGAAAGTAGTTGAAAAATAATATTTTTCTTGTAAGGGCGTGTCACTGCCCACTTTTCTTTTTACAAACTTGTACTGTCAGAGGGGATCAAGTTACAAGTGAAACTAATAAAAGCATTTTAAAAACTTGCGTTAGAACATAATAAAATTTTTTTTATATTTAGCTTTTTTGCTTTGGTTTTTGTTCTATATGCATGATTTTTTGCACATAGAATACAATAACTTACGAAGATTGTTACTAAATTGTTGTATAGAACAAAGTCGATCTCTCATATCTCGAAAACTATAAATGCTAAAAGCAAACTGATTCTACAGATTGACAAATCTCGAAAAGTTTGCCTTAAATGTATCCTTATCTCAATTTTTTTAGTTTTGCGGTATAGAACACAATAACTTACGAATGACAACATGTGCATTTGCTTCTCTTATTTTGCTGATAAAATTAAATTACGTTTCATCAATCAATCATCGTTTGTATCCAAAAATTTTTATTGAGAGTTATCCAAAATTGTTTTAATGTTGTTGAAATTTTTTAGGGAATACCTAAGGAGGTTATGTTAAAATACATCGAAGATTATACATCTGAACTGTATTGAATTCAAAATAAAGTATGTGCTTTGAAAAAATATTGAATTCGTAGAGAAATGCATTGAGTGTTACGTAAAAATTTTTTTGAAATATAATTGTTCTATAAAATTTAGGACGTTAAAAAAGTTAACAGCAGCTGAAGGGTAGAAATAATATAAAGAACATTATCTGTTTACAAATTTATGGTTTTCTTTGAAAAAATTTTGCTTCTTTTGCACTGTGGTTTGTTTGTTATATTTTCAAAGAATATATTAGGTAGGTCATATTTTGCTACGAAAAAAATATATTTGAAATTGACATCAATTTTGATATTGTAGGTCGATTTTACTAAAATAAGTCTTATTTGAAAGAATAGCTAGCCTACTTTTGTTCAAGTATAAATCTATGCAAATAATTATTTTAAAGCAAAAACATTTTTTACTGAAAAAAAGTCCAAAATCTACTTTTAGAATGAGAATCAGCCACATAAATCTTAAAAAATCTTAGTTAAACTCACATATGTATGCAAGCGTGACCCTTATTTTGAAAAAATCGATTTCTTCCAGTCCCACGCCTCAGTTTGGTGACAATGGAAAAAAACTGATCCTCCTGCCAAATTTACAGATCAATCGCTTGGGGTTAAGACGTGCGCTAGCCCGCGCAAATTTAGGAATAAACATTAAATTTAGTTTTCTTGCCTCATATAACTTCAAAAATATTAATTTCACAAAAAAATTTTGTAGAAAGAAAATATTGTTTGTTAAGTTTAAAATATTTTATACCCTAAAACTTTTCTGTAATTCGAATAGTTAAGAACATAAATATAAAATTCATCATTAGCATCATTATCTTATTTTAGTGCTTCATTCGGTCGCTCAGCTCATGACAATTAAAAACACAAATTCACAGCGTTTTGAACTGGCTTAATTGAAAGTGGTTTCTACTGTAATGAGGCCGAATCTGCCGTCAGTTTAATTTTATTGGTTCTAGCTTTTGAGACATATACTTTTTTTCAAAAATGAAGCCGTGTCACACAAACTATTAACATAACCGGATAGGACTATCCGCTTAGAAGTGCGTGGTTTATATTCCAAATATTCTGATTCTGCTCCACTATGC
Organism: Panzeria rudis; assembly: GCA_956483635.1. Lineage (NCBI taxonomy): Eukaryota > Metazoa > Arthropoda > Insecta > Diptera > Tachinidae > Panzeria > Panzeria rudis. The sequence goes on from OY101450.1 coordinate 34,682,299, forward strand.
GTATGAGTAAAGAAGTTGTTAAGCTTAGGAATAGAAATAAAAAGATTTACGGCTGTATGCAAAAATAATTAAAGTAGCTTTGCCAAGCAATGTTGAGTAAAGTTGTGTTCTAAAAAAATTATTATATCAAAATTTTAAAGTAGGCACTCACGTTTGTTAAGACTACTTTAAGTTGATATTTCCAAAATGTGTATTTTTGACCACAAATATTTTTGTTAATATAGCACATATTGATTCCTGTTACATCTGAAAATAATGCTTGAAGTCTTATCTCTTAGCTTAAATTTATTATTTGTTTCATGTAATGGGAAACAACACCAAATTATCTAGTTGATTCGAAATACATAGAAAAATTCATAAAAAAAATAAAAAAAATACAAATATAAAAAAATGTCTTAGTGATGTACATAAAATCAAAACAAATCGAAAAAAGTTAGATATTCAAATACTCATTTCATTCGAATAAAAGAAATTGTGTTAATTCTTCTACGTTCATCATATTTTTTACTTTTACTTCATAGAAATGCTTTTATGCTTTACTACAATGTCAGAAGCTCATATTTTTTGAATTAAGTTGTTTTACTTCAAAGTAATAGAAAGTTATTTAATAAAATAAAAAGTTATTTGACTACTCGAATGAAATTTGTATTCGCTTTTGTACATCATAAACTATGAAGTGGTTGTTGAACACGGTGGTGTTGCCAGTATTTATTATTAAATCACAAAATAATTAAAGTTGTCTTTTGCATATAATTTCTTAACAAAGTTATGTTAGCCTTAAAGTGCTTGGTAACTACTATGAACTTCAAAGCCAAAGTAAAATATTCTTTAGCATACAGCCGATAGACACTACAATAGACATTGTGTGCTTTAAGGAATTTTAGGTTTCGATACTGGCAACGCCACCATGTTTTGTAGTTAGTGTTGCAATAAAAAGAATATGATTTCATTCGGATATTGAAATAAATGACTAGCTTTTTATTGTTTTCGTGAAGTTAAGTTTTTTGAACTCTCTTTATAATATGTGTCGTTCATTGTAGCAGTGAATTATCGCCTTGTAATTAAATTTCGAGAAAACGAGCCTTTTATAGTGAATATTTTGCAGTTTTACTTCCGCGAGTAAACAAGTAACGCAATCTACGGGGTTTTGGTGCAAATATTGGACTTGCTTCACAGTAACTACGATAGATATGACTATGTGATACTATTCTACAAAAATATGTATTTATTAAATATATGGAGTTACCCCACTTTTACAATAAACGACACATATATTTCTCAACTTATTTAATACAAGTTTTCTATGAAGTAAAATCAAAAATGTGAAATGATTACAAAAGAATTCACACGACTCTTTACACCAAATATGAAAAAGGTACTCGAATAACGAGCCTATTGTTATTTGGGTTGATTGTTTCTACATCACTAATAAATCTTTTTGCTTTTATGTGTTTTGATTGTGTTTTTTTGCTAATTTTGCTGCGAGTTTTGTTTAACTTAAATAATTTACTGGCATATTCTATCAAATTAAAAAAAAACATACTTAAACGCTTATAGCGAAGACTTCAAGCTTTAATTTAAAGTATATGATGTATGCCTGTGTGCTAAATTGCAAAGATATTTGAAGTTAAAATTGATATTTCGATGATATGAATTTATTGAAGGTTTATAGTAGGTGCATACCATCTTTAAACCTATTTTAAAATTTTCATGTTATATACATTTATGAATGCAATTTTATGAAATTTTGCTTAAAAGTAATTTATTACCCTGATTTAAATATTTATAAACATGGCTGTAAGAATCTATAAGCAAAATATGTATAATTTTAAGTCCTAAAATCTCTCAAAATTTTGGATACGTTATACATAAGAGCAATTTAATTAAAAATTTAAGATGTATTTTTTTAAATATTTTAAAGCAAAATAGTATTTTATATTAATAAATTGAATGTTATTTCTAGTAAATAAAATAAGCATAATAGGCTTAGAAACTTATATAAAACCCAACAGCCAATTCATATTCGATAAGCCTACTACGCTTATTTTGCTCTTTTGTGATTTTCAAAAAAAATATTATTTGCAAATTGTCGAATAGTTTTTGAAAGTCTGTGCATATATAAGTGGTTTGAAAATTTCAAAAGAATTGTTGAATTCTACTGATGATTTGGTAATGCACAAATGAAATTCATATAGCCATTGTTTAACCCTCAATAAATAAATCCTTTAAAAAAATAAATAAATAAAAAATAAACGACTTTCGCCTTAATGATTACAATAAAATATGTTCTAGTATATTATCCTTTGAAATAAAATTTATTTTTTATTAAAGATTCTCCTTTTATTAAAATACATCAATACATAATTGCTTATTATAATTTCCATTCATTAATTAAATATATTAACCCTTTATAAGACACACACAAAACTTACAATAAATATGAAAATGTGAAAATAAGGCCAGGAAGTATGGAGTTAAATGTCTCCATGTCACCACTTTTGTCTACTAAATTGGTGGCATTGTCTACAAAACTTTTACACTTTTTACTTTGTCGTTTATGGGTAGAGACATGTTCGACAGCTGAAAGACATTATTTTTCTTTTTGGGGTTTTTATTGTTTCGTTTTGTTTTGTTGAAAATAAATATGGTACACGCAAAATTAAAGGCTTTTATAAAAAGGTAGTAAACGAGTGAAATTAAAAGGTGAATAAAAGTAATTATATTATAAAAATATTTTAGCAATTTCATAAATACATCGTGAGTAAAAGAAACTTTAAAAGACTGGTGAAAAATCAATCTATTTTGTATAAAAATAGAAATAGTGAGAATGATGAAAATAATTTTAGTAAAAGTACAAATATTTGAGAATTTCTTTGCAGGAAAATTCAAAAAATTGGTTCAGAGTTCGCGAATCTTTCCTAAAACGAAACAACACTAAACTTCTGTACACTCTAGGTCACATAGGAATCCTTGGTAATGAACTAGAACTTTAAAAAATCTAAAGAAGCAGTTTTATTCCCAGCAATATTTCCTTATAACTACATAAAATAAAAAGAAGTCAAAGGACTGATAGACGAAAGAGAATAAGCCGTTATGCCCAAATTTTACGAGACATCTCACGATGTCACACCTACTATCCTGTTTTAATAACAATACACTTCCAAAAACCCATGTGGAGTCAATAGAAGAATTAAATTTTGAGGCTGGTAGAAAACACATACCTCTTGAAATACTTAAAATCTTGTAATATTTTTTTAAAACATAAGTTCATGTAATAAATATACTTTTGCATATAAGTTGATAAGGACGAAGGCTGCTGCAGACAGTTCCTAATGCTTTATTATTAATTTGTAAATTTGTAAATAAATAAAAAATAAAATAAATAACTAAAATATAAAATTGGTATATTAACAGCGCCCTCCTTCTTCTTCTCTAAAGAAGCTGCTGGCTATATTACAGGAGGAAGGCCTGAAGGTACTGATTTCAGTAGCAGCTTTATAGGGCAAAAAGCAACAAGTATTCATCAGAAAAGTTTTTTCCCGTAAATTATTCCATGTAGTAATTAAAACTCAGTTAAGGAAAGTGAATTGGATATAAACAACAACGGAATCCCATTGTTTAAAAGCTTGTGGATACAGTGGTGGCCAAAAGAAGTACTTAGTCAGTAGTACCAGTGTCTATAGTAACTCTGTGGTTCCAATGTCTTCATATGTCCCCAAGTGGAGTATCTTAGTCAGTACTACTTATAGTACTTGCCCATCCTCTATGACAGGTACGTGTTAAGTGCCTATAGCACAGAACATTGCAGTAAGTCAGTAGTTCAAATGTCGCTACATTGTCTACATATGTCCCAAAAAGAAGCTATAGATATTTAACACGCGCGTGTTAAATATCTATAGCGCAAAACATTGTAAAGGTAAAGGGTGTAGTAAGTCAGTAGTACTGGCGACAATGTCAATAGTTAGTCAGTAGTGGTTCACTATTGATATTTCCGACAGGGATAATATGTATGTATGTAATTTGTATTTTATTATGTATTTTTTCTCTTTTTAGATAGATATGCAAATGAAAATTATAAAAAACTAAATTGTTACTTTCTTTCTACAAAACACTTGTGAAATGATAAACACTATGAAGTGTTAAGTATTTTTATTTATTGTACACTTAACACAACTGTCTATTCAATTGTTGTGCAATAATTTTATGCATTGTCGTTTCTTTGTTATTTATATGTGCTTAACACTCAATTACAACTACTACTTCAATCAATATTAATGCTTGAAAAAAAATTGCAATACTACACACTTTTAAACGTCTTGCGCGTCCGTTTATTTGGCACTGGGCCTAAACAAAGTTTTCTTTGGATTTAAGAAACTGGTACACTGAAAGAATTTCGCTTCATAAATCCAATGAAACAATATCGTTGAATTTATTTCACAAATCTAATGAAGTATTTCACAACTCTATCGAAATTTCACGAATATTTTGAAAGAATTACAATTGCTTCATTAACTCTCATAGTTTCGTTAAAAAATTTCATTGGATTTATGACAGCAATATTATGCTGTTTTATGGAAAACTCTTTAAGTTTGGACAATATATTTTAATTTTTGCTTAAAAATTAAAAAAAAGGTTAAAAATTGTATGTTCTAGACTGTCACAATTTCAATGAAATGTATTTCATTGATTTGATGAAGATAATAATAATAATTAAATCACATGCATATTTTTTTTAAATATACCTTTATTTATTTCAACAGTGTGCAGCCAAAAGCGAAAATCAAAATAGTTTTATATGTTTGTTGTTGTTGTTGTTGTAGTTTTTCTTACTATTATACACTCATAGATACATTGTTTTGACATTGATGTTGGCTGAACTAGTTAAGATGTTGCCTATAAACGATCAATAGTCTAAATAGCCTAAATACGATCAATAGTCTGAGTTTGATACTGTGAGCGGTCATCAACATTAAACATTTTTCAGATGTGCATTGCCGTCTTCGTACGTATTTCAACCATGGAATTGTCAATAAATAAAAATAGACAATGAAAAAGATATGTTAATTAGGCTACTAAGTATTGTCATAATTTTATTAAAACAATAAAATTATTTCATTAAAATAATGACAGAATATCATTGCAATAATGACAGAGTTTCACTAAAATAATGAAATACTTTCATTAAAATAATGAAATAGTTTCATTAAAACAATAAAATAAGTTCACTGATATAATGAAATATGTTCATTAGCTTAGTGAAATTATTGCATTGGAGCAATGGAATTATTTCAAATATTTAATGAAATTTCCATTAACATAATTTTAACGAAACTTGTTTCAATAATCCGACGAAGCGTGACGTCTGTTGAGTTTTAATGAAATGTTTCATTGGATTAATGTCAAAATTCACAGAATCTATGAACAAAATTCTTTCAGTGTAGTATTATAATAAATGTCTGAAATGCGCTATAAAGAGTTTTTTGCACCTAAAAATTAAGATCGAGATCTATTATATTAGCGGAGTTCAGTATTTGATGCAAATGTTCTTGCGAATGTGCTAATGCAAAATATCTAAGCTTTTTTATGAAATCCAGCAACAAAATGAACAATATGTCATAAAAAAGTTACCATGTTTTGCATTTACACTTTGGCTATATCATTTGCATCAAACACGGAACTCAGCTATTATATTTGGTGTTTCGCACTTAGTAAAAAAATTACAATATAACAGGCATGTGTAATGGTTGGGAAATCGAACCAAAGATATCGATTGAAAAGTATGAACATATGTCTTGGTTTTTCCCCTTGTTGCATATTTAGACTCTATGTCTTTTAGCCAGTTCTAAGTTTTGACACGCACATTTTAATATTTTTAGAGGAGTTATTTAAACTTTGCGCGTTTGACTACAAACCCTGAGGTCTTGAGTTCAAGACTAGTTTATGGCAAGCCAACAACATCATGAATTTTTCTCATGTGCACTCGTGTGCTATTGTGTTGGTTGTTTTTGGACTGTTAAAATTATGATGGCATAGCACTGATCACCTTGGCAGTACCGGCAGCGATTAATACTAACATATCCTAATGCACTTCACACCACCCTCCTTCGTCGGTATTGTAGCAGACCGTCTGCGAAGTAAAAGAACGAATAAAATGGCTACAAAGCTTAAACAACTCAATGGCTCTCTCCACTATCAGTTTCCCAAAGAAGGTAACACATTAATTAATTAACTGGTATTCATTAATTGCCTGATTGTGTTGCTTTTCCTTAAAAAGAAAAAATAATTTAGAAAGACTAAATAGCTGACAAAAAGAAAACACTCTTCAGTTGATGTCACCCTACAAATTTTATTTAACATTTGCGGCTCAAAATGGTTTAATAATTCTTGTTAATATTTCATTTGCATAAACGTGTATGTATGTTTGCAAGAGCCTTAAAGCCATAATTACCAGTGTTTATTAATACAACATTAAATAATATAAAACTATTAATGTCCATTAAAATTAATGTTAATTGTTGCAATTATTAATTACGTTTGTGAAATGCACTTTTGATTATTCTTCTTATTTTTCATGTTAAAAATCTGCAGTTCCGAAACGTTTTAAAATAAAATATACCATATGTACATATATATATTTTTAATTAACGCAAGTAAAAATGATTAAAATTGATTCCTAAAGCCTTCAACCATTTTTGACATTTTAAATGCGCAAAAAATACAAAAATTAACATCTATTAGCAGCGTTTGACTTGCTGATATTTTAACAACTTATTTCTAGTTAAAGAAATAAAAATACATCAGATATATTGGTTTCATGGCTACCGATATAATGAACTGTGCACTTTTCCAACTTCTTCCAACTGCTACTTAAGGCGCACAAAAACAAATTACATTATGTAACTTAAATCTTATAAAAGTCATATTAACAAGTTTGTGATTTTACAGATGTTCTTGTTGTTCAAGTGTCTCCGTGTTTCACTTCAGCGTAAGAATAAACTACACTTTTTCTCATGTACATATATTTTTCCTTCATCCATCATGTATGCAATCACTACGAACATCTTGAAAGTTTTTCTTAGAAAAAGTAAAAGAGGAAAAAAACTTTTAATGATGAAAAAATATCGACTCAAGTAAATAAAGGAATAATAATATTTGTAAAAAAATATACAAGAAAATTAATACGAATTAAATTTAAAAAAAAAGTACATAAATAAAAATTCGACTAGATAGAAATCTGATAAATAATATGAAATAAGAAAAAATACTTAAAACATAGTTGACATGTACGCTTGACAAATGTAGCATTAAATCATTAAAATTACAATTAGTAAAGTTTATTACAACATTTTCAATAACCTTCCGAGCCAAACAGGAAAGACATTGGATATTAAAGGTCAGATAAGTTGGAGATACATTAGAATCGCCACAATCGCCTGTTACACTTCCAGACATGATTAATATGTCGATAGAACTAAAAATTGTTGTGATATATTATGCCAAGCTATTTTATCCTATTTGACACAGCTATTAAATCATTCCCGACTAAGAGATAATATATAAGTAACATGCTATTAGGATACAGATATGTATATGTAGGCAATTAATGCCTACCAGTTAATTAATTAATGTGTTACCTGCTTTGGGAAGGGGATAGTGGAGAGAGAACAGTGGTGCAGCCCTTCGGGTGTCAAGTAGAGGCATTAATTTTTTTAAGTTGTGTACAAGGTGAATTAATTTTATCAGGTGGTGTTGATTCTAAAACAACTACAACATTACAATAACATTTGACATCTCAGCCTCTATGTTAACGTATACAAATTTTGACATACGAGCATCTAATTTGCGGAAAAAAAGTAGAACAGCTGTGCTTATAATATCACCTGTATAAATCCACCTTGGTTGTGTAGCCATTTATTAGTTATTTTACTTCGCCGTTGGTTCTGCTACAATACCGACGAAGGAGGGTGCTGTGAATTGCGTTAGAATATGTTAGTATTAATCGCTGCTGGTACTGCCAAAGTGATCAGTGATAACCCTTCATCACTTTAACAGTCCAACAACAAACCACCCAGTAACACACCAGGGTACATCAGAAAAAATTCGCGATGTTTTTGGCTTGCCTGAAAGTAGATTTGAAGTCAAGAGCTCAGGGTTTGTAGTCAAATACGCTAACCAGTCAGCCAACCACTGAGTTTGAATATCACAGATTCTTTTGTAGATAGAAAAAATTATCACTAAACAATTTTCAAACAACAGTTTGTCTAAAAATCAGTTCAATTTTCAGTAAATGTTCTTTACCCTTCGTCTTCACGAGCCATCGACTTAAACATAACATGAACATGACGCCGGCAGAGCAACTGCAAAAAATTCATCAACTTCTTTGTTGTGGTGAATACGTGCGATGTCCATGTTCTGCCTTATCAATGTATTTGGTGGTAGTGCAATAGAAATGGAATATTTAACAATTTCTTTCTGTCTCTTTTCTTTCTATTAAAAATGGTTGTTGACAGTGAATCTCATGGCGAACATTGATGCTCAGCCATATGTTCGGGCATCGATGGCAGAGCATGGAGGAAACATGGACATGAGCGGTCTACATTAGCCATATGCGATGTCCGACATGATGTTCATACCAACTTCATGGCTAATGTAGACCCCCAGCTACATAATCAATGAACTGTTTGTTTGACTCTTATTTGGGACACAAACACCAAAAACAAAAAGAGAAACTGTGTCGTAAAAAACAACCCCGGTGACGACATACACACAAATAACAACAACAACAGAAACAATGATAGCAAAAGGAATGCGATTGTACCACGTTTGTTTACTAAAGATTTTTGAGTGGATCAATTCGTTAATATTGTTGCGTTAATTCTCATAAATTTTTTTTAGAGTCTTTAGGTAAACATTCAGACTTGAATACATTTAAAAAAGTGAAATTTCATAAATGCTTAATGGTTGATGATGATGATGACACTGACAAACATTTTGATTGATATATTACAAAAAATAAAAAAATCTTGTTTGATTTAGCAAACTATTTTGTTTAATATTTGTTAGTATTTTTAGACTAATTGTTTTAAAGATTTAAACAATTTGTTCACTGAAAAAAAACACGTTTTTTCAATGAAATTATTGAGATATTTTTGTCTATATTTACAAATATGTTTGTAGATCAGTTCCTAGACAAAATATTTACTATTTCGTTGAATTCCTTTATAGAAAATGAAATTTAGTTTTTTCTGTGTACCATATCCGTCAACCCTTCTAATGTTTCAAGAACCTGTAACAGGTCCCATGCTACATACTCCAAAAATTCTGTCCTGCATAGTATCTGCAAAAGAATTCGTTGCCAGCATCTTTTTTTTTACAAACACAGCCCGCGAAGTCATTAGCTTGTCTGCAGAAAACACCCTGGGTCATTGGCGGGAAGTTCCCAATAGATTTCGCGTTACCGACTATTATCTAAATCACATATTTAGCAATACATACAGAAAAAACTAATTTTTCACTTCAAATGCCAAATTCTCTGAATCAAATGTAAATTTGTTCAATTTAGGTCGTATAAAGAAATTTGTAAATTCAAATGCAAAAATTTTTAATAATTTGTTTGAAAAAAAATTCTGATTTTTTCAATAAACAAATTGTTTCAATCAAAAAATGTTTTAGAGAAATATAAAAAATAAATTAAAGAATTTCATAATTTTATCAGGTTGCTAACATTGGCGGTAGGTAAATGAAATGAAATAATAAGTCAAACAAAATTATTTATTAAACTAAATAGAAACAAAAATAAAGATTTAAAATCAGTTTCAAAAACATGTTTGTTTAAAAAAAAGCTATCATAATTTTTTCTGTGTATCGAATAGCCTATAACTACTAAAATAACAAAAAAAAAAAAATAAAAACAATATATTTCTGTAAACTTTTTTCTTTCGTAGAACTAAAAGTTATTTGTTTAGTTCTTTGGGCCATTGATCGCCAATCTGCACTCCAATTGTTTTATCAGCTCTACTTTTCGATATATACAGTTATGTCAAAAATTAATCACCTTGAACGACATAAGTATATTGGCTTAACTGGAGAATGGTTTGCCCTAACGACAACTAAATTATTTTTAAGTCGAGCGAACATTCATATCGTAAAAGCTCAAACCTAAAATTTTTAGATGTCATAATCTATATGCCGGCATTTCGTTGGGTGCTAATGCCAACTCCTCAGTAGATCTTTAAAAAATCAGCCTAGCATTTGTGGTCCTCTAATAGAGAATCTATTAGATGTAAAGACTATAGAATCAAGCTGAAAAGTTTTCAACCTAGTGAATAATAAAATTCTTTGGATATAACCCATATAGTTCGAATCAAATACACATTCAATTATTAGCACTAAATTTTACAAATATTACAAAATATATTTGATAGTGATAAAAAAAAATTTTGGCTGAGAAATAAAAACACAAGTAGGGTTGATTAAGGCAAGAGCCAAGTATGATAAATTTCTAAGCCACCAAAAAGGCTGTAGCAAGTAAAAAGAGCTTAAATGCAAAAATTGGTTCAACGCTGGATATATACTAGTTGATTGATGGCCTAAGGGTTAGCCTAGAGTATAAAGAGCTCTGGCGATGGGATTGTGGTTGATCGCGAAAAATATCAATGTTCAGTTCGACCCTTACAAAAGCCAAGCAATTGGTTTTTGTTCTTTTTAATTATTACTGGCTTTGAAAAACAAATTTCTCAATAAAAATTATTTAATTGTAAAATTATATGAACGAACTTAAGACTGAACAATAAATTTCTTTGAATAAATTTGCTTATCTTGAATAAATCTTTGAATAAATTTATTAATTTGTTTAATGTTTACATCCAAAGTATAATGGATTCGTTTTGAGACATCAAGAGAAAAAAATAAATAGCTTCTCTACTAGAATTGTAGTTAATGCTTAAATTTTTTTTAATTACATTTTTGGTGAATTGGTAGGCAAATTTTTGTTGAGATGTTTTTTAAAAAATCGATTTCTTTTTTAAGAAATTTATGAACTAATTTTCGTCTAAAAATTAAAAGTAATTTACTGAAATTTACAGAAAAATACTGTTTTGCATTTGAATTCTTATATAAAAAAACAAGAGAAAAATATTATTATAGAACGCCAAAAAGTACCTTTTTCTAAACACCGCTTCCAATTTGGTGATTAGAAATCAAAAAAGAGAACTTCTTGCAATGACAACCCTATGTAAAATTCACTATAAATGATCCAAATTTGCACTAGTTCGGAATCGCAAACTCTATTTCTTTGGGAGTGTATATTTGTATTGGGTGGTTGGAGAATAGCGATGTTAATGAAGTGAAAATCTGATTTTTATGTTCTAAATTCAATCTATTGAAAACTTTTTACTAAAGGCACTCTATATTCGTTCTTGCCTTAATAAATAATAAAGATTTAAAATCAGTTTCAAAAACATGTTTGTTTAAAAAAAAGCTATCATAATTTTTTCTGTGTATCGAATAGCCTATAACTACTAAAATAACAAAAAAAAAAATAAAAACAATATATTTCTGTAAACTTTTTTCTTTCGTAGAACTAAAAGTTATTTGTTTAGTTCTTTGGGCCATTGATCGCCAATCTGCACTCCAATTGTTTTATCAGCTCTACTTTTCGATATATACAGTTATGTCAAAAATTAATCACCTTGAACGACATAAGTATATTGGCTTAACTGGAGAATGGTTTGCCCTAACGACAACTAAATTATTTTTAAGTCGAGCGAACATTCATATCGTAAAAGCTCAAACCTAAAATTTTTAGATGTCATAATCTATATGCCGGCATTTCGTTGGGTGCTAATGCCAACTCCTCAGTAGATCTTTAAAAAATCAGCCTAGCATTTGTGGTCCTCTAATAGAGAATCTATTAGATGTAAAGACTATAGAATCAAGCTGAAAAGTTTTCAACCTAGTGAATAATAAAATTCTTTGGATATAACCCATATAGTTCGAATCAAATACACATTCAATTATTAGCACTAAATTTTACAAATATTACAAAATATATTTGATAGTGATAAAAAAAAATTTTGGCTGAGAAATAAAAACACAAGTAGGGTTGATTAAGGCAAGAGCCAAGTATGATATATTTCTAAGCCACCAAAAAAGCTGTAGCAAGTAAAAAGAGCTTAAATGCAAAAACTGGTTCAACCTTGGATATTTACTGCTTGATTGATGGCCTAAGGGTTAGCCTAGAGTATAAAGAGCTCTGGCGATGGGATTGTGGTTGATCGCGAAAAATATCAATGTTCAGTTCGACCCTTACAAAAGCCAAGCAATTGGTTTTTGTTCTTTTTAATTATTACTGGCTTTGAAAAACAAATTTCTCAATAAAAATTATTTAATTGTAAAATTATATGAACGAACTTAAGACTGAACAATAAATTTCTTTGAATAAATTTGCTTATCTTGAATAAATCTTTGAATAAATTTATTAATTTGTTTAATGTTTACATCCAAAGTATAATGGATTCGTTTTGAGACATCAAGAGAAAAAAATAAATAGCTTCTCTAGTAGAATTGTAGTTAATGCTTAAATTTTTTTTAATTACATTTTTGGTGAATTGGTAGGCAAATTTTTGTTGAGATGTTTTTTAAAAAATAGATTTCTTTTTTAAGAAATTTATGAACTAATTTTCGTCTAAAAATTAAAAGTAATTTACTGAAATTTACAGAAAAATACTGTTTTGCATTTGAATTCTTATATAAAAAAACAAGAGAAAAATATTATTATAGAACGCCAAAAAGTACCTTTTTCTAAACACCGCTTCCAATTTGGTGATTAGAAATCAAAAAAGAGAACTTCTTGCAATGACAACCCTATGTAAAATTCACTATAAATGATCCAAATTTGCACTAGTTCGGAATCGCAAACTCTATTTCTTTGGGAGTGTATATTTGTATTGGGTGGTTGGAGAATAGCGATGTTAATGAAGTGAAAATCTGATTTTTATGTTCTAAATTCAATCTATTGAAAACTTTTTACTAAAGGCACTCTATATTCGTTCTTGCCTTAATAAATAATAAAGATTTAAAATCAGTTTCAAAAACATGTTTGTTTAAAAAAAAGCTATCATAATTTTTTCTGTGTATCGAATAGCCTATAACTACTAAAATAACAAAAAAAAAAAAATAAATAAAAACAATATATTTCTGTAAACTTTTTTCTTTCGTAGAACTAAAAGTTATTTGTTTAGTTCTTTGGGCCATTGATCGCCAATCTGCACTCCAATTGTTTTATCAGCTCTACTTTTCGATATATACAGTTATGTCAAAAATTAATCACCTTGAACGACATAAGTATATTGGCTTAACTGGAGAATGGTTTGCCCTAACGACAACTAAATTATTTTTAAGTCGAGCGAACATTCATATCGTAAAAGCTCAAACCTAAAATTTTTAGATGTCATAATCTATATGCCGGCATTTCGTTGGGTGCTTATGCCAACTCCTCAGTAGATCTTTAAAAAATCAGCCTAGCATTTGTGGTCCTCTAATAGAGAATCTATTAGATGTAAAGACTATAGAATCAAGCTGAAAAGTTTTCAACCTAGTGAATAATAAAATTCTTTGGATATAACCCATATAGTTCGAATCAAATACACATTCAATTATTAGCACTAAATTTTACAAATATTACAAAATATATTTGATAGTGATAAAAAAAAATTTTGGCTGAGAAATAAAAACACAAGTAGGGTTGATTAAGGCAAGAGCCAAGTATGATAAATTTCTAAGCCACCAAAAAGGCTGTAGCAAGTAAAAAGAGCTTAAATGCAAAAATTGGTTCAACGCTGGATATATACTAGTTGATTGATGGCCTAAGGGTTAGCCTAGAGTATAAAGAGCTCTGGCGATGGGATTGTGGTTGATCGCGAAAAATATCAATGTTCAGTTCGACCCTTACAAAAGCCAAGCAATTGGTTTTTGTTCTTTTTAATTATTACTGGCTTTGAAAAACAAATTTCTCAATAAAAATTATTTAATTGTAAAATTATATGAACGAACTTAAGACTGAACAATAAATTTCTTTGAATAAATTTGCTTATCTTGAATAAATCTTTGAATAAATTTATTAATTTGTTTAATGTTTACATCCAAAGTATAATGGATTCGTTTTGAGACATCAAGAGAAAAAAATAAATAGCTTCTCTAGTAGAATTGTAGTTAATGCTTAAATTTTTTTTAATTACATTTTTGGTGAATTGGTAGGCAAATTTTTGTTGAGATGTTTTTTAAAAAATCGATTTCTTTTTTAAGAAATTTATGAACTAATTTTCGTCTAAAAATTAAAAGTAATTTACTGAAATTTACAGAAAAATACTGTTTTGCATTTGAATTCTTATATAAAAAAACAAGAGAAAAATATTATTATAGAACGCCAAAAAGTACCTTTTTCTAAACACCGCTTCCAATTTGGTGATTAGAAATCAAAAAAGAGAACTTCTTGCAATGACAACCCTATGTAAAATTCACTATAAATGATCCAAATTTGCACTAGTTCGGAATCGCAAACTCTATTTCTTTGGGAGTGTATATTTGTATTGGGTGGTTGGAGAATAGCGATGTTAATGAAGTGAAAATCTGATTTTTATGTTCTAAATTCAATCTATTGAAAACTTTTTACTAAAGGCACTCTATATTCGTTCTTGCCTTCCCATATTTCCTTATCTCTTTTTGGCATAATATTCAAAATTAGCAAAAATAGCGAAGTAGATTAAAAAAAGTAATTCCTTCACAGTAAATTGTGACAGTTGCTTTTCTATTTTGATTAATTTCAAAAGTTTATGCCCTCCAAGTAGAATAGAATATTATCATATAATAAAATTTAAGTTATACATTTGAATTAAATACCATTTAGAAATAAAATAAAAACTTGATTGTTTCTAGTAGAAAATAACATTGTAAATATAACTTTAAGCAAACAAGACTGAAACTTTAAGCATTACGACATTATAGAATTTTATTTCAATGGAATAAAAATGAATGGCTCAAGTAAAAAGCAATGTGAAAATCAAACTCTATAAAAAATTAATTTAAAAAAGTTGGGTTCTGAAGAGTTTAAGGCTGCAAAATCGTCTACAAAATCTTTATGGCTAAAAAATATACGTGAGGATTTATCGCCAAAAATAAGATAATTTCAGAAAATTAAACCCAGCTAGCTACCTTTAAATATATTTAGTTAGATACTAGTGACTCGTTTCGTTTTTGTTTATTTTTCATTTAGGAATGTATCTAATCTTCACACTGTCTGAGTTTTCGTCTGATATTAAAATCTAAGTTTAGGAATATTGCATTTGTAACTCATATCGTATATTAGATGGAAATAGAATAAGTTCTATTTTCAACTGATTTTAGACGAAAAACTAAAACTTGTATATTAGACACGATATTTCACATTTACGTATTGAAATCAGATGAAAACTCACAGAGTGTAATGACAGTTTAATGGAGCTTTTTGAGGTTTTTGCATTTCCTTTGCTAACGTTTGACCATTGATATGTAAACTAAAGAGCTTGAAGACGTTTTTTTAAAGCAAAAATTATAAGAAATTATTTCCAGTGTCATTAACATGTTAAAGCAATTAGTGAAAATACCAAATTAAAAGTTGTAAAGAAAATTTTATTTGTATCTTAACTTATTATTTTCTAATAGAGTTTTTGCTATCTACATAATATTATTATTTCATTTGCTTATTTCTTTTAAACTTAAATTTGTTTAGCCATAATACTTTTTTAAATACAATTTTCTTTGTAAAACTATTTCTTTGTTCTACAATACTTTAATACAATATTTTTTAAAATCATTATCCTTTACTAGGTTTTCTTCTGTGTTTTGTTGTTTCATTCAAAGAAAATCTTTAATAAAACATCATTTCCGTTTTTGTTTTTTCAGTAGTTTTTATTATTCCTTCTTTTGTGGTATTTTTTTTATAGCAATCTTGTGCTTTTCTTGCGCTTACATACTATATTGAAATAATCTTGAACCCTTTTTTTGCCACAAGTACTATGTATATATATTTTGTATTTTTATTATAAGTATAAAGTTTATATACATTTTTAAGTTGAAGCAATACTCCAGGAGCTGTGGTGAATCAACATAAAATAATACAAATCACAAAAGAAAGTACTATAGTTGGTAAGAGTGTGTTTTATAAAAGTCTTGAAAAAAACAACAAATCTGTTGGCTTAAGCAGCAGAAAGAGAACGTGCTAAGGAAAATGTGTGTATCATTTTAAAATACTTTTAGTTGGCCTCTACTTTTTCATTTATTTAAGATTCTGAAACATTAAATTATAGGCCGAAAATGGTTTGAAATGACATAGTAATTGAGCTATAACTTGATGCAGACTTGCGTCAAATTACATCAATAATTTCGGTAAAACCGACTTTGAAAAACTGCAATACATCTGCAAAATTTAAAGTTATCGATGAAAAACGATTTAATTTGTTTTTGGACTTCACGGAAAAAATAATTTCACTGCGTTGTTTCTGCACCGATTTTGAATTTTTATGTGGTGTCGAATAGAGGAGGACTTAAGCTAGCCCTATATATATAAAAGATTTTGCTTTGAGTTTTATTTCTTGCAAATATTATCAAAATAAAATTTACATATTTTAAATATTTTTTTCAAGTTTTACTTAAAAATCTTCTAATATTTTTAAATTTCTTAAAAAATATATATTATAACAATTACAATATATCCCAAATTATTAAAATAGGTTGGGAATTGGCAGAGTTAAAATTTTTTAAACACAATAGCAAAAACACAAAAACTATGCATGCAACGCAGTCCCAGTGCATTTTGGAGTTGCTTACAATATAAAAGGCAAAAAATGTATAGCTGGTGAGCTACAGTTTAGATATATTTGAAATTTAAAATATCAATAGAGTTGCCTAAAATACAGAATATTTACTAACGACAGTGTGCTAAAACTAAACGCATGGCATGCAGGAAGTCTAGTGACTTTTGCAAATCTAAACCTATTTTGAAAGTTCTTATACATTTTCCCCCATATTCATAAATACTTAGTAAAGTTAATGTATGCATTAACACCGGTTTTCCATACAAAATCCGTACATTAACTTTAATACATTTTTATGAATATGGGGGTTCAGCTTTGGAAAAAAGAATAATATAACAGAGCAAAAACATGTAAAAAAATTTTATAATTGGTTGAAATTTGCAAAAGTTACAAGACTTCTAAGGTTTTTCCAATTGGAAAAAAAGTGTAATAAATCTGTACCTTTTAAACTTGTGATCCGATTACAAAATCCTAGAAGATGATCACAGCTTTAAGAACGATGAAACTTGGAGCAGCTTGTTGCAACATACGATGAGCTAGGGGTTGTCAAAGTTGACTATATAGCGCATGATAAACTGTGTTAACCTCATATCTTTTACAAATATTATCCGATTTTAATGAATTTAAAATTGTTGTAAAAATTATTAATAGACAAGATAGTAGGCACCATCATATTACTCAAACATCTACAACTTTGCGCTAAAAAATTTGATATTCGAATGTTTTCCAAAGGTTTTTTTTAAATTAAAAATTCGTAACTAAAATGCCCGTTAAATATATCCTTAAAAAATTTTAAACATAAGGGGATTGATATGTTTTTTTAATAAGTAGTAAAGACATCAATGTTAAAAAAATTAAGTTTGGTAATGTTTTCATGAAGGTAAATAAAATTATTCTGAAAATTTCTCTATTGTTAGAAAATCTGCTCTCCTGGCAACATTTTTGAGCGGACGGGTAACAATTAACAGCCAGATTAATTATTTGTTTATTTTATTTTTATTTATTTATTTATGTATTTATTTTTTCATTTCCTGTACAACAAGACAGAGTCTTATATTTATCCCTTGCGGGACGGCTTTCGAATTTGAATGTTATAATGAAGTTTGTGTATTCATTGATTTAATAGCATATCGTAGAAGCATTCTGGTAAGGAAATGTAGCGCTGCAATATCGGGGAGGTCTTGGAGGGGCCGGTACACCGTTGTACCATTCGTCTTTTTAGGTGGTACAAATACATACCAACCGTCTTAAAAAAACAGATATTTGGTATATATAAAATAAAAACAATATTAGTAAAATCGAAAATAAAGCAATTCTTTTTTATTTGTATGAGATCTTATACAATCTTAAAAAAAACATCAATTCAAAATGATAAAACTGAAATAATAAAAGACGATAAATTCAGGTATGTGAGGCTAAACGTATAAATCTATGAATGAAAAAGTGCAAAGCAGTTTTTGCATAGTGGAACATTGCACTGCGTGCATATCGTGTATGTTCGAGTTTGTTTTTTTTGTTGACTGCAGCGGGCACAACGACGTCTTGTATTTCCCTGAATGGGAAGATGTAGTGATTGTTTGGGATTAGGTTGAGGACCTGGTCTCTGCGATCTTCGCACGGCTGTGGTTTCTAAACCTTCTTTTATCAATGTCTCGGCTAAGGTCACCAATAATTGCTTGAACGGTATTTTTTTCTGTTAAGATCATTGTATATCGTCCAAGTATTAACAGCAGCCATCATTATCAGTCGATAAAATACCTTTTTCCACCATTTGTCCGATTTTCTGTCAAAGTCGTAAAGACCACTCATTTGATCTGCCAGATCAACACCTCCCATTATTTCGCGATAGAACTTTATTGCAGTAGGGCATGTCACTTGAATTCTTTCGCCTGTTTTTAATGTTTTTGACACATTCGTAATATCAGGTTTATGGCAGTTAGTAATTACCAAAACCTTCTTTGTGTCTTGCCATCTAATGCACAAGAGGCCTGGAGTAGTGCTTCTGAATTCAGATTCACCTCTTTCCATTTTGCGTTTAGTAAATTCAGGAACATTTTTTCTGTTGCCCATGATTGTGCCAACTGCTGAGAAAGGAATGGTGTTCAACAAATGCACAGATGAAAAAAACCGATCAAAACCTAGAGTTACATCAGGTTCTACAATTGAACTTGCAAGTTTCGTAACCACCCTTTCACCAAGTGTCCCCAAGGAGGGATCTAAATCTTTTCCACTGTATATGTTGAAGTCATATGTGTACCCAGTAATAGAATCACATCGCAGCCACCTTTTTATACCCCTTTTGATAGGTTTGAGAGGCATGTACTGCTTTAGTGTGCTACGGCCTTTGAATTTTGTCATGGATTCGTCTATACTTTGGTAACAGCTATCTTGTCGACACTTTAGAAAATTTTTTTTCAAACATTCTACCAAGTCATCTATATAGTAAGTTTTGTTATAATTTGGCGGTTTTTCAGGGCTTGCGAAATACATCTTAGATGATATAAAGAGGAAACGATCACGTGAAATTGCTTCATAAATTGATCGATTGCCGAGAGATTTGTGAAGCGACCAATAGTCTTTTATACAGGGAAGACGATTGTAGGACATAATAAACATGCACCCTATAATCAGTTCTATTTCACCACTATTAGTTGCAGTTATTTTTACTTTTTTCTTTTTAGGTTGTGCA
This sequence comes from Panzeria rudis, assembly GCA_956483635.1. NCBI lineage: Eukaryota > Metazoa > Arthropoda > Insecta > Diptera > Tachinidae > Panzeria > Panzeria rudis. The sequence goes on from OY101450.1 coordinate 34,701,838, forward strand.
TTTTGACATATTTGAATACGCTCGTTTGTGCACTGTGCTATATACATGTAAACTGATTTCGGTAAAAGTTTATGAAAAATTTCAATAATACTTGATGTGCGTGGGATGTGTGCGGATATTTTGCAGCTGCGTGTTATCCACTCGATTGTTGGTAGATATATCTTCAATTATATCTTCGATAATATCATCTTCTGCACCGTCATCCGACGAACCTTCATTACTAGCACAGTCATCACTAGGGTTGTAGTTATCACTACTTGAAGCAGAAAAGTCTTCCAAACTATCAGTTTCAGTATAATCCTCCAGGAAGTTTTGAATATCTTCAGGATTCATAATTTCTAGGTATAAGCTGTGAGAATCCAGAAAACAATTTTTAGTACCCAGAGGACAGCTGGTACATATATGTACCAGCTGTCGGACTGATGGTACATATATGTACCACCACTACAATTGTTCAGATAATTGGAAATAAAATGTAAAAATTTCTTACCTGTTCTAAATTATAAGTGAAACTCACTTCCTTTTGTTAAAATTTATTATTTTAATGTGTTATTTATGTCTAATTATTGCAGAATCATGAAAAAAACGAGGAATAATTGCAACATGCGTCTGACTATGTCAGGAAAACTTATAAACTGAGCACGTGTTTGCAATGATATTTAAGAAATCCCGTTTTCAAACAATAACAATCGTTTAGAAAACGGAATGGTACACTTTGAAACCAAAAAATGTGAATACTACAACTTTTAGAGATGTTTGAAGTTTACTGGTACATATGCGTACCACTCGTACCGAAAGGGTTATAGTACAGGAACGCATTACGTTACAACAAATTATTATTAACATAACAAAAGTAGTACAAATATAAATATAAATATAACTAAAAATTTATTAAAAATTATGGAAAAAAGTTAAAAATTATGCAAAAAAGTTAAATAGAAACGATTTGAAGCTATTAGCATTACTGTTTAATTGTTGACTGAGTGGAAGATTGTTCCAAAGACGAGCAGCATATACGTAAAATTGCCATTTAGGTACTACATAATGATAGCGAGGTATTACAATGTTACGATTCCGTGGTGATTGGAAAAAGCTTAAATTGTCAAATAAATATTTTGGAGTTTTGGTGTATATTATTTTGTGTAGAAATATTAGTGTACGAGTCCTTAGCAAACTTTCAAAAGAGGTTCCATAAATATCATTGGAAACCGAAGAAACATGATCAAACCTTTTCAATCCATACACATATCTTACAATATTGTTGAACAAAATTTTAAGTTTCCTTCTACTAATTGAATCACAGCTTGCGAACAATTCACAACCATACATCAAGCTGGGAATGAGGTACGTCTTGGCAAGTAAAGTTCTTACACTTAGTGGTGTGAAATATTGTTATGTTAAATATATCTAATGTTTTATTACTATGATTATTTCGAACGTATTTGCTTTGTGAATCAAAATTGATTATTAGGCTAAGGTTCGTAAAGTTATATTCAGAAAGAATTGGGCATGATTGATATTCCAAGGAACAAGGGAAAAATTAATATCAACTTAATTTTTCAACGTACACAGCAGAACAGAGTAGTGCCACTTTCGGAAGCCGCTACACTTCCATCGTCAGTGATCACGTGTATTTTGCTTATCACCACTTGTCTTCTAATATAATTTGTAAAGAAATTTGAAAAACTTGGTGGACATTTTTTTCTCAAGCGATTAATTTAGAATAGCGTAGAAAAGTCCAATAAGAAAATTTTTAGCTCTGAAAATTTTTTGAGAAAAATATCAATTAATTAAGCTCTATTTTTGTCAAAATTTAGCAATTTTTCATCACCATTTCATATATTTGATTTTGATTGTTTTTCACGAATACATAAATTGAGATAACTTAAATATTTCTTTTGCATCTTTTCAAGGATTTTGTTTAAAATCATAAACATTTCTTTTGAAAATTTTGGCTATGCTGTTACCGGAGATATTTGCGAAATCAGGAACAAAGTCGGGGCCAAAAACCAAAATTTTAAAATTCAGCGGTAAATATCTCTGAGTATTTGTGTTTTAATAAGCTATACAACAAGTTTAAATTCATTAAAATCGGATAATATTTGTAAAAGTTATGAGGCCAAGAAAGATCACTTAGATAGTCAACTTTGACACCCTGCTGCTCACCGTGTGTTTCGACAGGTTGGTTTATGTTGCCAAAGTTGCGTTTCTTACATTGACACCTAAGGTCACAAAAGATCATATGAAAGTAGAATCTTATTGGGATATATGCTCATTAACTAGCACGTAAAAATTATTGAATATACTACCTAAGAGTAACCTGGTCCCCACTTAACGAAAGTGGATGCATTCCGGATCATTAATTTCGCTTTATTAAAAATAAATAAAACAATTTTGATAATGTAGTTAAAGGAAAAAACATTAAAGTTTTTTTCCAAATTGATTCTTAGGCTAAGGTTCGTAAAGTTTTTGTTAGAAAGAATTGGCCATGATTAATATTCAAAGGAACTAGGAAAAAATTAACATCAACTTAATTTTTCAATGTACACAGCAGAACAGAGTAGCACCACTTTTGAAAGCCACTACACTTCCATCGTCAGTGCTCTCGTGCATTTTGCTTATCACCACTTGTCAGGTAACTCTGTTGAATGTGACTTTAATTTAATTTTTTTGGGAAAGTGAATACGAGAATTAAATCCCTTTAAAGTTGATATTAAACTGTACTTTCGCAGCGTCGCCATCGGTTTATTTTTCTTCATTCCCATTTTTCTAGTTTTGTTCTACTCAAGACAAATTTTTTGGTTTGATTTTATACTTAAGTATATATGAACATATAAACATGTGACAGGCTCAAGCCAGTAGCTAATTGTTTTTTGTTTTCGCTAGCATTTTAAACACTACACTCTAAAATTATTTTAGAGTTAGTCGAAGAAGAAATTAATATACTTAAGATTTATTTACAAAACGTATAGCCACTCAAAGATCACTGCGTTTCTCGTTATCCTAATTGACATTCTGTAGGGTATTTTGCATGAAATAAGCAAAAAACTAAAAGTAAGGTTAAGAAAACCAACCACAAAAGGATATATATGCATAATCATTGTGTAGTACAATAGGAAGTACTTTAGAGTTTTTTTTTATATTTCTCTTGAGTGGGTTAAAGGAACAATAACAACTAAAACACAATAAAAAACATATATGCATTTAAATAAAAAGTCAAGAGAAACTGCATAATGTGGCTTTTCGTATTACCCTTTTTGTATTTGTTGTATTTTTCCTTTAAACTAGAATAGTTTTAGTTTTTAAAACAGAATATTTTTCATAAAACAAAACCATAAGCATTTTTCAACATAAGAGAGCTTTAACCTAAAATATTATATAAGCGTTTCCGTTGCAGGAGTTTATAATGGTCTTATTCAAAAAGGATTATTAAAGTTAAAGTTGATTTAAAGTGCGATTTATGAGTAGAAAAACTGGGCTTAAAGAAAAATAAAAACTTGTATGTGTGTACATTAAAGCGACTCGCCTTGTATGAAAATGAAAAAGGTGCTTTTGTTACCCCTCTCAAATTAAAGACCGTTCTTTTTTATGACGTTCCCTAAAACATTTGAAGAGTCTAGCGACGACTGCCCGTGAGCTGCACCGTGTCTGTCAAGACAACATATAAAAAAAAATTACATCGTTTGAAGGATCTTTTCAAGCTGCATCTAATGGTTCATTAAACTTTACCATTTTTATCATCACCAATGCGATATTCCATAAAAAAACATGATGTTTTAATCGTTTTGATTGCAAGTGCTACTTACATTAAAATATATTTTACTTTTTTTTAAGTATTATTTGAATTGAAGTGTTGTTTACTTATTTCTATTCTTAGAAACGTGCGAGCTTTTGTTAGAACTAGAAACAGAAATAAATAAACAATGCCTTAAATTACACAATACAACAGCTTCGAACTTTTTTTAAAATTATGGGGTTCTATAAATATATTCTGGTAGAGGAGGAAAAAAATATACGTCTGTCGGCGTTTTGCAGGATCACATCTGAGTTTTGGGTTAAAGTTTCCCTCGTTAGGCCTGTTCGTGCAGCGTATCGGTACATGAAACTATGTATTCGTTAAATCTGAGTTGTATGCTCAGCAACTTTGTCGAAGATATTATGCAAAAATTTTTGTGGAACATATGATTACTAACCCTCTAGCTGTTCCATATAACGGTAATTTTAGGCTTCTTTCTAACAAAAAGTAAAAACGAGCCCTAAAAAGGTGGAATGCTGCGAAGAAATGTTCTACAAAAATGTTAACCATAAAGTTCTACTATAGCACTTCAAAGACAACCCAGCTCCAGACTCAACTTGTATACCACAAAGCATTGAAAACTTAAACTATGTTTAAGAGTTAACTTCATGCTAATTCACAATAAGTGTTCGGCATAGGAAATCTTGTAAGTCTTACGTTGAAGGTATGAGGTACGTTTAGCAGGCCAAAAGGGGAAAATATAGCCTCCCTAAAATAAAATTCCGATGTGATCTTGCAAAATGCTAACACACGTATATATATATTTTTTTTGGTCTCCTCTAGCAGAATCAGTTTAAAGGATCCCGTAATTTTTTTTCGTGTTGTACAATGTTATATAATACTAAAAAAAGTCAAATTTATTTTAATATAAGTAGCACCTGCAATAAAGACGCTTAAGAAATGATGGTTTTTATGGAATAGCACATTGCTGATAATATGAATGCCAAAGTTAAATGAACCATTGGATGCAGCTTGAAAATATCTTTCACACAATATATAAATTTTTATACGTTATCTTGGGAGAAAATACGAAAATGTGCAAAAAACTAAAAAAATAAACCTCTTTTAGACTCGGTCCATCTTACGGGCGGTCATTACTAGACCCCGCAAATGTTTTGGGAAACATCATTAAAAAGACGGATCTTTAATATGAGAGGGGTGACAAAATTGTTTTTTTTTTCGGTGCGTCGCTTCAATGTACATTAAGGTAGTTCGAAAAAGGAGTAGTGCCGGTCACCCCCTAGGAATAAAGACTAGTTAAAAACAATTCGAAATATATATTTTTTTTAATTTTCGTCACGCCCCTGGATACCGTCCTTTTAATTCTTTGTACGCTGTGTCGCTATTTGCATTCCGATCTTTTTTTATTTTTATTTAGTTAGCACGTATAAGAAGAGTGCTACTCCAGAGAATGAGCTTCTAGCGATACAAACATAAAAGAAAGCTAGTTACATTGAATAAATTTAACAATATAAGTAAAGAAAGAAAGGAAGAAAAGAAAAGAAAATAGTTCTAATGGGTTTGTGTTTATGGAAACGTGCTTACGAAGGCTTTCCATCTGCGTCTGTCTTGTGCCATATGGCGAATTTGTGGCCACGTGAATCCTCGTTGTCGGTGTTCTCCTTCTACGGATCTTCTCGGTGTTATTCTTTGACGTCCAACATTGCGCTTTCCTGGAGGGTTCCACTGTAAGCTGGCCTTTGGTATGTTTCAGATGTCCTTACGTAGCGTGTGGCCAATCCAAGTCCATTTTCGACGACGGATTTCATGGAGGAGGAGCTTAATTGCTGACTGACAGGAGGTCGGCGTTTGGGATAAGGTAAGGCCAAAATATTCTATTTATTTTGCGCAGACATTTGTTAGCAAACACCTGTTGCTTTGTTGTTATCGACGCAGTTACTTTCCACGTTTCACATCCGTACAGAAGAACTTACTTTACACTGGAGTTGAAGATATGAACTTTGTGTCGCTTCGAGATTTGGGAAGAGTTCCAGACTTTACTTAGGGCGCTATATGCGCCACGGGCAGGGTTGACTCTGTTTGCCACATCTTCATCTGCACCGCCTTCTTTACTTATAACGCTGCCAAGGTAGGTGAATTTATCAACATCTTCTAACTTGATGCCGTTTGGAAAAAGTGGGCTTGCTTGTGGTGCGATGATTCTTAGCGAATTTGTTTTGGTAGTGTTAATCTTAAGCCCGACCCGCATGCACTGCTGTTGCAGTTTGTCTAGTTTTTTCTAGATGCCGTCTAGCGTATGTGACATTAAGCATATGTAATCTGCATAGTCGTGGTCATGCAACTGTTGGTTCAGGTGCCATTGAATTCCGCTTGGGGCCTCGATGGTTGTTTGATGAACAACTGTGTCCAAAACTAAGTGGAAGAGTAAAGGCGATAGCGCCCATCCTTGTCTCACGCCGGTGTGTATATCAAAGGCCTTACTTTCTTGACCTTTAAAACATGCTTTATATGGAGCATCTCTGTATAGCTCCTTTATAAGGTATAAATGACGTCTGGAGTACCGATATTATCTAGTGCGGACCATATTGCCTCTTTTTTGATGGTGTCGAATGCTCTTTCGAAGTCTACAAATACTAGGAAGAGTGGGGAGTTGTATTCAGCGGACTGCTTAAGTTTTATGCGCAATGTGTTGATGATCGATTCGGTGTAAGTCCACTCTCTTCATTACATAAATACTTTTCAACGGTTGGTGAGATGCGTTCTAAGATGATCATGTTATAATCTTTTGGATAGTATTGAGCAGAGTTATGCCCCTCCACTTCCTACATTCTGTTAGATCGCCCTTTTTTTTGGCAGAGTTATTATTGCGCCTTCTTTCCATTCCTTAGGAAATCTGCATGCCATCCACGCTTCATTACATAATCACTACACGCTCATTACATAATGTATATCGTTGTTCATGGCTTGACTATGGCTACATTTTTGCTTTGGTAAATTTTTAGTCCGACATCAAATTCAGGGCGCCACTTATGACATCTTGAATCCTTCCCCGCAAATGTATAATTTTTTGCACGTGGCAAGAGAGAGCTCCTGAAACTAAGTATGTCTATCTTTTAATATTCGCACTTTTATGATACGCCCCAAAGGTAAGCCGCTTTTTCTTTTTCAAATACATACTACATCAAACCAGGTCATATAAAACAAAATAAAAAATTACATCGTAGAATGAAACTTATATCATTTACGTTCCTAAGACTGTAAAGAAATATCTTTGACACGCCCCAAAATATAGCACGTTTTGTATTTTACGTATAGCGTCGCCATTTAAAGTCCAATTTTATCATGTCTCATATCGTTGTTTATAGCTTGACTGTCACTTACTTATTGGCTCTGGTGACTTTTTAATTAGATATCGAACTCTGGGCACCACTTATACCATTTCGGGTCCTTCCCTTCTTATGTCCACTTTTTGCACGTGGCATGAGAACCCTTCTAAAGATTTGTATGTTTATCTTTTAACACTCACTTTTATGCCACGCCCCAGAATTAAGCTAGCGTTTCCTTTACTCATACATATTACATCGCTTGCATATATAAAAAAAACCAGCAATGTGCTGTATTTTGGAGCGTGATAAAAAAAAAAGAAATTTTTTTACAGTTGTAGAAACATTATTGATATACCTTTCATTCTGAGGGATGACTTTTGCAAATTTTGTTTGTTTATATATTGATCGACCTGGTTTAAATGCAATATATATGTGAAAATAAAAAAGGGGCTTACAATTGGGGCGTGGGATAAAAGTCGGTATATTAAAAACTAGATATACTAAATTTTAGAAAGGCTTTCTTGCCACATGCAAAAAGTGGATATAAGAGAGGAAGGATCCGAGATAGCTTAAGTGGCGCCCAGAATTTGTTTTAATGAAACTTGTTTCATTAATCCAACGAAGAATGACGTTGGTTGAGTTTTAATGAAGTTTTTATTTGGACTAATGTCGAAATATCCAAGAAAATTCGTGCAGTGTACGTATACTCGGCTATTTATATACTCTACCAACATACTGAAAATGAGGAAAATCGGATGTTTGACAAACTACGTATTTTACTCACTGCATTTGGTTTAAGTGTTGAAACCAGACTGACTCTTCTTTTCGTTAAAAATTCTTGTTTGGCTCTTATTGTATATTACATTATCAAATATTAAATTGTTGCTTCTCAATTAAGGGCATGTAATCGTATACATAGAAGAGGTATATGCATACATATGTATGTACATAGGTATGCACTTAAGGTCGTGTCAGATACAACTTTGTCGCTTTGCGTGACGTTTCTAACTTTGATAGAAAAGTGTAAAGCAAAAGGTGTATGACACAATGAAAACTTTGACAACACTCGCGCATTGATCGTTTACCAAAAAAGTAGTTGATAATTTTGCTATTTATATATATATTTTTTATAAAAATAAAAGTCAATTATGTTATTTTACGATTTATTATAAATAAATAAATGCCACATAAATATTTACCTCTTATTAAAACAGATTCAAACGCGCGATATGTTTCGTTTGGCAATATAATAAAAGAAAATTATTCCAGCCGATTGTCAAAGCAAGCAAAAATATGAGAGTTGCCGAACTTTTCGCTTCACGCTGCGTTAAAAGTGCTTTATGTAGCATGTTTCGTATAAGTATGTACATTTCATCTTAGATGTCAAAGCGAATCTGTAACGCAACGCGAAGCAAAAGTTTTAAATGACATGGCCTTTAAGCCCGTGTCAGATACAACTTTGTCTCTTTGCGTGACGTTTCTAACTTTGATAGAAAAGTGTAAAGCAAAAGGTGTATGACACAATGAAAACTTTGACAACACTCGCGCATTGCTCGTTTACCAAAAAAGTAGTTGATAATTTTGCTATTTATTTATTTTTTGTTATAAAAATAAAAGTCAATTATGTTACTTTACGATTTATTATAAATAAATAAATGGCACATACATATTTACCTCTTATTAAAACAGATTCAAATGCACGATATGTTTCGTTTGGCAATATAATAAAAGAAAATTATTCCAGCTGATTGTCAAAGCAAGAAAAAAGATGAGAGTTGCCGAACTTTTCGCTTCACATTGCGTTAAAAGTGCTTTATGTAGCATGTTTCGTATAAGTATGTACATTTCATCTTAGATGTCAAAGCGAATCTGTAACGCAACGCGAAGCAAAAGTTTTATTTGTACGGATTAACAGCCATATTCATAAATATTTAAAACAGGGCAATAAACTACTTTTAAGCAAAATTTCATAAAATTGCATTTGTGCAAACTTGCGAATGTATACTCTCGATTAAACCAGCAAGAGGTCAGTTTAGCTCATGAAAACTTTAAATGGTAGACACAAAATTTTAAATGTAAAACTTTTTATAAAATAGTGACAAAAGTAATTATTAAATTTAATAGACAGCAAAAAAACTTTACCCATAATAAAATTATTTGTAAAGCTATAATAAATATGTTCATCTAGTCAGCTAACATGTTCAGAATATAGTTGAAAATAAAATCATTTGTCATTAGGGCATTTGTGCAGTCACATTAGTTGATTTTTAACGCAAATTGAGGGTAATTGAATAGAAGTGACAACGGATTTTTCAATTAACTTCAAACTTTTTTCCACGAATAAATAAAACATTTAAAATTTATGTAGCAGCTTAGCAGCAAGTACTTTTTAATTTGAACATTTTATTAAAATCTCTTTATTTATCAAAGCAAATAAAGTTTTAATAGTTTTGTGTTCATTAAAAAGAAATACTTTTTTATTATTTTTTAATTTGTTAAAAAGAAAACTAAACAATAACCAAACTTATGCAAACTTAACTGTCTTGGTAAAAATATTAATAAGTATAAAACAGCACATTTTCAAAATTCTATATTTAAACCTCAAGTTACCATAGTAAAACGGTACAGCTTTAGAAAAATTCTTACAGCCATATTCATAGATATTTAAAACAGGACAATAAACTACTTTTAAGCAAAATTTCATAAAATTGCATTCAAAATTGTATATCACATGAAAATTTTAAAATAGGTTTAAAGATGGTATGCACCTACTATAAACCTTCAATAAATTCATATCATCGATATATCAATTTCAACTTCAAATATATTTGCAAATTTAGCTCACAGGAATACATGATATGCTTTAAATTAAAGCTTGAAGTCTTGGCTATAAGCGTTTACGTATTTTCTTTTAAATTTGATAGAATATGTCACTTAATTATTTAAGTTAAACAAAATTCGCAACAAAATTAGCAAAAAAACACCATCAAAACACATAAAAGCAAAAAGAAATGTTAGTGATGTAGAAACAATCAACACAAATGAAAATAGGCTCGTTATTCGAGTAACTTTTTCATACATGATTAAAAGAGTCGTGTGAACTCTTTTGTAATCATTTCTCTTTTTTCCTTTTACTTCATAGAAAACTTTTGTTAAATAAGTTGAGAAATATATTATAAAGAGAGTTCAAAATATCTTAACTTACACGAAAATAATAAAAAGCTATTCGTTTATTTCAATATCCGGATGAAATCATATTCTTTTTATTGCAACACTAACTACAAAACATGGTGTTGTTGCCAGTATCGAAATCTAAATTTCCTTAAAACACACAATGTCTATTGTAGTGTTTATGAATGCAATTTTATATTAAACAGTTTTTAGCGTGAAACTGTTCAATAACAATTGCGAGTCTTAAACCTAAAATAAAAATTTTTTATGAATTTGGCTGTAATTCTATAATAAATTACATTCTATTTAAAAGTATCTTACGTGATAAGAATGCTATGCTGAGGTAGTATTATCCCTATAGTATACTCGGCTATTTAAATACTCTATGAACTGCGAACACAAGAAAAATGAGGGCAAACGTATGTTCTGAACGATTACACAAAAAAATGTGGAGGACCGAATGTTCGGCTAACTACGTATACTTTGCTGTTTAAATACATTGAAAATGCAGGATATCAGGCATTCGCCTATTTACGACTATGGATGGACAAAAGATTCAGCGGATTGAACACTCGACTACCTACTGAAAACATGTTATTATTGGTTTTACCAGCAACTGAAAAAACCCGATGTTAAAAATTAAATTAATTTTTAAAACAAAAAATTTAATAAGTCCTTGAAAATATAACCAACAATTTGCGAATAACCTTGGCAAAGAAAATAATATAACAACCTACATTTCCTCCTTACTCTTTATTGCTTAGAAAAGGAGACCTGCGGCCATGATCAAGGGCTTTTTAGTTCAAAGTATTTCGTATATGGAATTCTTATATATTTTCTTTATTACAGACAAATTTCTTCGCAAGCAAGAGATGCAGTATACACCTTAATGAATGATACACTTTTTTCAGTCATCAACTAAATTAGACTAGCTGAAGTTTCGGAACGTTGTGTTTCGAATTACTGTTGTGTTACTCGACCTTTTACATGTGGGCTTACACGCAAGATAAGCACTTGATATTTAGTGTAGCATTCGCTTCGAACTAGTTTGTGAAGATAACATCTTTGAACTAGGAAGTTGTCTAAGCTATGCACTTTGGTTAAACTGGACCCAGCTATATGTAAATCTAAATATATAAAAATTTTAATATCAGAAAAAAATTTATAGAGATTAAGTGGTTGAACTTTAGCTCTTGTATTGAAAAAAGGCTCCACTCTTTATATGTAAGAAAATAAAAAAAAACACTTCCTCTAAATGCCATTATCACTAAGTGTATAAATTCACAAGTATATTTGCCAAAATGTCAACATTTTCCCATTTTCAAGCTAATAAAATCTGTTTATTCAAAATGTATGAAAATGTTACGCATTAAGCTTTTGATAATTTATTGCATGTTTAAGGCAGACACAACCTTTTATCTTTTTTTGTTTTAGCTCGGAAGTAAAACATAATTTATGTTTTAAATTTACAAAAGGTTTTAAGAGGTTTAAATATATAGCAACAAACATTAAATTGTATATTTAAACAAATGTATTTGCATGTAAATATTTGTAAGCTATCTACGTGGTACAATGTATGTATGTATGTGCGATAATAGATAAAAATTTTAGAGTTTTCCATGAGTTTTCTTTTTGTAAAATTTAATATTAAATATTTTAATTTTATAATTCCTGCATACCTTGATTAAGTTAAAGCAAAACAAAAGTATTTAGAGCTGAATTTCACTTTTTAGGAATACATTACTATGTGTGTATATATACATATATCTCTTGGGCCACCCTAATAAGTAAATATCATTATACAATTTGTATGTCACTAAAAGAAGACAATGACTTAATCGTCTTGCCTTTTGTGTAGAAAACATGTTCGTATTATGCAATAAAATTTTAAATGATTTATATATAGACTTTGCCTTGTTAATTTTATTAGATTTACAAGTTCTTTATTATTGAAAAGTGGTATGAGCAGAAAATGAATAATATATTGCACACAAATCCATGAAATTGAAATGTTTAAAAACCAATAATGATTGAATATATATATTGAAGTAGGACTTATAGTAGAAGTATGCTAATGAGCATTTTTTACTTAACTATCCTTACACTTCATGAACATAAACGATTAAAATAGTTATAATCCATAATATCAGTTTAACGTAGCATTTACTTATAAAAGTAAATGCCTGAAAGGAAATGTCGATAGTAAAACTATACTGATTCACTATTGACTTTTTCCCCAGTATGTACTACTGAGTAATTGTGCCCAGGCAATGTTCTGTGCTATATATATTTATCATGTGCTTGTCATTGAGATTCCACTAGTGACCTCGGAAGTATTGACCTGCTATAGACTAGGTGGTTTTTATGGGACCATATTGAAATATTGGCAACAGAGATTCACTAGTGCACTTTAATGATTCTAGTTAACAGATATGCAACTTTTTACTAGGTAAGGCAATTAAATTAGATTTCTTATGAAAATTTTTAGTTTTGCGTGCAGCCGCATTTATTTTCAAACCAACAAAATGAGACAAAAAAAATCGTTTTGTAACTGTCAAAAACTTCTCTTTCCATTAAATGCATGATAAAAAGTGTACACGATTCGTTGAGTGTCGCGAAACTTATCGACAAAAGTGGTGACTTGGAGACACTTGTGCCTTAGCTTTCTTCAGGGAATAGACTCACACTTCTTCACTAACAAACTCAAATATTTTTACTTTCCATTTAGTTTTCAACGATTTTTTAAAGAAAATAATTTGTTGACGTTTTTTGAAAGTAAAATGACAAAGGTGTAAATATTGTTAACCACCACAAAAACTTATTCAAATATACAGTATTGTGTGAAATAAGATATGTAAATAGAATTTATTCTGTATAATTACAAAATAAACATAAAGACACATAAAGAAAATAATTTATGTATTTTTAACCGACTTCAAATAAATATAAAAGTTATCAATTCATCATGTATTACTTTTATGTATGTCCCCTTAAAACTTCGCCATTTTTAATCCGATTTCGGACTATTTTATTTCAAAGGATATATGTAGTTCCAGATTGGTCCCGTTGAAAAGTGGGCAGAGTCACGACCATATAAAGTGAAACACATTACTTTTAAACTACTTTTACTACTCAAATGATTCTGCACACAGGCTTCTGTTTAAATACACAGAAAAAAATAAGTTTCGTTTTTGATAACAAAAATCCCGGTATTCAATAATTTTTTTTTTCAAATTTCCTGTGATAAAGAATTCCCCTATATTGATAACAAAATTATTTCAAAATAAAAATATATATATAAATTAAAAAAATGTTGACATGGCTGGAATACGAACCCGGACTTTCCGGACGTAAAGCATACACTCTCTAGCTGAGCCATATCCCATTTATTTTTTTATGGGATACAACTTGTTTTAAGTACTTATGTATAAAAAGAAAAGAAATAGCCGGCATGGAAAAGAAATACTTACAACAAAATATTTTATTATGTTAAAGATAAATGTTATTGAAATTCATATTTTTTTTAATAACATGGTTTTATTGAATATAATTCTTGTCTATTTTTTTCTGTGTACTAAGGTATTCATTTAATCGGGCTTCTGCTGTGATCGGTTAATCGGTCGATTGATTAACCGAGGTCGTAGATGTCGAAGAAATCGAAAGCAATCCATAATACAGAATATCTAAATAGTTTCTCAGTCCTTTTCCTGAGTTTTTCCAAACATATAAAATCTTTCATTATGCCATTAGAGTCCTATTTTAATTTTTTTCAAATTCTTAACCCTTCTAATTATTTCAGTTAATTCTGTTAACACATTTCTTGTACTATCAATATTTTCTTCTGTTGTCAGGTCATCATCTAACTCATACTGGCAGAGCTCAGCACGGAACACTCATTTAAAAAGCTTATTTCCGAATTCATTAGTTTCCGTTTTTGTACTGTATTCTAAAAAAACTGTTACCAGAAGAAAATATTTCTAAAACAATTATATTAGTCTCTCATTAAATCTAGTCCTTAGATTTTTAATTAAATCGTTGGCAACAGTATTATTGGCTTTTATTGTATTATTAAACAAAAACTTAATGACTCCCTCAAGATCAAGTAGAGTAGCTGATTTCTTTTATAGCCACGTGCGAAGGTTTTAAAATTTTATTCAAGTTAAGATCACTGAACAGACTTCTTTGCTTGTATGAAAAATAATTTTTAAACACATACCTTTTTTGTATATAAGACGAATTAAAGAATTAAACACACAAAAATACATTATAATTCTACAAAATATGAAAGATTGTGTTTTGTCGGTTAATCGACTGAAATTAACCGGTTTAAGCGTTAATAAAAAAAAAGCCAATAAGCCAATCAGTTAATCGGGTAGTAATTAACCGGTCAACCGATTAGCGGGTAACCGAATGAATACCCTATTAAATACTACATCCATCATGATTAAAAAAGTGGGCAGTGCCACGCCCATGCAAAGTAAATGTCCTTTTTCAACAACTTCTACTAAACCGATTCTTATAGAACTTCGTATACACATTAAGTTATCGTTACAATGAGACTTTATGTCTCGACAAGTGGACAGTGCCACGTCCATCAAGAGTAAATATTCATTTTAACAATTGAGTTATGAATTTTTAGTCGAACGGTATGGTTTTTATCCAAAGTTATTTAATAAGTTTGGCTTCATATTAACTATTTCTACGTAACTGATTCTTATGAAACTTCGCACACAGAATTAGTTTTTGTGAAAATACCACATGATGATCAAAAATGTGGGCAGTGCCAAGTCTATTTTGTAGTCGGTTTTTTTTAACAATAATTGTAACAAGAATCTCAGTAAAATATTATCAATATAAACTTTTTCCCTAAAAATGTGTGTATGTAAAATTCGGTATTTTTGCATCTTCTCGGTTCGACAACATTTTTAAAATGAACTTCCAACTTTCCTATGTAAAAGAATACGAAATTTTAATTAAAGTCATCAATATCATTGAAATTGTTATTTACATGTAATACGTAAACAGAAATTTAAAGAAAGTACACAGAAAAAAATATTACAAGTTTTTTTTAATTAAATCACTAATTGCAAAAAATCGGTCTGTCAATTAAGAACTTAATTGATATAATTAAATATTTAATTATTAGTATCAACACATAATGCCAATAAACAATGAAGCAAGAAGAAACAATTTCTTACGTTATGAAATATACAAACAACAAGCGCTTGTTTCTTTTTTTTATGTACACACATTTTCTATTCCTGTATCCATACCCTGAAGGAAGCCAGTGGCCAAGTGTCTTCAAGTCACCACTTTTATCGACAAGTTTGGTGACATTGTCAAGGAATCGTCTACACTTTTTATTTTGCCTTTAATGGGAAGACAAGTCTACAAAACGATTTTTTGTTGTTTCATTTTGTTGTGTTGAAAATAAATGCTGGTGCACGCAAAACTAAAAAAATTTCATAATAAATCTAGTTTAATTGCCTTAACTAGTAAAAAGCTTCATATATGTTGACTAGAATGATTAAAATGCACTAGTGAATCTCTGGTGCCAATGTCTCAAAGTGGTACCATAAGAATCACCTATTCTATTGCAAGTCAATAGTTCCGAGGTCACTAGTGGAATCAGTCAATGGTGAATCAGGATAAAGTCAATAGTGAATCAATACATTCAACATTTCCTTCAGGGCATATACAAGTATATGTAATTACATACAAATGACAGCGAATATGTACAACAACAGCAACAACTTCAATGAGCTGTTGTAGCAAAAGCATTTAATCCCTGAAGAAAGCCAGGGGCCAGGTATCTCCCAGTCACCCTTTTTTTCGACAAGTTTTGTGACTTTTTGGTGACATTGTCAACGAATCGTCTACACTTTTTCTTTTGCCTTTAATGGAAATAGAAGTTTTTGACGCTACAAAACGATTTTTTATTGTCTCAGGTTGTTGTGTTGAAAATAAATGCGACTTCATGCAAAACTAGAAGTTTTCATAAAAAATCTAATTTAATTGCCTAAGCTAGTAAAAAGCTATTGAATCTCTGGTGCCAATGTCTCAATGTAGTTCCATAAGAACCACTTCGTCTATAGTAAGTTAATAGTTCCGAGGTCACTTGTGGAATATCAATGACAAGCATATTAGCATATAGCATCTGTCTATAGCACTGAAAATTGCATGGAGTGCAAGAGTTAGTAGTAATGGGGACAAAGTCAATAATGTATGAGTACAGTTTTACTATCGCTAAAAGTAAAAAAAAATTAGATAATACAACAAAAATTAGATAATGCTTGACAAATAATACACGTTTTTGACGTACATAAAACTAACAGCAATATATTATCTGCTGCTGCCACCTATACACTTAATTTACCATGTGTACCATTTATAAATAAAAGCAAAATATGTAGTCAGTTAGACTGAAAGAGTTTATTTAACTTGTTGCCCCTATCTGAAAATAATATTTTGGATGAGTAATTGGTGCGTTGGATTTCAAAGCAGCAGGAGCCTAGTTCGGCTTCCAGATGAGATTAATATAACAAACAATAAGTAAAAATAAAAAATAATAATAATCATTGCGAAAACGAAACTAATAAATATTCAACATAGCGTGCCCATTTGAAACAAACACATTTATCCACCATTCTGTCCAAACCGCAATTTTTTCCCCATTTTTGTTTTATTAAATATTTTAATTTAACATTTAATTAAACTTTTAATAGTATTAAATATTTAATCAATAATTATTTTAATTAAATTTCGTATTAAAATTTATTTGATATTAGCAATTCGTTTACTGGTGCAAAATTAATTAATTTTTTAATTGACATAACGAATTTTTTAATTGAAATCATTTTGTATTTTTTCAGTGTACTTTCATATGTAAATAATTGTTTAATTAAACTCAATATAATTGTGTTGAAAATATGTTGCCATTTTGTATATTTTCTTAATATTTCACTTTAAAGAAAACACTTCCAAAAGTATGCAAAAATATTGACGAATTCGTTTTGAACTATGGGACAAACTAATATAGATATGTAGACTTTGACAGTTGAAAATTGTCCAAATCAGCTTTTAGACTGCCCGTTTGAGAAAGAGACAACTGATATGTCTTTGGGTTTTATTTTAGCCAAATGAAAGTGTTGCACATTTTATAAATGTATGCGAAAAACAAAAGAAAACTGAACGCCAAACAATACCTTCTTATTTCTCTTTTGAACGTTGCCCTGTCATAAGTGAGTTTAATATATCTTACGTCTCTTGTCATGTCTGTATAGCCTGTGCTTGTAGTTTTTCCAATTATTATTATTGATTTCTGTTCTGAATTACTCTGGAATGGCCGGCCCCGTATTAAATAATCATTTGCAGTCCATAGAATTCGCTTATTTCACTGCTATAACTCTTCTTTAGAAATATTCTTTAAATTAAAAAATTTAATTGAAAAAATAAAAACTTTTCAGTCATATAACCATTTTTCATTTTTGCTTTCTCCTTCACTTTACACTCCTTAACACTAACTCTTCTTAAAACTGTTTTCCTACTTCTGATTTTATAACTATACCCCTGTCATTGTTGTTCATTGTTGCTCATAAATATTCATATCTTTTATAAAAGGAATAGTATGTGTGTTCATGGCAGAAGGAGAAACCCATATCTATCAAATGACTCTTAATACTTGCATGCTACAATAAACAGTTGCACGATAATATATGCAAAAATATACAAAAATATAAATATAAGGATAACACATACTACACAATCAAATATACATACATACGAAAGTTTATGTGCAAGAATAAAAATCACTTTCAAATTTAAGACACTAAAGACACTTTCTTAATTGTCTCATAGACATAAATAACAGGCTGTTGGAAAGAGTATGGAACCAAGTACTTTGATTTTAAATATTTTCTCTTTTATAGGGTGTAAAGCAAAACATACTGCATTATGTAGGATGGTTATGGAAAATAGTATTTTTAAGAATATTTGCAAGTAAAACCTACCACCATTATCATCTTGTAATGGGATGAGATTTATGTTTCTTTGAAAAAGAATATATTCAATGCAAATTTCTTGTCCTTTTTCATTAATCCTGAAAAATTTTTTCCAATGTTTTCTTTTAATAGAGTATGTTTGCTGTTTTGTGCTCTCTACACTTGCAACTGTTGATTTTTACTTAGCACTTGTTTTTTTTTGGCTTAAATCAAACACTATGGGATCGAAATTTGATCACTATCAAAGTTTTTCATATTTGTTTTTATTTTTTTATCTGTCTGGCCGACGATCAGGAAATTCAAGATTACCGCCCATACCAATAAAATTTTAATATCCCTATATCTGCACAAATACATTAGTGAGACTCTTAAAAGTTTACGTTGGTCACTCTTAGAATAAAATGCAAATTCAAACAAAATCTACCCCCGTTGTCTGGTATATAGTATGCTAGACTATTAACCGGGAGGTCACAGGTTCGATTCCTGAAAGTACCCTTGGTGTTTCTGCAGAAGAGCCGAAAAGGCTTAAGCAATAGGTATGTTCGATTTAAGTATATGCAGAACTACAATAGTGAGGCTGTCTAAATTTTATGTGGGTTAATCTTAGAACAAAATAAGATATCAAAGAAAATATTATAGGTATGGGAGGAGGAGACGGGTACCGTCCATATAAAATAATTATTAATTTAATGCACAACTACAATAGTGGGGCTCGCTCAGCTCTTAGAATGAAGTTTAATTTCTAGCCATATCTTGTGGGTATGGGAGAGAGGAGACGAGTACCTCCCTATGCAAAGTAGTTATTCATTTTACTATAACTAAAGAGACACCAAAGCAAGACTCTCTAAATTTGCTGTATGTTACACAGAGAATAAATTGTGATTTTTAACAAAAGCCTAGTGGTATTGGAGGATGAGAGGCTTACATCCCCCATACAAAGTAATTTGTAAATATCTTATATCTAGAGAGATTCCATAGCGGAACTCTCTTAATTTGGTCAAGGTTACACAAGGTTACAAAATCCTGGTGGCATAGCAGAGACGACACGGGGTAAAAAATAATTATTTATTAATTTTCCCAAATCTTTACAACAATGGGGTGGCGATGCTCACCGCGTGGAGCTAGTAGCCTATATTTACTTAATCTTCAATCGCAAAATTCTTAGTTTATCCTGATTTAAGGCAGCAGTATGACATCGTTGAGCTAGTTCCTTAGTACATCTGGATTATACATGAAATATAAGTCTACAATGTATCCAATTTAAGGCAGCCCAAATTTCTGCCATAAATAAAACGAATATCTACTGTCCTCTAAAAAATTTTAACTTATAAAAAATCATTTTTTATACTAATTTGTGAATAACTCTGAAAGCGTTAGGAAAAAAAATGTTCAAATAGTTTAAAGATAATTTTTTCATGCATATTTTGGCGTTTCGTTGATCGAAATCGGGCTTACGGTTCTTGAGTTAAGGCGAAATATACTAATGTACCTAGTGGAAATACGTGATGGAAAAAACGGAGAATGGATTTTAATTTAGCGCATTAAACTCTTTATACATACTCCACATATTTTTTTAAAGGACGTTTTTTTTTTGCAAACCAGTATTATAGACCGATTTTGGCAATTTAAAGTTTATATAAAAAAGGATATATTGCTTTTTTTTATAAAAAAAAGGTTATACTGTTATATTGGTGTTTAGAGTGAGCATACAAGGTAACGGAACTGATCGTCTTTAACTTAGTAAAGTCCAGAACCAATACTTCTCCCTGTAACTATCTAAGAAGACTCACAACCTCCTACCACTCGGAGCAGGTGGACACCGGGCAATAATATTATAGCATCTGTTATGATATTAGCTAATAAGAGCAACGGTACATCTCTTTAAGCCAAACTGACTTATTCGGGGATTAGGGTAAATCAGTGCACTATTATGGCTGGATAGTGCAAATGGGATGGTAGCGCGGGGACCTTTAAATGTCAATGGTAGTGCCCAAAAGCTTTCAGGAAGCCTACGCCTTCGCTTAGTCAAACAAGGAGTGCTAGGCTCAACTAAGTTCTTCTTTGTCGCTACAAGAATTGCAGGATCCCTGACAAAATCAGTCAAAGAAATAACATGAATAAAACACCAATAGAGAAGATAAGTCTCCCAGGAGGTCGCAGACGTTTGTCAAATCCTCCCGATTTGGCGGAAAGGTCCAAGTGTCTGGGAGGGAGCAATTCATGTTCAGACAGTATTTTGGAAATCTCTACACATAAAAAATCTAAAGGGATATTCCCATTTAAAAGACGTACCAAAATTGGCTACTGGAGTGTCAAAACACTTTATGAGTGCGGAAAACTCGCGCAATTAGCGAAGGAACGTGATAAATTGAAATTAGATATTGTAGGAATAAGCGAATGCAGATAGAATTCAACAGGAGTTCACACTATGCAATCTGCTGATAAGCTACTTTACTCAAGTCGGCAAGAAAACGATATCCATAGCGATGGAGTTGCAATTTTCCTAAGTCGTAACGCGTCTAAAGCCTTTATTAGTTGGGATCTAATCAATGAACGTATAATAATGCTCCCACCGAAACTACGTCAGTAGATATATAGTTACAATTTTGTAGTGAACTAGCCAAAGTCCTGTCAAAAACACCTAAAAGAGACATACTAATGTGTATGGGAGATTTTAATCCTAAATTGGAAAAATATAATACATTCTACAAACATGCAATGGGTAGACATGGAAACGAAGAGCTTCTTTTAGAGACATTTAGTCAACAAAGTCTCGTAGTAGGAGAAAGACTTTTTAAACATAAACTTAGCCATAAAATGACAAGGGTCTCCCCAAATAGGAGGATTGAAAATCAGATTGACCACTTCTCCATAAGTCGTAAGTGGAAGCATAACATCCTCGATGTTAGAGTAAAACGTAGCGCCGATATTGGATCTGATCGTCTCCTAGTCGTCGCTGTATTGCAGATGAAAATCTGTGTCATCCATAACGTCCATCAACGATTGTGGGCACGTTAGTTTGATGTTGCAAAATCAGAAATACCCAGCTATCTACAAGTGGTATAAAGCGATATTAGAAGATTATCAGAATATGAATTCAATCTAAGTGATAGAGTGGAAGTCCGTTACAATCGAATAAAAGAAAATCTCTTACAAACATGTGAGAAAATACTGGGACAAGCCCCAAGGGAAGAAAGGAGTGGATGAGCTCCCAAACTTGGTCCTTAATTGAAGAAAGGTGATCGATGTAAACATCAAAGAACAATGGAAAGTCGCTTAGTAAACGCATTGAACTAGAAAAGGACTATTCAATAAAAAATACAGAAGTGAGAAGAGCTTGTAGGAGAGATAAAAGGATATTTACGGATGAGCTCGCGGCCGGGGGAAATGATGCCGCAAGCAAAAACTATACCAAAAATGCTTATAAGCTAATGAGAAGACTAACTGGTACACATAAACTACCTGACCGCCCCATCAAATTCAAGGATGAAACTCTACTGGCAAACGTAGACGAACAAATAATACGATGGAGGATGCACTTTATGGAGACCCTCAACAACAGCTCATCACATCCAGAAACTGCTATTAGAAAACTGAAAAACAATAAATCCCCAAGCTTTGACCGGATTCTACCTGAAATGATCAAATGCTGCCTAGGTATAATGGCTACGATATTTCATCCACTCTTCGAGAAAATTTGGTATGAAGAAAAATTGCCAGACGATTGGCTGCAAGGAATCCTTATAAAAATACCATAGAAAGGGGATCTTTCGCCATTTATGAATTATCGTATAATCTCACTTCTCTTTATACCATCTAAAATACTTACATGAATTCTCCTAGAAAGAATAAATGATACAATAGAAATGAAATTGCGTTAGGAACAAGCAGGCTTCCGATAGAACATGTCGTGCGTTGACCACATAAACACAATAAGAATTATCGCGGAACAAGTAGAAGAATGGCAAAGTAATCTGTTGCTCACTTTTTGGGAGCTCTTAAAAAACACTGGTATTCTATATAAACTAATTAATCTCATAAGAGCTCAATATGATAACTTTCAATGCAGAGTCTTGCACAGCAACCGGCTTTCAGATCCATTTCTTCCGAAATCTGGTGTTAGACAGGAATACCTACTGTTGCGCCACTACTCTGTCTGCCTGTTATAGATAATGTCCTTGAAAATACGGTTGCAACTAATCGTCGAGTTATATAATGGACCTTAACCAGTCATCTAGAAGATTTGGACTACCCTGACGACATCTGTTTCCTGTCCACTAAACATTCAGATATGCAATTGAAACTTGATGACTTAGTTCTTCACTCAGCAAATGTTGGTCTTAAAATTATCAAGGGGAAAACAAAGGCGATAACAATAAGAACTACAAGCACCAACCCTTTTGTAATCGCTCAGGAACAGGTTGAGTTTGTTGATAAATTCTGCTACTTGGGGAGCATGGTTTATTGAACGAAGAATGTGGACATGGATCAGGCACACTCTCAGGAAGGACCCAGATGAAATATGCTGCCAAGCGCTAGACGCGATCCCACAAGGCAGTAGAAAAAGAGGTCGGCCAAAGATTACATGGAAAAGAAACTTGCTTAATGACATCGAGAACAGCGGATGAAGCTAGAACGAAATAAAATGACTTGCGAATGATCGAATATCTTGGAGAAATTTTGTAGAGGCTCTATGCTCCACAGGGAGTTAAGCGGACAGAAGAAAATACTGTTACATTCGACTCATTGTAAAATTATTTTATTTTTTAATTGTTGTTCGCTCATTTCTTTTCTATCCATCTTTCTATTTTGGTATCTGTTTTACAAGAACTATATCATTTTTGTTTTTGAATATTAAATTTCAATGTTAGGAGCTATTTCAATGAAATTTGCGTGTGCTTCATCGATTCTAATTTCAATTGACCTGAAAACTGTACGTATGTTTGAACATCAGACTTTTCCCATAGTGTGGTATTTATAGATAAAGTGAATTTTAGACGATATCAGCTTACGCAAGTAGAGTTATACAAATTTGTTATACAATTTTGTATGTAAGCTAAAATAATGTAGCAATGATTTTATGACTTTTGGCACTTTAGTCTTTTCAATGCTTAAAGTCTTTTTTAGTTTTTTTAGTATTTGTGTTTTTAATTTTTTATATCCATGTGCTGTATACGAGTAGTAGCATTTAAGAAAAATGTATGGCGTTATGTATTTTTGTATTTTTCTATTTACAATTTTTACTCTGTTTAGATAATGAGATGTGATTAAGTTTTTGAAAAATAAATCAAAAATTCATATGAAACCAATGGTGACAATATTTATTTCGTTTACAGCTTACTACTCGTAGTTAGTGGATAGTGTAGTCTAGCATTATGCAATAAAATGAACCTTTTTTCATGACCTTTGATCACCACTATATTTTTTTGATGTGTTAGGGTCCCCTAACTATAAAAGCAGTCGAAATTTCAAATTCTATGGATAGGTTTTTTATTTAAAAAATTTCTTTTCTAAAGTTTTGGATTTTTCAAGAAGCTCCTACACCGATTTCATCATAACTTGGGAACGCGTTGTCCAATTTAATTCCAAAAAACGCTACAAAAATTTAAATAAAAACGTTCAAAAATAGTTTATTTTATATAGTCAATGGTTTCAGAATTATTTAGACCACAATGATGAAATATATATTTTTTTGATAAAAAATTGAAAAATGTATACATTAAAAATTTATAAAAAAAATAAACAAACACAAATTGCAAAAATGACTAAAACTTACTATTTTTTATTAAGTCACCATAAATCCACATAAACTAGAAACAAGATAAGCTTTATTTAATGAAAATCAATTAATAAATATTGATTTTATTCATAATGAAAGAATATTTTTATTTTTTAAATAACAAGTTTCTAACGACTAGTTCTGGCAGAGGCCAATAAAAAAATACATACATGTATTGGTGTCTTCAAAGCTTACATCTGGGACTCATTTTAGGGGAGTTAAAATCCCCCACCCCCTTTTGTACATAGTTATACCTGTAGCGCTAACGTTTAAGGTGTAAGATGATTTCAACACTTTTATGTAAAACAACAAGAGGAATATGTTTGTTAAACAAATTAGCCCGCAATAATGCCACTAAAGGGGAGTTTTTGAGGTCAAAAAAGGACCATACGACCAAGAGTTAGAGCGTGATTTACAGAAAATCACTGAACACATGTTACACGTTAAACGTAATGCCTATAATATATACTATGACAGTATTACTATGTGCCCAAGCGTGGGGGAGATTTTAGCTCCCCCTAAAATGAATCCTAGATGTAAAATTTCAAAACGCCGATACACGAATATATTTTTTGGTGGCCTGTGCCAAAATCAGCCGTAAGAACATTGTTATTAAAAAAATGATTTTGTTGTACAGTGTAAATATTCGCATTTTTTGCAAAGATCATGTGATTTCACTTTATTTTATTCACAATATTTATCCTTTGATTTTTACGAAATAAAGCTTATTTCATTTCAGGCATATCCACACAGAAAAAAGGAATATAAAATCAATTTGACGCAATTTTGATTGAAAATCATATTAAATTTACAAAAATTGCTACAATTGTTCATTGCTACAGTTCACTGTTGTCCGCAGTTATGTGACTTAGTGTTATATTTGTTTGTTTATTCTTATATAGTCGACTGATAGAAGATGAAAATCGAATTACTAGCGAAAATTTACTGCTGCTGGTGTAAAATTATGATTGTTTCATATTAATTGTTTCATATTCATTTTAAACGAAAAATTAATAGTGTAACTTTAAATCTATTTGATTTAAAAATTTTCACTGTTAAAATAACTTTGTTTTAAGTGTTAAAATTTCTTTTAAATGAACAACTTGATTTCAAATAAATTTTATGTTAAATAATCATGAAAATCATTTTGAATTAAAATTAATTTCATTTTACATACGATATTATTTATTTAGTGTATATCTAAAGTAAAGTTTGAAGCTGTTATGGCTACAGTGGCTAGCGCATGGACTATAATGCAAGTGGCACGAGTTCAAATCTTGGCTGAGACAGCAACTATAGCGCAAAGTATTTTTATAATTAATATAATAGCTTCATTAAAGTCATGTTGTTTCAACTTAATATAACACAGAAAAAATATCATCTAGCGGCAACTTACACTTCGATTTGTTAATATGTAATATAAATTCAAAAATATATTTAGTTTATATAACTAATTAAATTGTTAATACGACAAAAACAGAATTGCTTTTCAACAGACATAACTAACTACATTGTTTTTATGTAAATATTTAAAAATTTTGGAATAATTTTTTGTTTAAAAATACCAGATAAAGTTTCTGTTGAAACTAGTGAAAAATTTAGCACTGCTCATTGTTGATATAACAAATTTAAAACTTTCTAGTCAATAAAATTGCTCAATAAAATTATTTGTTAAGTTATATTATAACGTAATGCACACACGTAAATGAGAGAAAGCAAATCAAGTTTTATGTGAATTCATTATTTGCGTATTTAATAACGAATTGCTGTGTAGTTGAGAGGTAAGAGTTTTAGTCTATTAGTCCAGAGGTCACTGGTTCGATTCCGTCCAAAGACATTTAGCAAGCAAAAAGTCGCTTGCTTCGAGGGTTGTGATTGTGTATAAAAAATACTGTTAATACATTAATAATTATAATTAAAATTTGTTTGGCTAATCAACAATTCACAATGTTAATATAACAATAATCTTAATTGAAATAATTTTGAAATCTACAGAAAATATTGTTAATAAAATTTTTGCTGTCAACAAATTCTTTGTTGATATATTTAATTGAAAACATTTTTCTGCTTTTTTTTCATTACAATTTTGTAATTTTATTTGCAAAAATCGTTGTAGGATCAAAATCAATTAATTATTTAATTGATATAGCAAAAAAGTTAATTGTATTTACAAATCTTTAATTCAACATGAGTCTTCGTGCTGTTTTAATATTAAATTCACGTTGTTTAAACTTGAAATAACTTTAATTCAAAATGATTCTTCTTGTTGTTCCAATATCAAATGTTCTGTCGAAATTATTGTAAATCATGTTGAATTAACATGAAACACATATGAAGCAAAATCATAACGAAAAATATTACATTGAAAATTTTCTGTGTATGTGGCTTTATGATTACTTAATAAAATGGCAGGTTTTTGTCATATTCGAATTTTTATAAAGTTTATTCAATTTCTAGTATATGAAACTTTACGATCAAAGAATAAAATTGGTAATATTTTGCTATTTTTGACTTTTTATAAATTTTTAGAAATAAAAATTTTTCAATTTTGAAACATAATTGCTATCTGAATAATTCCGAAACCTATGACTGTATAATCAAATTGTATGAAATTATATTAAATTGGCTTTTGTAATACAGCTGAAGAGCTCCTTTGCAAGTTATGATAAAATCAATGGAACAACCTCTTCAAAAATCACAAATTTTAGAAAACAAAAAACAAATTATTGATTGAATTAAAAATTTCGACTGTTTTTGTAGTTATGAAACACATCAAAAATATAGTGGTACTCCTTGGCATTTTTCTTGTTGCATAGTGCTATTAACTGGGATGTAGCACGTTCGACTGCTTCCAAGAACCTGGGTGTTTCTGCAGAAAAGTAAAAAATAAGCTTAAGCTGAATGTGTGTTTGTTAGTTGCGTGATAGTGTAAAAGGGCTTTAAGTACGCCACTATGAATCAGTGTTTTTTTGTTCTACATACATAAATATTTCTTCGCTTTTTGTTATTGGCGTAGTAAGCAAATATCACATTCATGCAACAACAGTAGTTGAAGCCTTATATGATTTAAAAGAAAGAAAATAAAGCTGAAAAAATAATAAATGCATTTAGGTTAAGTATCGTTTAAATTTTGTAGATTTTTTACTTTTCTTTTTCATAATTTTCTTCTCTTTCATTTTCCTTACAAAGAACGAAAGTTTAAGAAGAACTAAAGTGTAGTGTAGATGTGTGGTTTAAGCAGTTGGGATTTCTGGTAAGAAAAAAAGTATACACAAAGGACCCAATAGGCTTAAATATGCATTGGTAGTATAAGAGTTTATGTTTGCAGTAAACTATTTTAGTTTTTCATTCTGCACCATCTTACTTGTTACAATCAGATACATAATAAGTTTAGCTTAGTTTATGCTACATGGGATATATTTTTGACGGCGGCTTTTAATTTGGGATTTGATAATCTAATATATAACATCAAAAAATTTTGATGAGTTTATCTTTTCATAGTTGTTGCGCTATTCGTGTCAATATTTTTGAATTTCATTGATATGGAAATCTCGTACAGATGCAATTTAGAGGAGACATATAGTGGTAGGTATATTTATTTTGGCATATCAGTTGTTCTTAATCTTCTTTTATTTCTAATCTAATCTAATAATGATCTCTTTAAAATAGATCAGCTCTTTAATATTTTTACAACAGCACAACCAAAGTACAACAAATACAAATTATAATATCAGTGGTTAATACAGTAATAACAATGGCTTAAAAATGCATTTCTACCTTTTCACATTTACTTTAATTTGAAAATTTACTTGAAAGAGAGGTCATTTATATAAATGAAACTCATCTAAATGAAAGACACAAAACTTATTTAAACATTTTTTTAGTTCATCGTAACAATAGACAAGATTTAAGAGAGGGAGGCGTCGCACTAATTGTACGCAGGTTCAATTGAAATAAAAGTAAATAACAGAAAGCTAATTATTAGCACTGCTTATTCACCGAAATATGAAAATAGCTTTGCAAATGACGTTATTAATCTAACTTCATTTAATGCAGAGTACATTATACTAGGCGATTTTAATGCAGGACATACATATTGGCATTGTATCACTAACAATACTGCAGACAACATATTGTTTCAACCTGAACAGTCAAACAACTTTTTTTTATAAATTATCCAAACAGTCCAACTTTTTACCCGTCTCAAAGAAATAGAAATGCTTTAATTATCGACTTAGTATTAAGCAATAGCTCATTAAATATCAATATGGATGTGCTGGAATATGAAATTCCATCTGATCACAGACCCATTGTTTTCAAAATTCAATGGCTAGTGAAATAGATATCAGGCACTATAACTACAAACTTACAGAATGGTTGGCGTTTAGAAATATAATTAAGAGCAAAACCACCATTAACACAACATAATGTGACTCAAAAAGTTCAATTGATTCAGAGACAAGCAAATTTGTTAAAATTGTACTAGAAGTCAGTCTTTTCAGAATAGATTGTCAATTTAATAAGAACTAGAAAAACGTTTAAAAGAAGAAGCCAAAGGTCATCCAAACCATCGAAATAATCTTCGTAATGAAAAATGGAATAAGTTGCTATCAAAATTGAGGCCAGGAGATAAATCGTAAATCAGCCGATGTTTAAGAGGTAAACAAAGGAATACAATTCCGCATCTTACAGAAAGAAATATGAAAATTAACACTGAAAAAGAAAAGGCAGAACTACTATCCAACACTTTTCATACATCTAACAGTCTTACGTCGACATATCGTTCGACTCTATCCATAAAACTCTCAATTATAAGGTTATTACATTCAAAGCCATAGACGCCTATTCTAAAAATCTAAATTTCATATCCCACAATGAGTTAAATTGCTTGATTTCTACTCTGAAAACATCCAAATCTCCTGGGCTAGATGATGTTTCCAACATTTTAATAAAACATTTACCTCCCCAGACAGTAAAATTGTTATTGATAATTTCTAATAGCTGATTGAAAATCAACTACTTCCCGAAACATTTAAAAAAAAGGCAAATATCATTGCTTTTTCTAAATTAAATAAGCCTAAGCATATTCCGCATAGTTATAGGCCGATAATCTTACTAAGTATTCTTGGCAAATTATATGAGAAATTTATTCAAAATCGAATTTACAATTTTATTGAAAATAAACCGTATCACAAATATTATAAAGTCCAACAAACGAATTAAATAATCTACAGGCTTAATAGTTTTGGACACAGGAAAGGCATTTGATATGGTTTGGCATAACGGTCTTATTAATAAATTGCTCCAAGCTAATATACCAAAATATTTGTACAGCCTTATTGATGATTTTCTCACTGATAGAACGTTCGACGTGGCTATCAACGAAAATCTTTCATGTCCAAAACAAATTACAGCAGGTCTACTACAAGGTTCAATATTACCACCATTATTGTATTCAATTTATACATCAGATCGCTCTCCCCCGTCAAACAGTTGCTTACTACGCTGATGATATGGCTCTTATAACGTCTAGTAAACTCACTAAAGAACTCTTAAAGAAAATGGAAAAAGGATTTTCTGCCTGCAACAAATATCTTTATAAGTGGCAAATAAAAATAAACCCTATTAGAACTCAAGCTATTATATTCCCTTACAACAACTCCCCCAAACGCTTACCAAGTCGTCAGTTAAGATTCCAAAATTAAAACCTTACAATTAAAAACGAGGTTAAATATCTTGGTGGTTGCTCGATAAGAAACTTAATTTTTCGAAACCTAACAGTGAAATCTGTAAGAAATCCATGAAAACTATCAGAGCTTTGTGGCCAATTCTTAGTATACGTTAACCCTTAATTTTAAGAACAAAAATTTATTTTTCAAAAGTGTGATTAGACGAACTTTGACTTATGCAGGTCCCATTTGATACAGTGCAGAAACTACAAGTCATTCAAAATAAATATCTTAAAATCATAAACAACAAAAATAGGAGGTATTCAACTCAATTTCTCTACAGCGAAATCGGATATGAGCTAATTATGGACTTCATAAAAAAACTTAACAATAAGTACCATGAATTCATTCAACATTCTCCTTATCAACTGATAAGAGAGTGCATATAATTAGCTTAATTGCAGCTCCGAAACACAAATTATTAAATTGAAAATGACGTGTATACATGTATTATCCTTAGATCATTTCATTGTATTCATTTATATTTTCTAACTATATTTAAATTTTTCTTTCCATATAAAAGTTTTTCCTATTTTCCTTTGAATAATGTTACAATTAAATAATAATATCAAGATCTTTTGTTATCAGAATTATTCGTTGTAATATCTACAGATAAAATCTCAAAATTATTAATTTATATGCTAGTATAAGATTAAAAAAGATGAATTTATAAATGAAAAAAAAAATCATAATATTGTTGTGAAATGATATATTATAATAACGCTCTTATAATAATTATTATAACATTGCAATAACACTAATTTGAAGTCTACACGTAACATAATTCTCTCTGCGATTGAATTTGATGCTTGCTGACAGGAAAATATTTGATATTATATTGGTTGTACACGGTACACAGAAAAAAACTAATTTTTACTTCAAATACCGAATTCCCTGAATGAAATGTAAATTTGTTCAATTTAGGTCCTATAAAGAAATTTGTAAATTCAAATGCAAAAATTTGTAATAATTTGTTTAAAAAAAATCAGATTTTTTCAATAAACAAATTGTTTCAATCAAAAAATGTTTTAGAGAAATATAAAAAATAAATCAAAGAATTTCATAATTTTATCAGGTAGCCAACATTGGCGGTAGGTAAATGAAATGAAATAATAAGTCAAACAAGATTATTTACCAAACTAAATAGAGACAATAATAAAGATTTAAAATCAGTTGCAAAAACATGTTTGTTTAAAAAAAAGCTATCATAACTTTTTCTGTGTATGTTACAAATATCAGATTTTATTTGTTAATTTTGTTTTAATTAAAACCATGATACAATAATATAAAAGCAGAACCACAAATTGTCGTAAAAAATAAGTTTTGACTTTAGTGCCGATTAATTGATTACTGTTTTTTTGTAAACAGAGAGAGCAAAACGTTGCCTCACACATATAAGAGCAGCTTTTATATTAGGAATGCTTACCAAATGTGAAATTTGTGTATAGAAAATATACTTTAATATATATTTATTAAATTTTGTGTTAATTGCACACGAGGATAAGGAAATATGATTGTAGTATGACCCAAAATTCTTAGCAGATGCTTGATTTATTACTTAATTATTTAGATAATAAAAAAAACCCTCACGGTGATCAAAACTAAGTGCTGTAATAGCACTTAGCAACAATATGGTGGCATGCAATAACGTCGAAGGAAACAATAACCATGGACGTTATTTTTACGTTAATAAGAAAATAATTTACGTTAAAATGGAAAAATGGAAATAAAGCCCATGAAAATTGTAGTGCAAAGAGAGTGTTTGCACAGCCAGACTTTGGCCGGACATAAAAGTATTTTCCTCTGGGTATGTCGAATAATCGCTTCGCTGAGTAGAGATTTTTCGCTAGGCAGACATTTTTTACACAGCGAAAACATTTTTCGACGATTCAGAGCAGAAAACTGTTAAACCTGGCCTGAGGCCGGCTCAGCAGACTTTTCGTTTCTTTTTGAAGTGGAAATATTGTCCTTGGACGTTATTTCCTTGGACACTATGTCATGCCACCAACAAGATAATTCTACTCATGTTTGGAATTCAGGCTGCTTTGCAAGAAAAAATTAAGCATTTCTTTCATGCATGAAAATATATGTACATATCATATATTTATAATCACTGGGCTTCTAATAGAAGCTTGTGTCCTAAAATACTTTCTGGAAACATATGACGCACAAACAAGTGTCGAATAAGGAGGATAAACATGGCTACGGATATAAGAACATCAGCGAATTTGTATTGTCATTGCAAAGTAAAGTTTTGTTACATGAATGATGCACTTCAATGATGCTGGGCCAATATATATATACATGCATATTTGTTCACTAGTACGTAATGTGATAGTTAGCGTGGAAAAGAAGTTGCATTCTTCTTTGGAAAATATAACGATTTTTTGCAATCATATATCCCTCAAGAAATTGATCTAACGCTCTAAAAGAATGCTTAGTAGGTGCCCATCAAATTTATTGCTGGTTTCAAGCATTTTTTGTCCGTATAAATAGAATTGATGGACGATGAAACTTCGCAGCCAAGTTTATACATAAGTACTGCTTGAAGAGAATTGTATTGTACAAATTCAAAGTTTGTCTATTTTTTAAGAAAGCAAAATGACAAATTAATATCTAATTGCTTAAATAATATTTAAGCTATTTATAAATTTATTAAAACCATTTTTTAATTCAACAAACTAATATAAAAATGCGAACAAAAACTAGGACTTTGTAGATTAATACGGTAGCTCTATTTTTGAGATTAAAAAATAATCGGAAAAAAAGTCAGAAGGCTAATATGGCGACGAAAATAGAGAGTGGTTCTACCTTTATACTATTGTATCATTATTGAAACTAAAACTATCACAATTCAGTATGTGACATAAGTATTTTGATATATTTTTGGATAGCATATGGGCAAATCCCAGAAACCGTCCACCAAGAATTTTAAAGCTCTTAAACAAACGACAAAATTTGTTGGCCGCAAATAAGTTATTTTAGAATTCCCTTATACTCCTCTTTCTTTTATGAATTAGATTTTATATGCTTTATTAAGCAAAATTCGTGAAAACATACTTCAACTTTCAAAGTTATTTCCACTTTTTGTAGCATGCGTCACAAAACTTTGTGATCAATTATTTCGCAACAAATACCTGATGAAAAAATATGTTTTATGCCATTTGAAAGTACAATTAAATACCACTTAACACTATGCATAAGTTGAAGGTGTCTCTTTTGAAAGACCAAAATATGTTTGTTTTTAATCTGAAAACGCATACGAAAGTAGCTCGTCACGGAGGATTTGCCCATATATTAAAATAAATATGCCTCGCACTGTAGGTGCCAGACGATGGTCGAATTAATGACACAGTGTATTGTTGCTATTAAATTTTTTGCTTAAAGAGGCTGTCATCTTAATGGCGGACTGCCAGCTATGATTGCTGACATCATTGATAGAAGTGCTTATATTCCCCTGATGGGACAAGCAGAACAACAACGGAATAAATTGTATGTTTTATTTGGTTTCGTTAAAACAAAAATTTTTTCGCTCAAATTAAAAATCTCTTACATTACTACGAACAATATTTTTGTTTAGTAACTTTTATAACAATCTAATTACTATATAAGGTGTACAATATTTAAAAGACATCTTGCTATCTTAATTCATGAAAACGAGTTTCATTTTACAAAGATCAACTGTTTTTGCAAGACTAATCACCTAAATTGAAGTGATAGATATCAAATATTTAAGAATCTGAGGTTTTTGCATAACCAAGTAACTTTTAAAGTAAAATTGTTTCTTAATTTACGAAACCAAGCAACATTTGTTTGGTTTTATTATTTGTCAATGCATACGTACAACATTGTACAACATTTAAAAAAAATATTTTCAACTTTGAAAGCAATCATTAGATTAATTTTGCATTCAATTTTAATTTTCTTTAAAGTTCTTGCTTTATTAAAAATTGTGGTTAAGGAATTGCATAGTCTAAAGAAATATACTTTCTATACTAATCCTTTAGATGCATGGCATTTAAGTTCAGCAGAGTTCATTCGGGTGCTTTGATAAAATTTAAAGCATTTGATTAGGGTTTTGTTTTTAAATTAAAAGCTTGGTTATGGTGGTTTTAAAAAGAATTAGTTTTGGTTTAAGAAACTTTTTCATTTGTGCAAATTTGCGAATGTATACTCTCGATTAAACCAGCAAGAGGTTAGTTTAGCTCATGAAAACTTTAAATGGTAGACACAAAATTTTAAATGTAAAACTTTTTATAAAATAGTGACAAAACTAATTATTAAATTTAATAGACAGCAAAAAAACTTACTTTAGCCATAATAAAATTATTTGTAGAGCTATAATAAATATGTTCATCTAGTCAGCTAACATGTTCAGAATATAGTTGAAAATAAAATCATTTGTCATTAGGGCATTTGTGCAGTCACATTAGTTGATTTTTAACGCAAATTGAGGGTAATTGAATAGAAGTGACAACGGATTTTTCAATTAACTTCAAACTTTTTTCCACGAATAAATAAAACATTTAAATTTTATGTAGCAGTTTAGCAGCAAGTACTTTTTAATTTGAACATTTTATTAAAATCTCTTTATTTATCAAAGCAAATAAAGTTTTAATAGTTTTGTGTTCATTAAAAAGAAATACTTTTTTATTATTTTTTAATTTGTTTAAAAGAAAACTAAACAATAACCAAACTTATGCAAACTTAAGTGTCTTGGTAAAAATATTAATAAGAATAAAACAGCACATATTCAAAATTATATATTTAAACCACAAGTTACCATAGTAAAACGATACTGCTTTAGCAAAATTCTTACTGTGAAAAACTTGTACAACATTATTAATTTTAAAACATTTGAAAACAAAGTAGGATTTAAAAAGTTGTAATATTTGAAGTAAAATATTGGCTTCAACGGCTGCTTCTTTGGATTTTGGTGCCAAAATTAAAATTTGCAGCAATTAAGATGTAAACCACATTACTAACCACATTACGCGCATGATAAGCGTCATTTGGCCACAGAATCTATTCCTACTCCCGCCAACAATACATTAAACAAACCAAAAACTTCAAAATATGTTTCTGGGAAGCAAACTACATCCGGCAACATAAAACCGAGCTCGAATATACCCTCATGGATAAACAAATTGATGTAATGCTGATCTTATAAACTAATTTAGAGTATCGAAGATTTTTACCAAAATTAATGAACACCGGTTTTACGATACCAAGGATCGCGCAAAATGGCTTAGGTTTGAATTCGTTGGTCAAAACGTAAATTTTTTGTTGTCATCAATTTTTAAAAATTTTAACGCCATTTAATAATAAACTTTTCTTTACTAAAGTAGCCAAAAAATTAAGTCAAAATATATGTACGTAATTGTAGGCATGTCACACAGTACTTTGTTGCCATATAACGATGTGACAAAAACAGAAGGAGTTATCCTAGACAAATGAAATTCGGTACACTGTTATAAATTAAATTAGTTAAGAAAAATATGAAATTGCAAAAAAAATCAGTGCAAAGACTCTTATAGCTCCTAGGTTAATCTCGTCAAAATTCAATTAAATATACATTCCTTAATGGAACCAGAAATAGCGCTATTAATAATTGTACCAATTTTTAGCTTAATCACTTCAAGGACTCGATATGGTGTCACATATCCTTTTTCTTAAAAAGCCTTTAACAACTTAAACAACTGGAAAACAATTTCAGGAGCGTTAGTCTATATGTGATGCTAACAGCTGCACTATGGGCCACGATTAAAATTTTTTTGGCCAAAAGTACATTTCAGGTAAATGCAAAATGTATTTCTTCTACCTAAAAGAGGACAACTTCAGCTTTATTCCCCTAAAATATTTTGTGGCTGTGGTCACTGGAGTTTCTTTGACAAGTGCTTAAAATAAAAATTTCTTATATTTTTTGCACTTAAAGCTGACCTCACTAATTTAAACAATGAAAAAAAGAACTAAGCTGAGAATTACTGTATTAGCTTTTTTCTACACAACCAATGCAAAAAATTAAAAAATATAACACAAAAATTAGATAAAACTCTTCAGATATGGTCAAAATGGTGCTATTTTAGAATTTCGAGTTTTCGTAACATGAAAAAGTGCGCAAAAGTGCCATCCATATTGAAATGTTTGTTATGACCACTAACACCTTAACTTATATTTTTGCGATCCTCTGCGACCGTTTATAAACGTTCGAGATATCGACAATTATCCCAAAAACTCTCCGTCAGCTTTGGGCTTTAACAAGTGATTATATAATATTAAATCGGCACACGAAAACAAAAAAGTGAGCTGTGTATTTACCAGACCCACCATCCTACATGAATTTCTACCAGATGAATCAGAATTTGATGTCCGAAATTTCGAGATATATGCGAAAAACTGAATTTTTCGGGGCTTGTATCTGTTTTTCGCAGTTTAGTTGAATTTTTTTACGGTGTACGAGCCAAAGCAGACGGATCTCAGATTTAGATTTAGGGCGACGAAATGCATATATGTACATGAGTGGGTCTGGTCAAATTTGCAGACCAGTTGTTTATTTTATGTGCAGGGGTTCGTTGTCTTTTGTTATATAATTTAAAGCATTAATGTAATTTGGTATGTAAGTTCATTATATTTATCAGATCTTAATATAGTAATATCACGCTTTAAAAATTCTCTTATTAACAGTAAACCAAATTATAGAATTTTAGTTCAAAATTTCTTATCGCCATCTTCAATTGGTAAATTTGATTGTCCGATTCATAATTCTCAACTTCAAAAACCCAAAAATAGCTGATCTCCTAGTCTCAGGGTAATTAACAAATAATGATGATATCTTAAAAAAGTACTAGTACTGTATCCGCCATATTGATTTCACTCTTTTAAAATCTAAATGTTTTTAAAATGCCTATCACTAAGACCGAGTTTCCTTTGTCTTTTTTAAAAAAAACTAAGATTTCGATGTTTTAAAAATTTTGACCGCCATATCTTGAGTTTTTACATTTAAATTTTAGATTCGTAATCCACGATTCTAAAAGCCTCCATAGACTGATCGCTAATCTCTGTCGTTCCTAGTCTTAACGTAATTACAAAATTATGATCTCTTAAAAATTTATCAATATTATAGCCGCCATATTGATTTCATCAGTTTAAATTCCAAATATCTGTTTGTTAAATATCTATCACGGTGTCCCATAGTTTCATTTGTCTTTTTTACAAATTTAAAAGGATGATGTTTTAAAAACGTTGGGCGCCATAATGGATCCGCCATATTGGATTTGTAAATTTGACCATCGGATAATTAGTCCGCGATGCTAAAAACCTAGAAAATAAAGATGATCTCGTAAAAAAGTATCAGTATTATAGCCGCCATATTGATTTCACCATTGTAAATTACAAGAATTTTTTTAAATAATATCTATCAAAAATCCCCAGAGTTTCTTTTGACATTTTTAAAAAAATTAAATTTTTTTTAAAAATTTGACCGCCATATTGGATCCGGCATTTTTAATTTTAAAATTTAAATTTCTTATTTCTAATCAGTGATGCCAAAAACCGCCAACGGAATATTTTATAAAACCACTTAATCAATATTCTTTTTATGACCAAAATTCTGGGATCCTGGCCCACCGTGAGCTGGTTTAAATTTGGTTTATATTGGTTAAGTAATAAAGAATGATATTCTAGATCATTCTTTATTACTTTTAAAAATCTTTTAAAAATCATAAATCTTAAATTATTACAAACAAATTTTAAAATTAAACAACTTTTTCTTATTTAATTTATCATGAGCATACGTGATCATGAGAGTTTTCTTATTACTCATGCGTGAACGTGCGGTATTAAAAAAATCTGCCCGTGAGTATATTTGCGGGACATTGAGACATTATAAAGTAGCCGGGAATGAACGTCCGCCTTCCAACAGTCGAACTATTTATAAATTAGTACCTTGAAATACATATAAAGTATTAGAAAGTTTTTTTGTTTTGGAAAAATATGTTGAAATTGATTGAGAAGGTATGATCAGCTTCCCTTCCCCATTCAACGAGTGCTTAAGCCATATCTTCAGAAAAGGTTTTCAAAAGAGCAAGGGATAAAAGTTTGCAACAAATATCAAATAAAACTTCCAAAAATATTTACTTCGCAAAGCAACTTCCGAGATAATATGCATATATTAAGATTACTAGCAAAAAGTTGGTACTAAAGGACAACAAACTAAAATCGATTAACATATTTTTTAAATATACTAGATCAAAAATTGGTATTTTTAACAATTTCAATAAAACATAAGTCACATTTCAGGCTTCATTAAAATATCACTTAAACCTTTAATACATATTTATCTTCCATAATTTAGAACTAGATGCGTTTTTAGTCACCTACTAAAAAATGAGAACATTTTATTGAATATTAAGAAAGTTACAGATATCTTCATAAGTGATAAAAGTATAAAGTGTAAAAATTAGTTTTTCTTTGGACTGCACAAAAAGTCATATTTTTAGCTTAAATGAAAAAAGTTGGCAATTTTATCTACATTATATTATAGAAAGTTATGGTAGCTTGAAAATTAAAGGGAAATTATAATCAATTATAATCAATTAACATATTTTTTTACTACTCTATTGGTATTTTTTAATTGCGAACAAAAACAAGTAGGCTTTTCAATGCTCTATTGTAGCTGATTATTGCAGTATTTTATGCAAAACTGATACTTTATTTTGCCGAAAATATCTTTAAAACTGGATTTTAAAAAATTTTTTTGTAAACCTCTAATTATTGTTTTTTATTTGTAACTACCAAAAAGGTTGATGACTTTAGCAATATCTGGTGGCGATATAATTATTTTTTTTTACAATTAAGCTAGTTTGTTCTCATTGCAAAAATATAAATTTCATCCAAAAAAAGACTCAAATTTCATTTTTTATTTTTGTCTATGCGACACAGCACTGTGTGGTATACCACTAAATGATGATTTAATTATATTTCATCAAAAAGAATGTATAGTTCCTCGCAAGCTATCATCGAAAATGGGATGCGGTCCTTGCTGCCAAGTTAGTATAATTGTAGTTTTTAGGAAGTGGTATTGTTTCCACTATAGTAGTGGTAAGAAAATAAAATTTGGATTTCTTCAAATCTAATCCATACCCAAAGAAAGTTTATTTTTATTTATTTTATTTATTTATTTATATTGTTCCACACACAAGATAGTACCTCTTATTTTTCAGTGTAAAACTGATTAATAAAAAGTACAGGGAAAATGTCAGCAGCTGATCAATAACATTTGCATCGTCTGAATGTTGAATATGTGTGGATTTGTTCCTTTTTTTGCACTTGTATGCTTATTCCTGTAAATTTTTTGTATTATTATTCCAAGCTGAAAGCTTTATTTTTGTTCATTTTTTTATTACCATTTAGTCAAAATAGACGTTCTCGTGCGTTACGATCCCGATCGCTCCTTTTGTTAAGTTGTATGTATATTTTAGTGTGATGACTTCATTCTTTTAGTGATTATTAAAAAAAATAATAAAAATTAGTGAATCACTCCGTGATCATTGTGGAATCGGCTGTGCTAAAAAAGCGAGAGTTGGGAGTAAATCGACACCTTTTGCAATAGTGGATGAGCCAATTGCATCGAATTCAAATGATGCACAGTGGTGTAAATATTTTTTGTGGAAATAATTCGGTAACTTGTGAACCGTTCAAGATATAGTTATAAAATTTCACAGAAACACAGCTGAGGTGCTTCTAATTTAATATGTGAGGGCATGGCTTCTTTGCATTAAGGGGAATTGTAAGCGAGGCATTAAAGTTGGATACCGTGGATGGTAAGTTTTTTTTTAAATCTCCAAAAGTTATTCTATATACCCTTCTAATTTATGAGCTTTACTACATCCCGTCATTGCTAGCAACAATTTTATTTTTATAAATAAAATAGTGTACTCTTCTTAAGAATCATATTTTTCTTAATATTTAAAATTTGTATTCTCATGCAGGAACCTTTTTCAATAGTCTAATCCATTCTCGTATTTAAATCGTATCTTCTTTGAAAAGTACTCGTATATGAAGTATGTGTAATTATATTAATATATGTTCTTATTTAAATTTAAAGTACACAGACAATTTCCTTAATGTCCGTATTCAACATTTTAAGAATTGCATTTTTTTATATCACAATATCTTTTTTTCTTAGTCTTTCACTACTTTTGTACTTTTGATAAATTTTTCTATATATGTATATATTTACATACATATAAATCTAAGCCAGTTGTTATCTTTAAAATACTACAACTCTAAGTAAGGAAATAAAATCAAAATAGTGCAAGTTGTGGGAAAAGTATAATCAGAAGAATAAAGAAATATAAGTAACATAAAATCTACATAAATTTTCCTGTAATCCATTTCTTTCGACAAATACTCTTCTAACAAAAATTTTATACCAAACATTAAAGGAAATATCGGTAAATTTAGTTTGTTATACCGTTTGTAATGCGTCATAATAAATTGCATAATAAATGGTTGATATACAAAAAGACTTGTATTATCACAGATCACTCTCCGTCAGCAATCGTGTTACAGTTATGTCATCTTATTCATCGGTTACTGAGTACCGTCCCATATGAAGCGTATCTTAATTAGTCGTTAGTACCTGACTTAGGCGTAGCTCTCTTATCACATTTCTTTTTATTATTTCATCCATTGCAAAGATCGGATCTAAATTCATTAAGTTACAGGCCTTAAAATTTGAAAAAAAAAAATTTAGAAGCTTTTCAAAATCCATTAAGATGAAATTCCAATGTAATAAGAATTATTATTAGAGCGTTGTTATAAGAAATCGTATCACAACAATCTTATGAAATGAACTGTACTAAAATTAACGTATATGAAAATAAATTAATGTGCATGTATGACTGTTCATTAAAATAAATAAAGAGATGTTTTTGATTAAATTTAAGTGATTTTATATAATTAAATGTGTTCAATTAATTTATAAGATAAAATTTTTATGAAAAATTAAAAAAAAATATATATATATATATATATATATATATATACACATCGTCATATGATTTCAAAAAAGCCCTAAGTTACAAGAAATTCAACACCAAATTTTTGATTGATTATAATGCACCGTGTCATAATAAATGTTATTACGACTCTCTTCCTAAGCTTTACTCCTCTATTTGTCATGACCTGTTCATGGCTCAGTTCTTCATATGAAAGTGTTTTTTTTTGCTTCTGCTGTAAACTTATTTCCATGTAACTTAGGGCTTTTATGAATTCATATGACGATATATAACTAATTAAGCAATATTAGAACATGTTACATGAACATTTGCATTAAAATTAAATCTTGCAAGAAAAATAAAATTACGTGTTCCCCTTGAGATGAAGAGAAATATCGACATTTTGTGTTTCATACTCTGCCGACGTTCTCTCTTATGTTATCTCCAAGTTAATCGCATTTGTAGACGCTAAGTTACGTCTAAGGTACTAGGTTTGATAGGCAGATTTATGTAAAACACTACGAGAAAAATTTTTCTGCAACATTTCAACCCTCTAACTCTTCGCCCTTTAAAAAAAAGGAAAAAAGTTGACCCTCGGTGACGATAAAGCGGGCTTAAATATTCTACAAAAATATTTTCCATAAAATTCCACTAAATACACCCAAAGCTCCAGACTCAAGTTGAGCGTCAAAAATCATTAAAAACTAAAAATGTATCTGACGGGTAATGATATAAAATAAACAGTGCTGCCACTTTAAAAAAACAAAAACACATTTCTAATTTCCAACAACATTTATATTAGTGAAATAGGATATCTTTTCGTTTTGATCTATTTTAACTTAGAAATGAAATATTTTATGGTGGTAAAAGCATTTGAAGTTTGAATCAGGATTCTAAAGTACCTCCTTACCAAATTTCATGAAAATACATTCAGTGGTATTTGCGTGAAGCGTGGTCGGACAGACAGACAGATGTGTTCATGAGTAATGTCAGTTCCTGCCATTACTGCCAAACGTGTCGGTGTCCTCATAACACTGAGTAAGTCTTAACCACCACCCCCGAGTCACCCCGAAGGCACATCTGTGTGACTTTCAAGGTACACACTGGTAGCAACTTCTCATGGATGGCCGCCCACTATGCATAAAGACCTTGTTAGAGTGTTTAAGCTATCTAATCTCTACTACATTAGCAGCTCACGCAATGCAAAATAGGTATCCGGGGAATAAAAAGCAAGCCAGGTAGTCTACAAGAAACGCTTAGACACCGCTATGCAAAGCATTCCCCATCACCTGCCCACAAAGCACTACCGATGTAGCCACTGTTGGTTTAGCAACAGCACAAAGAGTCTTACCATTGGTGGCCCGAAGTCTGACCAGCTCCTGGCACTTGTCAAGCATCAGTCCTTAAACCAACACCTCTCCCAGCGATTTTGGTAGCAACCACAGCCAACACGTGAGCTCCCGATGGAAAACTCACCAACAACCAGCCACAGAATCATCCTTAATATCGAGGGTAAGATGAAGTCCGCAACGACAATCGTCAAAGATGATGTCGTCTGATGACGAGGATCATCTCTTTAACCCTCTAGAGGGTAGGTCCTCTATGAGGCTACTGGTTCCCGTGGTGCCTGTTTATTGTTACTGGTTAAGTCTCGAAAGAAAACCCTAGAGATTATATTTCTATTGACTTTGGTCTTGGGTGAGACCATAGGTGCCCTTAAACCTCCTTGCTGACTAGCGTAGGAAAGCCTACTTCCTTGTTTCCAGAGATTGGGTAGTAACACATAACTTTTATGGGTAATTGGCCAAAGGTAATGTCAGCAAAAGCCAATTACTCTGTTCCACAGAAAGCACAACATCAAGATTAGTGTTATCACCAAGATGTATAACCGTACCCCCGGGGGGAACAGACAGGCAGACAGACAGACAGGAACAGAGACGAACAAATAAAAATTCCA
Source organism: Panzeria rudis (assembly GCA_956483635.1). NCBI lineage: Eukaryota > Metazoa > Arthropoda > Insecta > Diptera > Tachinidae > Panzeria > Panzeria rudis. The sequence continues at coordinate 34,744,557 of OY101450.1, forward strand.
AAATTTGGTGTTTTCTTCTCTACCTCGATTACAGCTTACGCCACTATAAAAATTTTCCAAAAATAGTTCGTGTACAGGCACGCCCGTTTCACATGGATAGATTAGTACTCGGCATAGGAAATCTTGTAAGCGTTACGTTTAAAGTACATATAAGATATGCTTTGCATTTACATATATGTAAACAACATATACATACAATATACAACCCATCGATGCATGCGTCTTTTGTCCCCGAGATGAAAAGTTGTACAAAAATATTTGACATAAAATTCTAATATTGGCCTTTACAGTTAAAATATTAACAGATATAACTTGATGGCCAGAAACCATTAAAAACTTAAAATGTGAATTTTGTAGTTAGGCCTAGGAAATCTTGTTAGCCTTCCGTTTAAAGTATAATATTTTTTTATAGCTTGTATGTAAAATACCACGAGTAATATTTTTGTAGAAAATTTCGCCGCTGAAGAAATAAACGAAAATACGCGAAAAGATAGAGGGTTAAAATGTTACACGGAAATAGTCTTCGTAATTTTTACATACAAAACTAAATACATCTTTCACCTTAAACGTGAGGCTTATAAGATTTCCTATGCCGAATTACTATAACTATATACAAATTAGGTGGAAAATAAGTGACAGATTTAAGCTTTCAAATCGGTGATACACGTATGGTATATTTTTTTGGCGCCTTGTACAAGAACCAGTAGCTCTTAATATATACACGGAGAAAAAAATATTTATGAAACTTTACATTGCACTATGGCCGAATCTCCAAATTTTACGGCAAAAATTTAATTTTTCAGCTTTAGATTTTTAAACTTGTTTTTATAGGGTGCAATTCCCAATATATTGGAAAGAAAAAAATTTAAAAAATATATGACACCTGGTAACCCTGTTTATGTATACAAAGCTGCCAATGTTAACCCTTTTTTATAATACATATTATCAGATGTGAAGTAACAAATTGTTTACAAAATTAAAACATTGATTTTCTAATAATCGAGGTGTGTATATTTAACTGTTGTAAAACATATTTCATAAATGTTTGTTTTTTTTTATTTATTTTTATGTTTTCATGGATCATGTTTTTTGTAATATGTCGTCTTAAAAGTTTTTACAAACAACTGCAAACTAAAGATAATTTAATATTGACATGGGATGACGGAAAATCGTTTCAAATTTGATATTGATTTCAAGGTGGACAACTCTAAAATTATACACTTTAGCACATAGTTCGAGCGACTTGGAATGGGTAATCTTGTAATCCTCACGTTTAAGGTATAAGATGTGCTGTGAGTTTTTATGTAAAACACTACTAGAAAATTTTTCATGAAATATTTTGACCCTTTAACTCATCGCTGTATGGGCCTTTATATCCCTTTCTTAAAAAAGGGGTAAAAACTTCCCTTCAGCGGCAAATAGTAGGCTAAAATGCTATACAAATATGTACCTCGAGAAGTTTTAATAAAAATGATGAATACATCCTATACCTTCAACGTAAGGCTTACAAGATTTACTATGCCGAGTACTAATTGTCAATAAGTACGAAATTAACCCTTAAACACACTTTAAGTTTTGAATGATATTGAGCTTGAGTGTCCTTAAAAGAACTATAATAGAATTTTATGGCAAATATTTTTGTAAATCATTTTAGTCCGCTGTATCACCGCTGAAGGGGATTTTTATGCCACTTTTTTAAGAAATGGACAAAACTAACCATTCAGCGCAGAGTTAGAGATTTAAAATATTCTACAAAAATATTTCCTGTTATGTTCTACATAAAAGTGCCCAATATATATTATACCACTAACCTATACTGCAAAAAGGATTATTCTATTAATTTTCAACAGTATTTTTCGCCTCAAATGCTATCCCGCAGAATGGAAAGTTTCGCTAATTACTATTTTACCTAAGCCAGGTAAAGATCATACGAAGGCTATTATCTAACATGTCAAATCTAATTGAAAAGCTACTTCTGAGTAAGCTAACACCCATACTAAATGGTAATGGATGCATTCCAGACCACCAATTCGGTTTTAGGAGACAACATAGCACGATTGAACAAATACATAGACTCGTGAATGTGATTAGAAAAACCTTCGAAGAAAATAAAAATTATTCTGCGCTCTTCATCGATGTTTCTCAGGCATTTGTTAAAGTATGGTACGAAGGTTTAATACATAAATTAAAGCAAAAATACCCTTAAGCTCTTAGAAAGCTACTTAACCGACCGAAAATTTGTCGTTAAGGAAGGTAGTTTTCTAAATCCTCTGCAACCGATTGAAGCCGGAGTTCCTCAAGGCAGCATACTCGGCCCCGTATTATATCTGATATATGCCTCTGACTTGCCAGTAAGCAGTAACATACACATATCAACATTCGTTGATGATACAGCTTTTCTAAGTGTTCACAAAAGCCATCAAGAAGCTTCCCGCAAACTGCAAGAGTATGTACCCCAGTTGGAACAGTGGCTATAACAATGGCGAATTAAAATTAATGAACAAAAATGTCTACACAATATATTTTTATTATGCAGAGATATCTCCTAACCTATACAAATAAATAACCAAACTATACCTCAACACACTGAAGTAAAATATCGCGGTGATCATCTTGATCATCGTCTAACATGGAAGTCCCAGATATATGCAAAGGTGTCGGGAATTATTTTTTCCCGCCACTTTGCGATTTGTGGCCACAGTGCATTGATTAAAAACAATGAAAAAATCATAACTGCAACATAAAAAAGTCTTTATATATACACGAGAGTTTTGCTTTTCGAAAATAAATTAAAGATTTGCATATATGTTTTGTTAAAAGTAGTGATATAAAATATTCGAAGCGGCTAGATAAAGAAAAGTAAGCAATATTTAACTTGTTCTATTCCCATTTCTTCTTAATACTAAAAATTGAATTTTTCTTACTTTTGGTATATAAAATATTATTTTAAATATTTTATGTGCACGTACATACTACATAGACATATGTATGTATGTATGGAAGTATGTATGTATAAAGTTACTGTGACATATATTTTAATTCATTTATGTGTATTTTACTTCAGAAATTTGTACTTGTCCGGTTTATATGTTGATAATTCCTTGTCGTAAGTATGATGGTATACATACATAGACATATTAATAATATGTAGTTCCTTGATAAACAGTTTTGAAAATTGCAGTTGTGCTTTAATTTCTATCATTCTGATGAACGGCGAACACAAATTAGAGGAGATCTTGAAACATTATTGTTACCGTATAAAAAATTTACAGAAAAATTTACAAAGTAGAGCAAAAAATTAGAAAATGGGAATAAAGAAAAAATAAACCAACGGCAACAACGAAAAAGTTGTATATATAAGAATTGAAGTCACATTCAAGAGAGCCACCTCACAAGTGGTCGTTCGTAAGTTATTGTGTTCTTTATGAAAAAAATGTATTTTTGGTAAATCGCTGTTAAAGTTTAGTTTTTAATTACAAAAAACTGAACCGAAAAAAGTTATAGCGATTTTTTTAGCAAGGAAAGTTATAGACTTTGTGGTGTTTTCTGTAAAAAAAAATTTTGCCTTTGGTAACTCTTCTAGGAGTACCAACCGTTTTTTAAAAAAGTACTTTTTTCTATACGCATTTATTTACGAAACGCTTCTTGTTTTATAGCATATAGAACAAAATGTAAAAAAGTATTGTGAGAAGGCTAAAGCACTGTTGTGCTTTCATGGAACAAACCCTTTATCTAATATGTATCTTAAGGCGGCTCGAAAAAAAAGTTTCACCACTCACCCTCTAGAATGAAAGATATGCCAATGACATTTGCAAAACAGTAAATTTTATTTGCCACGCCCCAAAATACCGCACTTTTAGTTTTTTATATTGTTCTTTATGTCTTGACTGTGGCTTAAGCTTTTCCTTGGCCGGCTTGTTAATCCGACATGAAATTCTGGGCATGATTGGCATGCCATTTTGAATCCTTCCCTCCTAATGTTAAATTTTGTGAACGTGACGAGAAAGCCCTTCCAATGGCTTGTATATTTTGCTCTTAATATCTCACTTTTATGTAACGCCATAAAATTACGCTTCAGTTTTCTTTTTCACGTACAAATTCCTTTAGACTAGGTAGATTCCAATACAAAACACAACAAATTTTACCAACCACACCTTAGAATGAAAGGTGTATCAAGATCTGTAAAATAAAAGTTTTTACCACACCCAGATAGCACTTTTCATTTATTATATATATTGCGCCATCATTAAAAGTCCGATCTCATCATATAGCATATCGTAGCTTATGGCTTAAGTGTGGCTTAATTTGCGCCTTAGTTGACTTCTGAATCCGACATCAAATTCTGGGCGTCACTTGTGCCATTTCGGATTCTTTCTCCTACTGTCCAATATATTGCACGTGGCAAAAATCCGTTCTAAAACTTTGTATGTCGTGCAAATTTTTGCTTAAAAAACAAAAAAGCTTTATTTACACTGTATAGGCGTAGTACTGCCAACTTATTTTATCGTTGAATCGTACTGCTAGGAAAGTAGTTGAAAAAGAATATTTTCTTTGTAAGGGCGTGTCACTGTCCACTTTTCTTTTTACAAAATTTTTCTGTCATAGGAGATCAATGTGTGTGCAAAGTTTCTATCTATAGTTATATTTTATTTGGAACTAGTAACCCCAAAATTTTCAAATTGTGGGAAATTTTGCCTCTTTGAAAGATAGTCCATTTTTTAGAAAAGTGAAAACGCACTTAGGGTGAAAATTTTGTAGAGCAAATTACTGATTATTGTTTCTAGGGCCAATTGACAGTTTTATTTCCAAATATGAATCGGTAAAGCATGAAAATTAAAATGACTTTGATCTAGTGGTGTATACAGAGTTACAATAAAAACTTTACCACATCATAGGTTTGTATCCATATGGATACATGCATAATTAAAAAAATCGTCGGTGCTTTTTTAATTGTTTAAACAAAAAAATTGTTATGCAGAATATTAAATTAAAGTCTTTTTAACTTATTTCAGTTAATTTTATTCAAAAAAAGTCAATATGTTTGTTTTATAAGTAAAATAAAAAACTTTGTTTTGACCAAAAATAAAATATTTAAAACATGCTTTTTTAAATACGTATTTTTTTAAGAAAATAAAACCAAAACATTTTCCAAAAGTGACTTAAATTAAGAAATAAGACCTGGAAATTCTATAATCCGTTAGCAATCCAAAGGTAAAATTAATGCGGTTCTTGTTAGACGCAAATCAATTTACGTGTATCCATATGGATACAATATAGCGAAAGGGATATGCATGATTTTTTGCACATAGAACATAATAACTTACGAAGCTTGTCACTAAATTGTTGTATAGAACAAAATCGTTCTCTCATATCTCAAAAACTATAAATGATAAAAGCAAACTGCAGATCGACAGATCTTGAAAAGTTTGTCTAAAATGCACCCTTATCTCAATTTTTTAGATTTGCGGTATAGATCACAATAACTTACGAACGGCGAAGTGGTGATAAGCAAAATACACGTGAGCACTGGCGAAGAAAGTGTAACGGCTTCCCAAAGGGGCGCTACTCTGTTCTGCTGTGTGCTGTTAATTTTTTCCTTGTTCCTTGGAATAATAATCATGCCCAATTCTTTCTGAATTAAACGAATTAAACATTAGCCAAATATTCAAACTGATTCACAGCAAATGCGTTGGAAGTAATCTTATTAATAAATGAATTATAGTTTAAACTAATTAAAAAACATGCTGTTAATAGCAAACCGAACTAAAAATTTGAGATTAATTCTTAAGTAAGAAGAGTTTGTGTTACGCCTATAGATCAAAATAAAAAATAAATTATTAACGAAATACTTCGCTTATAGTGAAAAGAAACTAATAGTAAAAAACATTTTTAAGACATTGTCTTATTGAAATGCTATATGTGGACAACATTGCTGCTTTTCTAATCATAATGTTGTTATAGTTGCGGGAAGTCAATGTGAGGGCAAAGTTTCATAAGAATCGGTTAAGTATACGTAACTGAAAAAATAACCTTTTTTAAATGGGCGTGATGCTGTCTACTTTTTTCATCATACTTTTTTATTCTGACGGTATATAAATATATGTACAAAGTTTCACTAGATTTGACTAGATGTAAGTAGCTTAACGAAAAGGTTTACTTTGTATGGGCATGGCCCTGCTAACATTTCTAATCATAATGTTGTATTGTCAAGAAAGCCCAATGTGTATGCAAGTAGTTTTACTTTATCCTATTCATAAGAATAGGATAAAGTAAAACTAGCATAGAAAACTGTCAAAAAATATGCCCTTAAACGCCCGTTCACACAATGGCAATTACTTTTTTGTGATATTACTGATATGTCAGTTCATTTCTATGAGAAGTTGTAACATTTATTGCCACTGACGCACTGTCAATGTCAATTTGATATTGAGGCTCTGCTGTCGTGATAGCAACTGCCCTAATTAAGGCTTAATAAACAAACTAAATAACAAGTTAAACAAAAGGTGTTAAAATTGAAAAATCTGGAAAAAGAACTCTAAGAGTGAGAGCTCTCGACTGAAAGCTACCGACTTTGGTTCAGTGGTCTAAGCGGTAAAGAAGTCTGATGAGTAGACCAGGAGGTCTCGAATCATATAAGTTCAACCCTCTGCGCCGTCAAATGTTTCTTTATCTACATGCTTCACATTGTGCTTTAAATAAAAATACAATTTAATTGAAAAATTAAATTAAAAACGGAACTTAAGGCAGAATAATTAAAATCTTTTGATTTAATGCATACAGTTCGACTAAAATGCATAAATTAATTGTTATAAACTCTACAGCCACTCAGCTAAAAATGTAATCTATTCAAATAAATTAACAAAACAAATACTCACACAATATTAGTCGTAATTATCGATGCTAACATATACTAGAATAGAGAAAAACAAGAAGCTTAACATAAGACATAAAGGAAAATAGTGAATATCAATAACTATCATAACAATATCAATAAGCTGGAAAAAAACGATAAGAGTAGCAGCACGAATTGATTAAAAGTAAATGATATCTAATTATTTGACTGGAAACTACCGACTTTAGTCAAGTGGTCTAAGCGGTAAAGAATTATGGTTAGTAAACATATTTTTCATAATATAATTGAAAAATTAAATTAAAAACCAAATCAAAACTAAAATAATTAAATTTCTTTTAATTTTGTTTACTTTTAACTTTATACCATATGCGGCTTATATTACGAAATAATTTGCTATCAAAAAGTTATTTTCACCAAAACTGAATAAACATTTTTTTGAATATCAGCTGCCGGTATATTCTTTAACGAAACATTACGGCATCCACTGGCTTGTCACAACTAATAAAATTTCTTTTTGCTTAACTATTTCAGTTAGTTTCAAGTTTTTCTAAGTTCTTAGCTAGTGCATGAAAATGTTATCATTTTATATGAAAAATTTTAAAAGAAGATCGGAAATAAAATAGAAAATAAGCATGCGGGAGTTCAAAGTATTTGATAATAGCCAAATCATTTATATTGAATATATAATTATGTATACATGCATATATGTATATATTTATGTATATATGTTTACCCAATGCTTTGATTCCAATAACATTTTTGCATGTCAATATTAACTATATTTTCACATATGTGTGTGTTTTTCTTTTGCTTTCTCATCAAGTTTGTACTTCATAAGGGGAAAAATATATATCTATTAATTTTCATCGTTTCATAATTCATGATTGAACATCAAATAAATCTTGCAAATTGTTTGGGCATTCGTTATTTTATTCATCACAATTTTATTCCTTTTTTTAGTTTGAATACAAAAAAAAACTAAAATTGATCATTTGTTTATATTGCTTTGAAATTAATATCAAACATTGACAGTTTGTTGCTGTTGCTGTTTCGATTTCGATTTCATATTTGTTGGCGTTGCATAGCATGCCACATACATGTGTGTGACGTTATAAATCAATCAATGTAGCAGGAAATTTTAGCAGATTTTTTTTGGCAAAATTTTTGAAATGAAATAGAAAAATGTACAGGAATATTTTGTTGTATTTGATTTCAAACCAAATAGCGAATTTATATCTAAAACCAATAACACCATAAGGAATATTGTCATTCAAAGGGTGTTGAATGCTAAGTGGTTGTAGAATGTATGCTTTCGGTTTTTTGGCATTTCCGTTCCTTCATTTTAGGAATTTTATGTAAAAACAAAACTACGACAGAACTGCCAACGATTTGTGACAAAACAAAAAAAAAATAAATTCAAAAGCCACTAAAATTTCACTTTGTATTACAAAATCAAACATGACATACGAAGTGTCACATGGTGATCGAATAATAAATATTTTAGGGATTTTTCGTTTCGACAAAAATTTTTTGAATAATATTGACTACAATGATTTTTTTTGTCATTGTTGTCAAAGAGACATTAAGGCAAAGAAAATATAAAAAAATATAATTTAATTTAAGGAAAACTAAATTGACAACATATGAAAAATATTTTAAAATTGCTTAACTAGTTTCTTAAATATTTATATATGTACATATTTATATGTACATATTAGGGTTTGGGAGTCGGGAATTCCCGCATGGGATAAGTCTACTTTTATATATTTCCGTTTTCCCGGGAAAATCTAAAAAATTTCCCGAAAAAACGGGAAATTAAAAGTACACGTTATTTCATAAATATATGGACTTTTTGACATACTCGTACATATTTATAAAATGGCGTAAGTGACCACTAAATTTATTTTGATTCATATAAGAAATTTGTATTATAATCCGGTTTTTCTTTAATATCAAAATTTTCAATGTTTTTTTATATATTACAAAAGTTCGTTTGACTTCTCTTTTAAAGTTGCTGTGTTTTTCATCGTCTGTTTTACCCTGCTTATCGATGTTGAAGGACATTTTTCATTCTTACAAATTCATTTGAAACAAAAACAAATTCTAAGACTTTGTCCTTGTTTCAAATGTAACTGTAAGGAAGAAAGAATTCCTTCGCCATCGATCAACAGGTAGTAAAATGCCCATAAAATTTTTTAATACAAAATAAAAATGTGAAAGGTTCAAAACATTTCATAAAAATTGCATAAAATTGAACTTATTCCACTTCTCTTAAGCAGAGAAAAACTATTACTTGATTCGAAACGTACATGCAGGATGAATTTAGTAATATATGTCGTTTCACTATAAAGTGAAATACTTTGTATAAGTATCAATGATTACAGCGCTCTTTAATCGTTTCCTAAGTTAATTAATTCGATATAAAACGAACTTTTAGTAATTCTCCGCAGAATTAGTGAACAAATTTTGTAAAGTGTAGTGGAAATTTTAAGCTCATGGAAGCTGTAAAAACTTTGAGATGACACTATTTAAATTTATTATATGAACTCAATTATTGAAACCCTGAAGCCCAGTAAAAAATGTTCATTAAAAAAATAAAGCACTTCATAATTCGCTTTAAAATATGAGCTTGTTCAGAAGCTGATTTCATAGCGTCACAACAATGCAGGTTTTGAAGTGAAAAAAGTTTTACTTATACAAAAGCTTCGTATACGAGCTATACAAAAAAACGATTTTATGGCGCTGATCCAAAGCAGGTTTTTAAACGAGAATGAAGAGTAAGTTTATTTGAGTTTTTTGGTGCCGTTTTGCAACAGTGTTTTTGGTTAAGTGATTGGTACGTTGGACCTCAAACCTGAAGGTTCTTAGTTCGATACTAGTTGAAGTTAAAATAACAAACATTGAGTAAAAATATGAAATTAATAAAAATTAATAAAGAAAAGAAATAAGAAAAATTAAAATGGCGTTAATACCCCGTCTTCACGAGACATAAGTTTGGAAATATGTGTGTTAGCAATTGTCAAAACTCTGTCCTAACACAAGAAATTAACGTGTGGACCGAATGTGCTTGCGTTCTAGCACATGTTTGGAAATCAATGTTAAAACATAAGGCCGAGGAAATATGTTAGGACACAATCTGTCAAATTTAATATGTTTGTGTTTTTTTTTAATTTGTTTGATTTTATGGAAAAAAAGAATAAAGAAAGTTAATGAATAAATGTGTTTTAATTATTTTCACAATATTTATGTTCATATTCATAAAATCTTTACAAACAGAAAAATAATAAAGTGAGATATATAAGTATAAAAAAATACAAAATGCCGTGTAAATTCACTACACGAATATATACAATTTGTGTCCAAACATCAGGGGGTTACTCTGTAATGAGATGCGAAAGGAAAACTGTTCTCATTTGTATGTTATTTACATTGCAATGCGAAAGCATTTCTTTCGCTTCGAATTACAGAGTAACCCCCCAGTACGTTTACTTGACATAAGTTTGAGCACATGCATTTTTTGTGACGTCACTCTGCCGACGTTATTTATTGTGCTAAGAAATATCAAATGTCTCATGAAGACGGCGTGTAATGACGACAATCCACATCGAAAAATTTTTTTCATATATTTTCAGTTCTAGTGCTGAAAATGCTGATGATTTTCAGCACTTCAAAAGTGCTTTTGTGAGCAAAAATGTAGTACTCCAATTTGGGAACTCGCCATACAAAAATCATCAGGTTTGTCAGCGCTACTTTTATTCCATAATAGTAGAAACTTGCTTTATTGGAAGCAACTTTTTTACTGGGAGGAGATGTTTTAAGATAAATAAAATTAATAATCAAAGACATATAGGCAGACTGTGGCTCAGGACATGTAAAATTCAGCTCAGCTGAGTATAGTCATGCATTTTGCTTGTACTTAACGATAAGAATCGTCCTGGAAAATGTTTAAGAAAAATAAGAAACAGTATGGCAAATTCTTAATAAAATGACTTAGAGGCCTTAAAATAAAATGTTTAACTTATTATGATATAGTCGTCAATTAGTCCTTATAGAATCTCCTACTGTGTAATAACTATAAACTCTATTTGCTTGAATTCACTTAAAAATTCTTAAAAACTGCTTTTATATTAACTTTTATTTAATAAGAATAAAACAATCGAAATTTTGCTAATTTTCATTTAATAAATCTATTTAATTTAGAAAATTAATTTTTCCCGGGAATCCCGGGAATTCGTAATTCCTGGAAACGTGATTTTTTCATTCCCGTTTCCCGGGAAGCACAAAAGTCCGTGATGAAATCCAAAACCTTACTACATATGTCTGTAGTTGTAGTCTGTTCATTGCAAAATGAAGCCCTCTACAATGTACATATATACATTTGTACATTAAACACAATCGAAACATAAAAATTTTTAAGTGGACCCCTAAAAATTAACCTTGATATGTTTTATAAGAATTCCCAAAATATTTGACTTTTTTCTACAACGTTAGTGAGCTGACCATTTTTCAAAAAAGGTATACCTTTTATGAATCCAAATTGATTATTAGGCTAAGGCTCGTAAGGTTATATTTAGAAAAATAAAAACAGGCATAGTTAATATTCCAAAGAGCCAGGGAAAAATTAACATCAATTTAGTTTTCGACATACAAACTTTTCGTGGAAATTGCATACGAAAATTAAATCACTACAAAATTTGTTGATTTTTCTGTTTCACTACAGCAGTTCTCAGTGTTACGTGTGATTTATATTTCTTCATGCCCATTTTTTCTAATTTTGTGTTCTACTTACCCAGCAAAGATTTTGATGGCAAAGTAATGTTTACATATGCTAATAAATATACCCTTCACTATTTCCACTTTAGCAGCTAAACAAATTACTTTAACATGGCGATGGCACTGACTCTGCTATATATTGAACTCATACCGTTTTCGGTTATTGTGTTATTTTATGCCAAGTGTTTTGCTCATCGAGCTACTGCACAACTATTTTGCTATGGTCTTAAAACTTCTTTTCACAATAATTGAAAAAATCCAATTTGATTCCCTAGGGGTTGAAGTGATTATTCTCTGTATGATAAGCAATAAATGGCTTGTTTGTTTATTTAACAGAAAGTAAATGGATCAATTACTGTAAAGCATTTCAGACGGTATGTAGTTTGTAGTATGGTGAAAATATGTTGTTTGATAATGACAATACATTACCAAGTTTTTGCTGGGCAAGTCCAAACAAGTTGCAATCGGAAATTGCAATTACTGTCTCTGTTTGGCAATACCAAAGCAGAGTTTATAGAATACGTATCTTGAGTTTCGCTGAAACTTACGCATGGCTCCCGCCTTACAATGGTGTAATTTGTAGAGGTTCAAATTGGCAGAACCAAGCATTTGAGGCGATTGAAACAACCTAGTGTCGTCAACCCTGAGGTCATTGTTGTGGTAGCAGCGTGTGTACGCCATCTTTTCTGCTTACAGCATCGCTAGCGATTGTAACCAGAATCCGGTTCGGAGGACCATAAACAAATTGCAATCGGAAATAGCAATTTTTGCCTCTGTTCGGCGATACCAAAGCAGAGTTTCTATACACATAAAATTAGTCGAAAAACTACACATAACTGTTTTTTTTTCTAAAGCATTTTTAATGAAATTATTTTTTTGATATAGAATATTACTTAGCACATAACTGTTTTGGTTTATAGAATATCATAAATATTTTAAATTTTATCAGAAATAATGTTTTTCTTGTTTGAATGTATACACTAGGGTATTCATTTAATCAGGTTTCTGCTTTAATCAATCAATCGCTCGATTAACTAAGCGAGGTTTTGGCTTAATCGGTTAATTGCTGTATTAAGCGGTTTACCGATTAATGGAGTACTTTCATAAATCAAGTAATTTTAGCAAATAAAATTGCATAAATTATCTATTATTTTGAATTTATTAGTAAAAAAGAATCAATAACATAACAAACATAACAATTCTTGAACTTAATCAAGCAAAAAAAAAAAATGTATTCATTTTAAAATAAACAATTTTATGAGGTTATTATCAGTTATTTCAATAATTTAAGGAGATCTTCTAAAACAATCTTTCAGAAAAATAATTTCTTTAGTTTTGATATAACGGCTTGAAAAAATTCTTTTATTTATCGTAGATGTTGAAGAAATCGAAAGCAATCCATAATACAGAACATCTAGTTGCTCAGTCATTTTCCTGAATTTTTCTAAACTTATAAAATTAGAGTCCTGTTTTCATTTTTTTTTCAAATTCTTAATACTTCTAATTGTTTCAGTTAATTCTGTTAAAACATTTCTTGTATTACTATCGATAATTTCTTCTGTTGTAAGGTCATCATCTAATTCATGCTGGCAGAGCTCAGCGAAAATAGTTTATTTCCGAATTCTTTAGTTTCAGTTTTTGTACTGTATTTTAAAACACTGTTGCTAGAAGGAAATATTCCTGAGTGGAGGTATAAAATAATTGAATTCGTCTCTCATTAAATATAATCCTTAGATTTTTAATTAACTCGTTGGCAACAGTATTATTAGATTTTATAAAACTGTTAAACAAAAACTTCATACATAATTACCTCAAATTCAATTGGAGTAGCAGAGTCTTTAATAAATTCGTTTAAAGTCACGTCCAAAATCACTGAACACACTTATTTGTTTGTATAAAAAGTAATTTCTAAACACATACATTTTGTATATGAGACGAAACCGATAATTAAACACAAAAAATATATAATAATACTACAAATACGAACAAATTTCTTACGTCGGTTAATCGGTTAATCCACTGAAAATAATCGTTTTAACCGTTAATCGAAAAAAGCCAATTTTAAATTAGCCGGTCAGCTAATCGGGTAGTAATTAACCGGTTTAACGGTTAACCGAATGAATACCCTAGTATACACATAACTCCTTTCTAGGAACGAAAATCGTCACATAGCTGATTACGTCCGAGCAACAACGATATGTATGTCATGAAATCCATATCGCACTGTTATAACGTGCGAACAAATTGCAACTCATTTTGTTAAGAAAACAATTTTTGTAAATGCACATTTGCTGTTTTTATTATCAAAATGTGTAAGGACTTACTAATCGGTTTTCTAATTTCATTGGTATGATATAAAATATAACGTACGCACGCGCTACAAATAATGACTTTTCTGTGGAGCCCGTAATGGAAATAAGGACAGCTTTATGTATTAAAAAGTGATCCGATTCTCATTCTTACCCCTTAAAAAAATTCGAGTAGTGTAAATACTAACATGTACTAATTTTTAGACTGATTGGAAAATGTTTAGAGGTGGTTAAAGGCGATAAACATTTATAAAATTAAGATTTTTTTAAACCACTTATTCATTTTGATATTTGATATTTAACTAATTGTATCTAATTTTTTGGTTATATTAGCACCTTACGAACCTTAGCCAATATAATCACTTTGGATTTAAAAATGAAAAAAATTCGAAATAATCACATTAAACAAACGTAAAGAAAATATTTTTTTGATTTTTTATGAAATTCAATACAAAATAAATAAAAGGCAAGATTTTGAAAAAAAGTCTTTTCTTGAACGATTACTCTGGGGATGACTGACCCCTGCTATATATTGTGCGAGAAATAGTAAAATTGGTTACAGGATGGATTATAGAGCGAGTAGTTTTTGTGGGCATTCGTGTTGATGTTTCCCATAATGAGAGTGACAGGAAAGATCTCTGTGGGGAGTTTATTCCACATACCAACTTTTCGGCTAAAATACGCATTTCCTCTGCAGCCAGTTTTGAGATTTATTCCTGCTTGAGCAAAAATAAACATTTTTAACCTTTGTTAGTTATGAGTGTTTTACTTTGCAAGATTCTATTAGCAAATAAAATTTTATTAATCCTAGGAAGCTAGCCCACGTAAATTTTACGTGAAGTTATTTTTATTATTGTTGCTACAGAAGCATCCAGTGACCCAATAGTTTTTGAGCAAACGCAAGAAGATAAACAAAACATTTTTAGTCGTTAAAATGCTTTTAGAACGGTAACATTAAAAGCCTATACGTAAAATTTACGTAGTGTTAGTTTTAAGAGTAAAATTTGTGCACGTATATTTTACGCGGCGTTAGCTATAAAAGCAAAATTTTGTAGAAAAGTTTTAAGCAGTGACGGAAAATTGAAAGTCAAAAAGCGATGAACTCTAAGCGCGGTCTCAACTGTGAAGATATAGCGGCATTGCTTAATTCCAGCAATATCAGCGACGTTAGCGATAGAGAGGAGGATGATGATTTTGATAGCGATGACAGTTTTGCTGATCAAAATTGGTATCCCAATGCAAAGGATGAAAATGAAATGATGAACATGAAAAACGGAATACTTCGTATTTAGCAAAAAACAATAAGCGGCAAAAAATAAACACAACAGAACAAATCCCTATAGCTAGCGCAGAGCTCCGGCCACGTTTGGAATAACTTTCCACTGCACAGTGAAGGCAGCAAATGCTCTTCAAAAAATATGATATTTATCCGGCCAGGTAAGAAACTAACAAGTGCAATTGCTCTTTTTTAAATAATATGTTTATGTTTAATTAGTCCCAACGACGACAGCAAAGGAATCCATAGAGCTAAAAGATATATTTGGTTTATTTATGACTGAAGATATATTGAATACTATTTAGAATCATACAAATTTCAAAATTTCTCAGCTTAGACAAAAATATAAATTGCAAAAATCCACAATTTCCGATACAAATATGGTGGAATTGAAAGCCTTGTTGGGCTTGTTGTTATTGTTTGCAGCTTTGAAAGGTAATAATCTCACTGCTGACCTCTTATTCGACACTTCTTACTCTGGAGATAGATACAGAGCCACAATGAGTAAAGATAGGTCCAAATTTCTATTAAACGCATTGGGATTTGACGATCTCACTACAAGAGAAGAGTGTAAGAAAAAAGCTCACTTGCTCCAATTTCGGAAATTTAGGATACTTTTGTAGACAAATGTAAAATAAATTTTAAGCCTGGATCCTGTGTAGGGTATTCACTCGAATAATGTTTGCTCGATTAATCGAATAATTAAAGTCAAATAATGTTCGATCAATCAAAAAATTTTAATTTCGAGTAAAAATTTATTCGAGCAATTTTGGTCGATTAATCGAATAACTCGATTAAAATATTTTATGAAAAAAATTTTTTTAATGAGTTTTTGTAGATTTCTTAATAAAAAGTGGAAACATTTTTTAATTTATATGAAATTTGCCATTGAATTCGAACGTTATTTCATACTAATAGTCCGCATGATCAAAAAGTTAAGTAAATAATGTAGTAACAATAATAGGGAGAAAGAAACCAACTTCAAATGTCTTTTAAAAAAATTCGGAAATATAAACACCAAACAAAAATTATTTGAAATAAAGAAGATATATAGAGAGCAACTAGTTAACTAGATGTTTCATATTAATATATCGAATGTAATGTTCGGAATTATAAAAGCCGAAAAAAAAACGTAACCTACAGACAAGTTAAAATTGTATTTCCTTTAATTACAATATTTTTTTTAATATGCGTTCGCATTTATTAAAAATAATATAAAAATAGCTTTTTGCAGCATAATTAACCTTATTTTGTGATATAAAAAACAAGTTAAATCAAACAAATTTTGAGCAAAAGTAGTAGTTACATTTTTTTAGGCAAATCTTTCCCAAGTGTAACAAGTTAATATTTATAACAACAATAGTGCTTTGCCAATTCTGATTATTTTTATTCTGCATTGAATACAGGACAGGTCGGAATGTTATTGAATATTTCCTGGCGCATAATTTTCTCAAAGCGCAACATTTGAATAGTGAAAAAAAAAACTATTTTAAATAATTTCTATTGTGTTCATTATTAAAATATATAAAAACGCGAAAAACTTGTTTTGTTTTATTTTTGTCCACAAAAATATACAAAAAACCGATTAAATTCAAACTTTTCCGATTAACTCGAATAATTTTTAGCAGCAAAGCTTACTCGAATAACTCGAACGAAATAAAAGTTTTACTCGATTGCTCGAGTAATATAAAAACTTCAATTTCGATTAATTGATTAATCAAACAATTGAAAAGTCGATTAAAATGAGAACCCTAATCCTGTGTTGCAATAAGTGAGCAGCTAGTTGGTTTTCGTGGCAGATGCCAAATAAGCCAAACAAATTTGGTATTAAAACTGCGACGCTTTGCGATAATGCTACAAATATGTTACGAGTATCAACGCCGAACCTTACCTTGGCAAGTCAACTAAAACTGAAGGCAAGCTATTGGCCACTTACTATACGAAACCTTTGTACGGAAGCAATCGAAACATTACAATGGATAATTGGCTTACCAGCATGCTATTAGCACAAAGTCTGTTGGAAAAACCATACAAGTTAACTATTATGAGCACTTTAGGCAAAAACAAGGCAGAAATACCCCCAGAGCTACTTGACCTGAAATCGCAGGGTATTGGATCCTCTCGATTTGCTTATGATGAGAATATAACCTTGGTGTCTTTCAAACCGAAACAGAATAAGAATGTTTTATTGATATCAACAATGCATTTCATTGGAGCACTTAACGCAACAACTGGTAAACCAGATATTGTGCATACGTATACTTCCACTAAAGGTGCAGTGGACACCTTTGACCAGATGGCTCAGAACATGTGCTGTAGTCGAAAAACCCCTCTTCGTTTTCTTTTTATAATATGCTGAATATTGCATCAGTTAATGCTTATGTTATTTATAGCCACAACGCAGTACAAAAAGGGATTAAGCCAATGAACAGAATAGAATTTATGCTTAAACTGCAAGAACAACCTACCCGAACTTGGCAGAAGCAACGACTGAGCACAACTTCCGGCTTGCTATTAAAACTAAAAGAAAGTATAAAAAATATTGTTCACATCAATTTTTATTTTATTTTTAATTTATTATTTTGTTTTATTTTTATTGTTATTATTTTTATTATTTTTAATAAACAAAAAGAAAATATATATAAAAAATACATATGTTACCATATTAATTGAAGCGCTTTAGGAAAAATTCAATAGTACGTAAAATTTACGTGGTGTTAGTCTTAACGTTTAATTAAAAAGCATTAGCCTTCTAGGGTTAAAAATTCCTTAATTCATAATTAGTTATTTTACCGAGTTCATAAAAACACAAAAAGATATTGTCGACAAAAGCATTTAATAAGAATTTCGCCTTTATCTCTAAATATTTTGATATTTTTCTGACGCAAGTTTATTCGGCATGTATAGAAAAAAGTAAATTCTAGATTCAATAAAGAAAACTAAAACCAAATCAAAAATTATTTAGTTTTCAACCAGACACGCAATTCATAGTTATTATATATAGTTTCGATTTTTTCAACTAAAAATACATTATATTAATTAAAGATTTAAATATATATTTTTTTAAGTAATCAATAGAATCTCTTAAAACAGTGCCGCACGAACTGAAAAACTATACGATTTCTAAACATACGAACTAAATTGGAATGTAGAACTGTTTTCCGTCTTATAATATCTAGAGTTAAAACCTCTTGATAGCAATGTTTTAAAGGTTAACTAAAACCAATTAAAATAAACGTTGATTAAAATATTAATTTAAATAAATTCTTTACTGTGTAATGAGCTAATTGCGAAAACATGGACAAATTTTTTTCTGTGTATGCTGCTTTAGCTTAAACTTATGTTTTTAATTTCAAATTCAATAGCTTAGCATGTATTATTGAATTAAATAATTTATTGCTTACTTTAAAATTAAGAAATATTTATACATAACTTTACGTCTTCTCTAGCACTTACTACCAATAAATATTTTATTTTTATTTTCTGTTATCGAGTTATCCACAAATACAATTACAACAATAAGGCTAAAAGCATTTCTCACATTTATCTCATGTTTGCGAACAGATGAATGAATATAGAGCCTTTCATTTATGCATGTGTATGTATGAAAGCGGATACAGCTGCTAAAACTGTATACATGCATCTGCTTCTGTATTAATTTATTTCCGCTTACAAGAAAAAACTGGTAATATATTTAAATATTAAATAAGATTAATTGCTGCGGCATAATATGTAAATGTTTAAATGCAATGTTCTATATGTTTACTGCTAGTGCTCCATTCCAGGCGTTCAATATGCATATCACATTAGGATGGTCCTCTTGACAAAAAGTCTCCTGAAAATATTCGAATATTGTAAAAACTGATATGTAAATTTTTTTAACCTATAAAAATAAATTCACAGCTGGTTCATAGTATCCGAATAATTGAGGAAATTAATTTATTTTTCCGATTTACCCTCGCTTCAAAAATCGGTAGACTTAACTTGGTGAAATTTCAAAGCAATACACTGGTCTGCAGAGGATATGACCTTTAAATGAAAATATTTGGGTTATACAGATTTTATTTCGTTAAATTCAAATCCGTTTTCAGTTTTTTTTTTAAATAAGTATTTATTATTTTCTTGTTTAATTATATTTGAAGTTTTTTCCGGCTCTAGGTCACAACAATGTGTTTAAATAAAACTTCGTTCTTTTGTTCTATTAAATATTGGTAAACAATTATATGTATATTTATTCGATATTTCGAACACCTTCGGTGCTCTTCTTCAGGAATTTTGAGTAAAACCGTCTATCCGTTCTAAGTTTTTTTTTAATGACATACATATCTTTTTATGGGCATGACTACTATATTCACTATGTAAAGCAGTATATTTCACCATAGCTCGAAAATGCATTGTCCGATTTTAATAATTAAACCAACAAAAGATACTGTAAATAGATGACTTTAAGTCATAATTTTTTTCCATATTTCCAAATTTGTCAGAGGATATTTAGATAATAGTGGCAAACAATTTTAGTTTTCAAACCCACATAAATATAGTGACCCAACGTTAGGAATAAACTAAGCCCTAAATCATTTAAATCGATGATCGAAAGTCGATTTTATTCCCAATTAATTGAAGGAACTCAACTGATAAAAATCACATATTCAATACAACAGAAAATTTTAATTTTTGTTGTCTTAAAATTGCAATTCTTGCAATTTAGTTTCCTCATTTAAATTGAGATTTGACTATTAGTAGTGGCAGAGCAGAGATGCTGCACCTCTCGGTTCAAGTGGATGCATGAGTAGCTATATAGCGAAGGAGGTTGCAGTGACGTGCATTATAATAAATCAGGAAGATGATTCACTTTTGGGCACATATGCTTTGTTGGAACGGCAACTGGCTATGTTTCTCAATTTTCTGTGATGGCAAATTTTTTTTTTGAACTGAATAATTATAAGTCTGAAATTTATTATTTTGGCTTTTTATTTCATTATTTGAATTAATGTATATTCTAATTGTTATTAAGAGTGGAATGTTTGAATAACCAATTAGATTAGCAGAACGTATCAGTACTACTGATTTCGACGGGCCGCTATACCGTCTCATCAGCGTTCTTGTTCACTTTTACCACTGATGAAGGTGAATGCTTTTTATAAGGACACATAAACTACTTAACCAATTGTTATCACGAAATAAAATACAACATTATCTTTTTTTGTAAATTCTTACATTCATTTAATTCCAAAATTTTTTTTGGTTAGAATGAAGTTGGCTATCTGATTAATCGAATTATTATTATTATTTTTTTTTCCTTTGATGGATATTATATCACACCACTTATCAAAGCTATTTTGTTTTTATACATGTTTATACTGGTTTTCTTATTCAGTTAAAAAAAATATATACGCAAAAATTATTAATGCGATCGGCCCGCGCAAAAAAAGCTATTGTATATTTGCTTCTCTTTTGTTTGTGTGCAACTAAATGCAGTCAAGTAACTTAGAAATATAAACAGAAGCATAAACAGTATAAAAACAGCTTTGATAAGTGGTGTGATATAATACCCATCAAAGCGAAAACAAAAAATCATAAGAGCTTTTATGAGTGTTCGATCAATCAGATAGAAAAGCTTTAAGCTAACCAAAAAATATTGAACTTAAATGAATGTAAGAATTTACAGAGAACCCCTTGTATTCTATTTCGTGACGAAAAATGGTTAAATAGTTGATATTTCATTACAAAAAGCATCCACCTTCACAAATGGTAACAGGGAGCAAGAATGCTGATTAGTACTATTGATACGTTCTGCTAATCAGATTCAATCTCGGAAAATTTCACCGGTAATAATAATTTGAAATTACATTAATTCAAATAATGAACTTCAGAAAATATAATAATAAATTTCAGAATATTAGCGTAGTTCACACGTCAGTCGGTAGCTGTTTACTCACTCGTTAAATTAGTAATAATATCGATTATTTTTGGCTTTAAAATTAATTTAAAATATTTTTGACAAATAAATGAATGGGTATTTTTTTTAAATTAAATTTCTAAATGTATGTGTAATTTTACCAACTTATCGAGTAAACAGTTACCGAATGTTGTGTGAAGTGCAGCATTATCTAGATTTGGTAATAGTATGGAACGGAAATCTTATTAAACTTCGATCAGAATTTTATTTCAATAGGTATACGGTTTTTTCTACAAGGTCTGTGCTGTAGTTTACTAAGTGTTCATAAATTCGTTAAAGAAAAGCATGTTTAAGGCTCATTAACAGCTACGATTTCACAGCCAATTTTAAAGTACTTTTCCGATACAATATTATTCCATATCATTATAGAGTTAGTTTAGATGACTGACCTTTTAGGCCCAGCTGCTTAGAAATAGTTTTGTTCATAAAAAAGCTGGAGAGGCTTCCTTAAATAGCTCTTGACTGTAACAAATTGGTAAAGTCTTAACCCTTTATAAGTCAATATGGTGATATTAATTTAATTGAACAGATTTTAAGAACTCATAGCACAAGTAAAAAGATTTGTTCTAGGATATTTTTATTTTATTTTTTGGGAAGGTCAAATATCTTGGCAATATAATCTTTAAATCAAAAACAATTTCACTCATAACATTCTAGCAATTAAAAAAAAATAATTGACTTGACCCACAAAATTTAAAGAATTAAAACGCGGGTAAATTAAGTATTTTAAAAATGTCAATATGGCAACACTAACATAAAAAAAGGTAGGATTAAATCTGTTCTGCTGTAGAGATACAATTTTTTATTAAGAATGCATTTTACAGTTTGAAACTAGATATTGTACCAAAGTTATTGAGTGTAAATAAAATTAACAATTGCCCTTAAAAATAGTTTTTTTTAGAGATTGAATGGTTTTTAACATATCTGAAACAAGGCCCGACAAAGGGTTAAATAATTTACTTGCCTCTATATAATTACTAATACAGTTGAGAAAAGGCTGCAAGTCGTCAACAAGCTGGCTTGTCTCCATAGACAGTTAGATAAAGAGGACGCTTGCAATTATTTAATCCACGAAATTTTTTAGAATTTCAGTTAGAGGTTTTGTGCGTCTTTTTTAAACAGAGATAGCTACTCTTTACTTCTTTGGCCATTCCTCAGCAGATGTCAAGAAAATTTTTGGTATTTATATAAAGCGATTCGCAAATGCCTGAACATTAGTAACCAAAATTTAATGATTGACTTTCTTATTCGAAACAAACTTCAATAAAAAGAAAGAAATTAGTTAGTAAGGGCTACAGAGTCAAATAATTTAAGAACACTGCCAGACCAATTAAAAATACTCTTCTCTGGTATATGTACTTCTTAAACCATCGAGCTCTTCATCAGAAGGAAGAACGGATGCATACAAATATTTGGCAAAAATTTAACGTGATTATGACGTGCTACTATTGTTGATATATAATATGTGAAACAGATCCCAAACAATGTGAACTAGTCAGGTCGGCACCTCTTCACATATGAATTAAAGTTGTAATCAAATTAATTTCTAATTGTTATATTTTAGAAGCCGTAAAAAACAAATACCATCCCGCTATCAATATATTCAGTAAGGCTTGCAATTATGTCCTGTGTCGTAAATCGTAAAAAATTTTATAAGCAACTTATGAATCATAGTTATCATGGACTTAGTGTGCAGGCGATTTGACGCTCTGCAGAAAAGTTATAACCTTAGTACATCCTTTTGGAACATAAGCCAGCAACAACAATTTTGGACCATAAGCTAGCAACAACAAATTTAAATGAATCTTAGTGTGGCATTCAATAATGAGGGAAATAACTTTATGGATATTATTTAAACTTCAAACGGAAATAATGTTCATTTTTGAAAATAAAAATACTGGTTTCGCAAAGTAGAGATTTTCTGCATACCAGGTCTTCTGCCGGGCTTAGAGTCGATTAGACGCTTCGCCGAGTATAGATTTTTGGCTAGGCCAAGTTTATGCAAACAGTCTCATGTACTTTATTTTCACATTTGATGGACATTATTTCCTTTTCAATGTACAAATAAAATTAATGGACATTATTTCCTTGGACGTTATTGCACGCCACCAAAAATAGAGTACAACTCCCTAAATAATACGACAAATAGCTTTACCGTATAAATTAATCGGTTTGAGCTTTATATAATTACGGAACACCCTTCAGCATATTGTTAGTATTAGAGATGTGCAAATGTCGTGAATTTTTCGTGCCAGGCGTGATTCACGCGTGACTCACGCGTGATCGTGATTTACAAATTAAATACCGTGCGTGATCGTGCGTGATTTTAACAATTAAATTTTCACGCACTCACGAAATTACATATCTTAGCTTGCTGAAAAAATTTCTTCTTTACTCTTATAGGACAAAAAGTCAAAACGTTTGAAATACGATATATCGCTTATTTACTGAAACAGCGGACACAAAGATTTTGTCTTCTATGATATTTCGCACTACGGCGTCACTTACTAAAGATTTTGTGTAATACGAATTTTTACGAAATATTTTGCAAATCTGTTACATAAACTAATATTAGAAATTACATAATTTTCATATTTAATAAATGACAGCTTACAAATATACACCAACTGAAAGCTTGGAAGGTTTCCTATAAAATAAAATATTAAGTACCGCTATATTGTCCAGTCTTTATGATAGCGGTGCTTTTACGTAAAAAGCCAGGCGAAAAATGCTTAGAATGCTATTTCACTCATAATGGGTTAATTGCTTTAAAAATATTGAAAGTATTTCATACAATAAACGCATACATTTTAAAATTAAATCTACTCCAGCATGATTTAATATATTATTTAATTTATAAATAAAGGCTTTTTTATTGCAACACAGAACGAAAATACTGTTCATACTCTCTTCATACAAACTGGAATTGTACGGTGTTTTGCATCAGCTATTTGAAAAATAATAGGAATTATAACTTTTTTAAGAAATTGTTACAGTTCGCAGTTATGTGTATTGAGTGTTACTCGTTTTTAGCATGCTTCAATATTCAGTTTAATTAATATTCTAAATATTTAAAAGTTTTGCGAGCTTTGTTAAATAGTTTAAATTGCAAAAAGTTTTATCAATCAATAATAATGTATTGTAGTTTTTTAATTTAATTGAAATTTTTAGCGTGTAAATAAGGAGTTTATGTTAAAACTTATTGAACATTATACATCTGAATTGTTTAAATTCAAAATATAGTGGGTTCTAAAATATATTAAATTCGTAAGAAAATATATTGAACATTACGTTAACAAAATTCTTAAATAGAATTATCTATAAATTTTAGGGTGGTAAAACAAGTTAACAGCAGCGGAAGGGCAGAAACGATATGGAGAGCATTATCCGTTCAGAAATTTATGATTTGCTTTCAAAAAGTCATTCCCAGAACTACTGTGAAACCAAATATAACGCTCAATCCACAAAAATTAAAAAAAAATCGAAAAATTTTATTTTATATTAGGATCCATTGAATGCGTGAATGAGGCGAAAGCTATAACACCTTCTCATAATTCTATTAATTAAATTGGTAAAGTTAAAAAAAGAAAATGAAAAACCCAAAATGTACACAATGAGAATCCCCATGGATATTATTTCAAAAACTCGTTTTCATATGAACACTAAAAAATTATTAAAACTTTAATGTTCGATTTGTGTTTTTGTAGGATATGAAAAAAATATATATCGTGAAGGCTTAAGCTTTTGTCGTGCGTGAGCTAGCGTGATAAAATCAAATTTGATCGTGAGCGTGCGTGATCGTGAGAGTCTTAAAATTTGCTGTGCGTGAGCGTGCGTGAAAAAAATTCTTTTTTCGTGATCGTGCGTGATCGTCAGCGAAAACTCACTCACGCGCACATCTCTAGTTAGTACTATGTATCATTACATATGTTATCTTGTTGCATTTGCCCCATAAAATACAGTTATGTTTATTTTTTTCAATTGCTTGTTTTGTAGTTAAGCTGAAAGATGCAGAAAAAATGCATAAAATAAAATCATGATAAACTTTTATTGGAAAATTAATTTATATTGCGAGATAATTGAGGTCAAGTTCAAATGCGAGATAAAACTGTAATGCAGTAACTGATAGAGACGAAGGGTAATAAAAGTTAGTTAAACTTATATTTTTCGTATATGCGTTTTTGCGACAGAATAGCAAAACCATTTTTATGCAGAATTCAGTTGTATTGACAGCATCTGCTCGCACTTTAATATTTAAATCTTTACTATGAATAGACTAATTTCGCATAAACATAAGAAACTAACTTGTTCAATATTAGCATACAAAAACTAAAGCAATAAATTTATCATTATATACGAATAAGACAACTAAAAAAAATTTAATTTCTGAATTGATGGAATCATACTGT
Organism: Panzeria rudis; assembly: GCA_956483635.1. Classification (NCBI taxonomy): domain Eukaryota; kingdom Metazoa; phylum Arthropoda; class Insecta; order Diptera; family Tachinidae; genus Panzeria; species Panzeria rudis. The sequence goes on from OY101450.1 coordinate 34,770,136, forward strand.
TGTTGCAATTTTATTGTTGTTGCAATTAAATATGTTATGGTTGTAGTTAGAATTTCTTGCAATACATATTGTTGAATGCAACCATGTTGCAATTTTTAGAATGCTAATAATGTCATGATTAAATCTACATATAAGTATGACTATCCTACACAAATGAAAGCTCACAATAATTTGACACAATAGCAACTTATTTGCCGCAACCATAAACTATATTGGGAAACATGGCATTATTGACGCAACCATATCAAAACCATACTTTTTCTCTGCGCGAACGTGTTTCCAATGGGTTAGTCGAGATTTTCGCCTGGAAGTCCATCTCAATAAGGGCGCAGTTGGGAATATAGTCTCTCTGATATTATTACTTTTCTTAAAAAAAATAGTGTTTACTTTGCCAAGATTACTGTAAGTTTTATGTTCCATGCAATTTGTATTATTAAATTTAAAGAGTTTAATTTTTCTTTATTTTTTTTTATATAAATGTGCTGTTTTGTGTTATTTTAGAAGCAACTCTACTATGATTAAATCAGGTCTTCACTGTTGGTATGGTTGTATATTCTCATAGTCAAATATGAAAATTTTGAGGTTTTATTTTTTGTATGTTATGCATTCAGTAAGACTGTGCTAGCTAACTTAAATAATATAAAATTGTTGTCATTTATTTTATTTTAGTAATATTTTTTATGGTTATTTTCTAGTTTTTAGTAGTTAAATATTTTAATAAACAAAACAATTTTAATTATTCTAATTTCATAATTTACTAGAAGTTTGTTTGCGATTTTCAGTATGGACACATAATAGTTTAGTGCACTTACGGTTGGCTGTATTTTGCTCTCGGTCCACGCAATAAGAAAAAAACATAGCAAAATTATATTGTTGACCTTTTTGTTGGTTGACGAACAAAACTGTGCAACAAAGCGAATATAAAATACAGTACAGTGGGAGCGGCGAAAACTTTATTGTAATAAATATATAATTTTTAAACTCCTGGTTGGATTTATTTGCAAACTAGGAGTCACAGTAGTGAAAGGGTTTAAGTTTTACAATTGAATCGCCGATAAAAGCATAGTTTTCAAAATACAAAACCAGTGTTAGTGAAAAAATTGGTTCTATAAACTTTTTTTATGATTAGGAACGTTTTTGTGTGTTGTCAATCTTTGAGTGTCGATATTAATTAAGTTACGAGAAATGCATTATCACAAAGTTGTGGTTGTTAGTTTATATTAAAAATCAGCAACGTTCATGAAATCTACGATGAAACCTGAAGTAATTGCCAGTAAAATTACATAGGCTTATAGTAGAAGAAGTTCTCCTTTTTGATCCCTATTCACAGAATTTGAAGCGATGTTAAAACAGATAATTTTTAGCGTTCTCATTTCTTTGTATGCAAATTTAAACGCAAAAAAGTGGTGAAAAATATTTCAGAACTTGCCGCTAATTTGCTAATTTCAAGCTCGAAGCGCTGGAAAATTTAAAGATTTTTGGTGCAATTAAAACCAATAAAAAACTTTGTTTTTCAAAAATTTCGATCATGATATCTTATTTTTTTGTAAACAAACAAAACCGGCGAAGCGATTAACTTGTCTGCAGAAAACTCCCAGGGTCTATGGTGGGAATCGAACGCACGACCTCTGCACTGATAGGGTAGCATCGCTACCACTCAGCCAGCGGCCCCCTATCGAACAACTTAAGCTATTTAGATCCGATTTGCGGCACTTGTCGCAGTCTTTAATGTTTACAAAAGTAAATGAATCCTAAAAATCGATTTGCCAAGAACTTTTAGAGTTGTTAAAATAATGCGATTTTTTTCAAAAAATTTCGACAACGATATCTCTCGAACCATTCAACCGATTTCAATCAATATGGCAGCAGTGAATGTTGTTTTGTGAGTTTAAGAGCTGATTAGATTTCGGATTTGTACAGTTAACTAGTTTAGAATTTATCTGAAAAAATATTTTATTCGAAAACCTGAATTTTACAAATTCTCAACTTCTACTGAGTCCGATCGGCTCATTCGCAAAATCTAAGTGAGGTCAACGTCTTATGAATGCCAAAAATTTGGTTCCGATCGGCCAAACTCTCAATAAGCAATGATAGGTTTACCTACATGCACACCCACACACACGAACTCAAGCACACATACATTAATCCATGCGGACATCATCGTAAAAATAGACCGATTAGATTCCCATGACCACAAAATGGCGATAACTGATAAAAACCCGATTTTCGAAAGTATGCGTGAAATTCAGTTACTTTCTATCTTGGATTGCGGGAAGTTAAAAATGGATTTCCTAAAAAGGATCGTAAGTATTTTCTAAGACTATAACAAAATGAAAAATTTTGGTATGACTAAAATATATTTTTGCTTGTTTTTCTACTAATTATACAGGTCTGCGATGGAAAAGTTTTTTATAATAATTACGTATAAAACATGTAGTTGTTGGTATATATATTGCAAGTATAAACTTCGTTTAAATGTACATAAAAACGATCTCGAATACTTCACGATGGATAAGCAAATTTATATTATGCTTATCTTTGAGATGCATTAGACGGCTGGCAGCTTTTTAAAATCAGCGGATATACTCTGTACGACAGAAAGGACTGCCAAGGTAGAGCTTGGGGTAGAAAGGTTGTACTAATAAAATCGCGATTAAAACGTTACTTAAGGGGTGATCATTGTGAAGACTCTCTTTAAGCAACTAACATATTCATTGGAGCTTTTCATCAAAACCTACTGATTTCATCAATTTACTATCCTCCAAGGTATTAGGCCCACGCTTTTTGGCCGCCGGTGACTACAACGCTAAGCATATTTATTTGGGATCGCTGCTAACCACTACTAAAGGTCGCGTTTTGTTTGACACAATTAATAAAATCGGATTGAATGTTATTTCAAGGGGTCAGCCAACTTATAGGCCAGCACATCGAGAAAAAAATTTCTGAATTAATTGCCTTCGGATTAGCAAAAGGAGTTCCCAGCGAAATAATTAATGTTAAAGCTTCCTTAAATTTATCTTCAGATGTCTCTAATACACAGTTAGAGGCAAACATTAAGCAAGCTGGTACTTTTACCATTCGACAGGTGACATTTAACAGAGCTTATTCTGAAGATGTGGAACGGTTATTGTCTGAAAAAAGAATAGTTCGAAGAGACTGGCAATGCTACAAATCCCTGCAGTTAAAAATTATGCTAAAGGAGTGCAACAAGCAGCTTAAAAAATTATTGAACTCCAAAAAACTGTATCTATGCAAAAATTTCTGCACGAACTCGACGCAACACCACAAACAGAATAATTGTATGGCAAGCAGCAGGAGCACTTAAAAGACCGGTGTTGTGTAAACCTCCATTACATGGTTCAAATGAAGAGTGGACAAGAACTGATGCTGAAAAAGATACGCTGTTAGTTAAACACTTGAAAAAGTTATTTACTCTATGCACGCATTCTGATATAGTTGAGATTCCACCAGTTGTCGCTCAAGCTGTCGTTACTTTGAGATTTATCATTCGGGAAATTGAAAATGCTATCGCTGACTTAAGTCCGAAGAAAGCACCAGGTGCTGATAAAATCAGTAACAAAATAGTTATAGAGCTATTCCATATAGCGAAAAGGATAATTCTATCCATTTTTAATGCTGTTTTACGAATAGAATACTATCCTGCGGAATGGAAGATATCATTGATCACTATGGTAGAGACCATACTAAAGTAAAATTTTATAGACTGGTAAGCCTATTGTCAAATACGTCAAAACTATTTGAGATACTGCTTATGAGTAAGTTGACCCCCCTACGAAATGAGACTGGATGCATCCCAGATCATCAGTTTGGTTTCAGGAGACAATATAGCACTATCGAACAAACGTATAGGCTTGTGAATGTGGTTAGAAAAACACTCGAAGTTAAGAAATATTGTTTTGCTCTCTTCATTGATGTTTCTCAGCCTTTTGATAAAGTATGGTATAAAGCATTAATTCAGAAATTAAAACAAAATTTTCCCTCTAACATTCGCAAGCTATTAGAAAGCTACTTAACTGGACGAAAATTCGTCATTAGGGAAGGCAGTTTTCTAAGCACACCTCAGATGACTCAAGCCGGGGTTCCTCAAGGCAGCATTTAGGGTCATGATATGTACCTCCGACATGCCAACATTATTTACTGATGATACGGATTTTCTAAGTGTTATAAAGAAATATAGTATACATATATGAATAAAAATTCCCTGATCCTCAACTCGAATTTTAATTTTCAACGAATTTAAATCCCTAATTAGCAAACGCTGCTCCTCCCAACAAAAAACAATTTCATGCAATTAATTTCATGAAATATTTCTGTGTGTAAATTCAGTCTTACATCGAAATTTTGGAATTGTTGATAGCGCTGTATTGTCGTTCATATTTAAAATATCATGGTATCGATTATTTTAATTAGAAAGACTTTTTTTTAAATTAATTTATTTATAAAAATATTGTCCTCTTTTTTGAGCCAATTGTTCTCGTTTTTTGTGGTAAGCGTCCTCTTTTTCTAAAAATGAAAACCACAGCCCTATCCATCTTCATATTATTTCATTTATTATTTATGCTTCATAACTTGCGAGTAGAAACAAAGGAATATTATATTGTGAGATCTTGAAAAATACCCAAAGTTATATGTGGGTAATATATAGTTTTGCGGCCAAAATTTATATTCTAATGGTTGGTTGGTTGGTATACGTGGCTGCCTACTACACGCAAGTAATCAAGTAGAATCAGTAAGATTCCGTTTTGACCCATCGCACTGAGATCACTAATCAGGTCACCTTGACCTATTTCTGATAGCTCTGGTAGATCGTCTAGTAAATTGCTGGCCAAGAATTTTTGTCTCGAAAGGTGCAAGGCCGGGCACTCGCGGTAGCCACGGCAGAACGCATTATAGGAAAGGCCTATCCTACTAGCGTGTCTGCCAATCGCCCAGTGCCCCGTCACTACTGCGACAAACCTCGAGATGTCCCTAAGGTTTCTGTTAGGTAGTTGTGTTTTGCGCTTATCGTTGTAGCAAGGCCACATCTTCCTAGCCACCTTACATGTGCTCAACTTGCGCAACCTGTCTTCAGCTTTCTTCCGATAATGTTTGAAAATACATATGGTTTGCAATAGTGCCAAACGGCATGGCTACCGATTCAGTAATGGAGTCGATCAAAGCAGAGCCAGCCCTGGCCAGCTAGTCCGCCTGTGCGTTACCAAGAAATTTACTATGTGCAGGCATCCAGATGATGGTGACGTCTGCCTGATCACCTAATCTGGACAGCATGTCCTTGCACTGGCTAGCTAAGTAAAAGAAGTAGTGTGTGACCTTACGAACAGAAGTGCCGCTTGACTGCCGACGAAGATGCCGACTCTGCCCTGAACACTCCTGTCAATTAACACTCTGCCCGCCTCCATTATAGCTAGGATTTCAGCCTGAAATACGCTGGCTTCGTTGGGAAGTCAGAAGAATAGTCTTACCCCAAGGTCATTCGTGAAGACTCCAGAGCCTACAGCGCACATCATTCTTGATCCAGCAGTATACACCCTGTAGTTGAAGTCTTTCTTATATCCTAATACCTTTTCAGAATTTTCTTTTAATAAATCTAACAAATTATAAATTTTTCAGCATACAAATTTAGCGGGTTTTATGTAAAACATTTTGACAACTTTCTAAAAAAAAGAAAATACCTTTTATACCACATAATTTTATAATTTTTCAATTTTTCAAAAGGGATAGTGTAGAGAAAGCAGGTGCTGAATTGGAAGAGAGATAGAAAGCTTAAACAAATCTGCTATTGCGCGTTTTTTTTTGTAGAGCAGTGTTGCAAGCCCCTCTGGAATCAAGTAGTCATTGAGTGGTTTGAGCTGTGTAGCCACTTTATTAGTTGTTTTACTTCGCCAACGGTTCTGCTACAATACCGACAGAGGAGGGTGCTGTAAAGTCCATTAGGATATGTTAGTATTGATCGCTGACTGTACTGCCAAAGAGATCATCACTTTAACAGTACAACACACCAATCCAAATGCGCAAAATGCATGATATTGTTGGACTGCCTCAACTACTCAAATGCGCTAGCCACTCAGCCAACAGCCCCCTCAATTTTGTTATCATCAGATTAAAAAATTTATAAAGCTTATATTTAACTATTAAAATTTTTAAAGGGTCCACTGTGCAGTGTTGTTTTGTAGAAATATTCAACGAAAATACAAAACTATAGAAAACCTCTGACAATAAAAAGCATTAAGCAAATGGAAACCAAAAGTAACAAATAATACACAAAAGACTTGAAAAGAATGTATTAAAAAAAAAACAAAAATAAAAACTGCCACAGCAACCACAAATGTACTAACATACAAAATATATTTGTTATATTTTGAAATCTCCTGACCATCCATACTCTTCAAGAGTGCTGCTATTGAAACACTTATTCATTTTTAATTTTTGGTTGAGTTTTGCTAGCAACATTTGTCAGTGGTAGCGGGACAAAAACAGAAATATTTAAATATCGTGGTAAATGACAAAATATTTGTACCAAAATTAGTTAGTTTCCCTTTAGAATGGCAACGTTTTATTTTGTTTTTATGCAGCAAATATTTGCTTAAGCAAAAGCAGAAGAAACAAATTAAAACAAACAAAATCATTAGGAAATCGTTGAAGAGATTTTCATTAAAATATTGCACTACAAATTATTATAAAGGAAATGACAATATTACTTGTGTGCTACCACAAATGGTGGTGTTGACAAAAGCTGGCAAAATTTGCTTCTGTAAATAATGTTGTCAAGGATCGCAATATTTTTGGTTGCGGTTGCTGTTGTTATTTTTAATCAGTAATAATAAATGTTGGGAAATTAGGCAACATTAATGGTAAGTTTAGCGTTTAGTTAAAATACGATTTAAGTTTAAAATTGCAGTACATGGACTGTGCTGGAATATATATATATATTTTTTGCGGTTATATTTATTATTGTACCTTCAATAAAATTGAACTAACAATAATTAATCAAATCTTAACTCTAAAATTTTAATTTTTAAGTCCAGCCAATGCTAGACAAAAATATTTTTTCAGCAGTTGGTTCTTTGGTTGTCTTATGTCTCTCACGTTCGGCTGAAAGCCGAGTGTGGCCTGTAAAGTTACTGATGTTTCGGGCTAGGAGATTTGGGTGCAACTCAAGTTTTTTTATGTACATATCTTGTCACGTATTTAGAAAACATAGTCTTAACCAGCGGCGCGGCGCATCTGAATCTCTATGAATTCGCTTGTTTCTAACATACCATGGGGCTGGTGTAATCGTACGTAGTATTTTATTTTGTTGCCTTTGAATTTTTTTTACATTTGATGCCGAGGCAGTGCCCCTTAACTGAATACCTTATTGGTTTTAGAATGAAGTTGTATAGTAAAAGTTTACAATCCAGGCTTAGCGTAGAGTTCCCTCCAATGAGCCAATTCATTTCAGGTACTTTTAATATCATTTGGGTAGCCTTTGCATTTATGTGGAACTTCCCTGTTAGATGGCGATCAAGATAAACACTGAGCTATTTTACTCCAGTGTACTGAAGTATAGTTCGGCTATTGATTTCTCTGAAGGTTTCTCTGCACAATGTAAAAGTATTATGTAGACATTTTTGTTCGTTAATTTTTATCCGCCATTCTTTCAGCCATTTTTCCAACAGGGTCTTATACACTTATAGTTTGCGGGAAGATTCGTGATGGCTGTTGTGAACACTTAGAAAAGCTGTATCATCAGTAAATGTTTTTTTTCGGTTATATTTATTTATTGTGTCTTCAATAAAATGAAACTAACAATAAGTAATCAAATCTTAACTCTAAAATTTTAATTTTTAAGTCCAGCCAGTGCCAGACAAAAATATTTGTCTCAGCGGTTGGTTGTTTGGTTGTTTACGTCTCTCGTGTTCGGCTGAGAGCAAGAGTGTCCCTCCTTCTCAGCCGAGTGTGGCCCCTAAAGTTAATGATGTTTCGGGCTAGGGGATTTGGGTGCAACTCAATTTGTGTTTGTAGCTTGTCACGTGTTTAGAAAATACTGTCTTAACCGGCGGCAGATCTAAGTCTTTATGAATTCGCATGTTTCTGACATACCATGGGGCTGCTGTAATCGTACGGAGTATTTTATATCAGTGAATTATATCAGTGAATGTTGATATGTGAATGTTACTGCTTACCGGCAAGTCAGAGGCATATATCAGATATAATACGGGACCGAGGATGCTGCCTTGAGGAACCTCGGCTTCAATCGTTTTCGGAGGGATAAGAAAATTACTTTCCTTAACAAATTTTCGCTCAGTTAGGTAGCTTTATAAAAGCTTAAGGGTGTTTGCGGGTAAGTTATGCTTTAGCTTATGTATTAACCATCTGCGACTGACGTAACTTCATTATCACAATTCCACTGACGTGGTAGTACATTAGACACTATTTCAACTTCTTATATTTTCCAGGTTGCGTTTGTTAGCCCACTGAAAATATTTTTGATTTTAGTTTAATGTAGTAGTTTGTTATTCATTTTAATTTTTTGTTGAAAACAAAATGACAAATCTTATTAAAAACAAAATTATTGGCATGGCATAAATTAGCCTTAAAAAACTTACATCCATACAAAAACAAAAAAAAACTTCATATATTATTTTTTTGGTAAAAAGTTTAACACTAATTTTAGCTTATACCTGAGCTAATCAATATAGAGAAAAAAGAGATAATATCAATGGTTTAATAAAAAGTCATAACGTATTTTGTCACGTCTAACTCAATACTGACGTGGTAGACCTTAGACACTTGTATGCTCTCATCAACGCGTGCGCTCGTTTCAATTGCTTTCTTCGCACAAACATACACATGAGTACGTACTAAGAAGGTACTGAAAACACCAGAATAGATATTTGTATAATTATGGCGTAGAACAATGTTTTCTCTTTACTGGTGTCTGCTAGACTACGACGTCAGTCGCAGAGGGTTAAATCTTCGTGCCATACTTTAACAAATGCCTGAGAAACATTACTGAAGAGCGCAGAGCAACACTTCTATAAGATTCTATCTTAGTATGTTCTTTGCCTGGCTCAGGCATTATGGTAATCAGCGAAACCTTCAAATCTGCGGGATAGCATTTGAGGGACAAAATACCGCTGAAAATAAATATAACTATCCTTTTTGCAGTAAAGGGTAGCTCTAAAGCATTTTATTGCTACTGTCATCAGCGCCTGGATTTTTTTTTAGTTTAAGCATGCATTCTTAGTCATTTTTAGTAAGTGTTGGCACTCTTGGTTGTGCGTACGTCCGACCGTATTCCCACATACATAAGTTTGTAGTGTGTGTCTGTGTATATGCGTGTCTGTATGCGCCATCCTACAGCACAAACGAATTGGCCGATTTTTAATTATATTTTCTGTTTGAAAGGTGATTTACTCGAGAGTGTTATTAGCTATGTTTGAAGAAAATCAGCTTAGCCGTTTAGAAGATATCACATCTTTTCTAGATGTAACCTCTTGAATCTGTGTAGCTCTCAAACGGTTAGATCGATTTCAAGTAGGTAAATGTTGTTTGAAAGGTGACTTGATCCATAATCTTCTAACCTATGTCCGTAAAAAATCGGTCGAGCTATTTAGAAGTTATTTCCTCTTTTCTAACACCTTAGCTCCCAAAGGGCTGGACCGTTTTTAATAAAGTTTTTTTTCTTTGAAAGGTGACTTAATCTAAAATCTTCTAGCACATCTTTGAATAAAATTGGTTCAGGACGTTTGTAAGTTATCATTAGTTTTTTGCTGGGGTTTTTATTAATATTATATATATTTATTTTGTGTATTTAAAGTAAACTATAATATTGGTATCTTTTCACATAATACTTCCTATGACAAAGTAAAACATATTAAGGGCCATTTATTTCTTTGTATTTAATTTCATTTAATTTGTCAGATCGTCATACTCCCACTATTTTTGCTACAACTAAATGACATTCATGTGAAACTAATTTGTTCTCTAAATCACTTTTGACCGCCTTGGTATTTAGCTAGTAAATATAATAGTTGACGATTCATTTTTATCATCATTAAACTAGAACAGATATAAACTAGTTATATACGAGGCCATCAGCGCAAAAGTGGTCTAACCCACATTTTTTTGTTTGTTGCTGTTGTGGTGCTTTATACATTACTTACACGTATGTAACACCAGAACAGCAACAAACAAAAAATGTCGGTTACACCACTGTTGATGGCCTCATTTACTTTTATGTCTAAATATAATAATTAACTCTACGATAAACAACTTTTTTTTTTTACTTTTTTTTTGAACAAGTCTTTACAAAATGAAATTAAAACTTTGCTTTGTAAGACTTGATTTTTTATTGTGTCTTCGTGCTATATAAAATTAAGGTTGGCAATCAAAATCTCTTCGAGTGTTCATATTTCGAACACAGACAGGCTAGGCTGTGTTCCATTTTTGTCCGGATTCTAAGAACTATAGGTCTTATTTTATCAAACGTAATCGGTGGAATTTAAAAAAACCGTAATATTAATATCATATAGGACTTTAAACACAAAAATATATTTTTAAAATTTATCATTTCTGGGACTCCTGTACACGCAAAGAAAAAAATGGTTGAGGCAACCATAATCGAAGAGCAACATACCATGATTGAATATATGGTTGAAAACAACCATATATATAATTCAAAACAATCATATACATGGTTCATGCAACCATATGTATGTTTCAAAACCACGATATATATTGTTCAAAATCACAATAAATGGTTTGAAATAACCATATATACGGTTAAAACAACCATATGTATAGTTCACGCAACCACATATATTGCTCAAAATTAAAAAATTTGGTCTGATATAATCATATATATGGTTAAAATTATATGGTTCTAAATAATCATATATATTGTTCTATATAATCATATATTTATTGTTTTCTTAACCATAAGTTGATTAAAAAATTGACAGGAGCTAAAACGTTTTATTGTTTTGATTTAAATAAAAAAAATAAATAAAATTTCAACTGGTCAGTGTGTTGAATCTGAAATAAAAATTGTTATCTATTTTCACATAGATACATACATATTTGTTGACACATGTTACATTTACAATCGGGCATGTTCTGAAAAACATTTTGTTGTGAAATTGGCAACTTTCAAGATAGAATCAAACTAAAAAGCTCACTTATTGGAAGCTTTCAGTTAGTTTTTGTGTTTCAGATATTTCACATATTTTATCAGAACAAAGCTAAGAATGCACTAAATTGTCCGATTAAAGAAAACTTTTCTTCGCTTTTGAAATTTTTCTATTCCAAAACTTGGTGTTCAGAACTTGGTCTTCAGAACATGGCCGAACATTAATTGCCGGAATATATCACTTTTTGTTATTTAAACTTTTATTTTTTCACACCAATCGCTCACAAAAATAAACCAAACGCTGTCAAGTAAAACACAAAACTAACAAAAAGCATTGAACAAAGAGATAGAATAAAAACTTTTTTGGAAGCAGAGAGCCATGTCTGTTTTATGACCATAGCTTTTTTGCAAACCAAATAGAATAGATAAGAACGATATTTTATTATTGTAGAACCATTCTGTTGTTGAATTTTTTAATAAACCATGATTGTAGTCAGAATTTTTTCAACAATATATATTGTTCAAGCCAACTATGTGTCAATTTTCATAAAATCTAATAATTTCATGATGAAATGTAAACGTTAGTTTTTTTTTTGCTAAACTAATTAAGGTTCACAGTCATTTAATACAATAATAAGTTATTTGCCACATTCAAAAACTGTGTCGGGACACATGTCATTGCTGACGCAACCATGCTTCGATGAGTACAGATTTGCAGCCTTTTAGCCGGGTTTCAGATATTTCGTCTATTGGTATATGGAATATGGTTTCGCTGAGTAAAGATTTTCTGCCTAACCGACCTTTAGCAAAGTTTAAACATTGCTGTGCTAAACATTACAATTAAGCACAGTGGGGCAGAATCAAAAGACACTTGTATCTCAGTTTAACGAACGATATAGCGTTGTGTCGTTCTGGATCGACCTAGTTCCATGGAACGATTCCCTAAATGGAACGGTACGGAACGATCCAAACGTTTCTTTTTTATCGTCCCTTGTTTGACAATTGCAAACCGTCTTGAAGAGTAATTACTTTGCTTTGACAAACGTTCTAGACAACACATTTGCTTAGTTCACTTATTTGTGTACACTTCTTTGTATAGAGAATTATTTATTAATATATTTTATGATAGATTTTATTATTTTCAAAAATGTATTACTTGTTGTGGGCTTTGTTTTTTTTTACAAATATTTTACGAAAACAAAGAATTATTTTATTGTTATTATGTCAGAAAATGAAAATAAATAATGAAAAATGATTGTTTACGTTTTTAGGAGCGACAGAGACATTCTCTCGTCCCTCGTTCATTCGCTGTTCAAACAAAAAAACCGAAACGATGAACGAAAGGAAACAGCTAGTTCCTTTAGTATTTCGGATTGGTCGGGACGATTCTACAAAAGGAACGATTTCTCCAAACTCTAGAATGATATAATGTCAGGCCGGTTCGTTAAATCGAAAAGTTCGTTAAGTCCGGTATTCTTATATTCTTTATTTTTATCAATAAAATATACATTCTTTTGATTCACAATTAAATATATATTCTATTTACATACATTAAACAAAAACTTTGATGTTTAAATTACAAAAAAGGATACAAATTACACAACATACCACAAAATAAAAAACAAAAACTGTTTTTGTTTGTTCAATTTGAGCGTTCGTTAAATCGGAAATTTAGGACAGAAATCAGGCATTTCTAAACGAATACTTCTAGCGAAAGAAAATCTCTATTTACGTTTTAAATATCAGCTCTCTTACCTGCTCAGGAGCGGAGCTCAGGACAGAGCAGATCTCGTGTCCTGCTGAGGTTGTAGTGGGCCACGTGGACCTAGCCACGCGGCAGGTGCCTTCGCTTTCCCACCTATATTGTGCCAGCCTGAATGATTCAAGCTGTATCAGTGAGTTACAATGTGGTAGAGGGATGCCAACGAAGTAGCATATCATCGAGTTGCTCAATGTCATGCCCTGTTTGGCGATTCCGTCCGCAATATTGTTCCCGGTAGAATCTGAGTATCCCGGAACCCAACCCAGTGTTACTCTCGAATGTCTCGCTATCTCGTGTAGAAATACCCGGCATTCGACAAACGCCAAGGAAGTGGTGTATACACCATTTATAGGGGCGATGGCCGCTTTCCTGTCGGTAAATATATAGATATCTTCCGATATCCTATAGTACCTAAGCCATCTGGCCGCAAAAATAATAGCGGAGATTTCAGCTTGCAAGACGCTACAACCGTCGTTCCGACTTCAACCATAATTTTGAAAAATTTCAAACCTATTATCTTGTGCACACGACTTGCGACTTCACAAATGATTTTTTTTGAAAATTTGAACGGTATAAGCATAGCAGTGCTAGAAACTTATGCGAAACCCAACAAACAATTTATATTCGATATATTTTATTTTTTTACACCTTTATACAATTAGACGCCCATAGGCTGACAATAAAAATATTTATAAAGCAAAATGAAAAATTAAATCTAAGTTAAACATTTATTAAATTTACTATTTGAGATATTCTTCCAAATCTATTTTAAATAATTTCTATTTATTGCGGTTTAAGCATTTCAAGTAAAAAAAAGAGTTTGTATTAAGAAAGATTGTAAGAGATATAAGTAATAATTCCCCTTACAAATCCACTTACAACAGGCATTTTTATATGGAGAGTTCACACAATGAAAGTCCTTCCAATACAACATGCTTCCCACTTAGCGAGAGGTGTAAGCACAAAAATCAAGAAAGAAATTATACAAGAGCATTTGATCGTCAACTACTTTGAAAAAAAATCTTTTTGCTGAGTTATTTTTGAAAACAAGCCCTTTCGAATCTCATTTATTTTAGCTTTTGCAACAAATATTGTTTCCTAAATGTTTATTTCATATCATTATTTAAATGGACTATATTTAATTAAGTATTTCAATTTAAGTCCAATGGGAAGGTGTATTGATATTATGAAATTTGCCATTATATACCCCTGACAAGTAAGTTGTTCGAATCCAAATCAATGAAGCCTAAATTTGAAAACATTTATGTGTTTATGTAAGTGTATGTCATCAGAAACAAGTATTGTTTGTTGAATTATGATGGTTTGACTTGTATTACCTGTGTGCATAACATTTAGGTTAATATTGCATTTATAACAATATTTAATAAGATACTTCACAAATAACATTTCTATATAGCAAATTACTATATGTAAACATTTACCTATGTACATATTATAAACATATAAGTATGTAAATTTATATTCTAATGAACAAATTTGTACTAACACTAATTTGTTCAATTTGTTTTTATAAAATGCTACATAAGCTAACAGCATCATAAATGTATTTGCTTAATTAAAAACTATAATATCTGAAAAATAAACATTTTATTTTTTAGCATTTCTATAGTGTTGATATTCACATTTGTACAGCATACATAGCTAATATACATATGTTATCAATTAATATGTAGTAAAATATGTATTTATTTCTAAAAATTACTGTATTCTAACGTATAATCTGAAATTTTAGGTAAATAATTCATTTTACTTTTAAATATTAATCTATTACACTACTCAGCTCTGAAAATGAAACTGACTTTTCATCATGCCCACATTATTAGCCACACTAAACAATATAAGACTGGATCATTACATCTTTTATAGCACGTCACAATCAAAAGTAACGTGCAGTTTTTTAATGTTATTTTTTAAGTAAACACTTTTTGGCTATTCATCTATATGTCGAACTTCGGCATTGAAATGATCAATTGTTTCATATCATTCTCTGTCATTTGATTTTTACTTTGTTTATAGCTTGTGTCAGGAGAACTGACTTTCACCGCAAGGAAATTAGAACAATCCTTTTTTTTGCGTTCTTTTAGCTTTGACCCCCATTGCAGCAGTTCTGTGCGACTGTAAAGCTAAAAAATAACTAAAAAAATTAATTTTCTAACTTCTTTGTGACGAAACTCACTTATTGTGATTCAAACTATAAAAAAAATTACAGCCTAAAGAAGAGAAATCTCGTCCCAGATACAAATATCCAAAAATATTTATGAATTGAAATACAATTTTAATTAATTTGCACAAAACTTATTATAATTGGGATTTTTTTAAATTTTTCGAAAAACCTTTTTTTCAGTTATATAAATCAAAATCTGTACGTGCTGGACTTTTTCTAATTTCATATCATTAATAAGGAATCTTAAGATATTTGAAATGCTAAAAAAATAACCAGTAAAACATTGTCGTGTTTTTTGAAGCACTAAGGCAATAAAGCACATAATAATACGCTTTAAAAGAAGATCTTATTGCAAAGCCGTGAATGGGTATGAAAGAAACTATATAAAAAAATCTAATTTTTCACTGCTAACACAATGCAGGTTTTTAAGCGAGAAAGTTCCATATACTTACACTTTTAGTGCTGAAAATAGTGATGATTTTGAGCACTTCAAAAAGCGCTTTTTGTATCAAAAATGTAGTACTCCAAACCGGGAACTCGCCATATAAAAATCAGCAGCGACATCAGCAGGTTTGTAAGCACTTTTTTTATTCTCTCATATTAAAAACTTGCTTTATTTGAAGCAATTTTTTGCTGAGTAGGGTAATTCAGGCTGGCACAATATAGGTGGGAACGCAAAGGCACCTGCCGCGTGGCTAGATCCACGTGGCCCCACTACGATCTCAACAGGATACGGGATCCGCTCAGGCTCGGTAAAGGTCGAACGAAACTATTAGTAACAGTGCTCACAGGGCACTGTAATATTGGGATTCACGCCAGAAGGATGGGTCTAACTCATAACGACTACTGCAGAAGTTGTAATGATGAGAAAGAGGAGGAGACAGTTCGCCATCTTCTATGTCAGTGTCCGGCTCTAGCCAGCTTAAGGACGAGAACCTTGGGCTCTAGCATATTTCCAGACTTAGACAGTCTGGCTAATGTAGGGCTAGTCAGACTATCCTCGTACTTAGTTCAATCGGGATGGTTTGACACGGCGGCAGGGCAGTTGTAATTTCTATGCCCTGTCTGCTCTAAGGTATCACAAAGGGACCGAATCAACGGACTCAAGTCAGTCACTTCTTCAGTCGTTACTGCCTTCCTAATCTAACCTAACCTAACCTATGATGGAAAAAGGTATCAATTTTTTAATTCATTTGCTAAAAATGAAGATAGTTATCTCGAAAAATTCTGTAGTCCCGAAAAATGCGGGATTTAGGGATCGGGATTTCGGGATCGGGATTTCGGTATCAGGATTTCCGAATTCTCGAATGAAGGTGGTCTCGGTCCTTCCTTTTTTTGTATTTTTTGTATTAGTATGCTCCAATTTTTGTTGCAATTTAATTAATTAGCAATGGCAGACTTCATATTACATATTTAAATTTTAAATTGCAAGGACATTTTTGGCTTTAAATTCTTTTTTTTAATTTTAAACTAAAAATGTTTCGCAGCAACGTAATTTTATTTTTCATGGAAAATCGTAACAATTTAAAAAAGGTTTTAAAATTTAATTGAAAAGGTATTTTCTTTCATAAAAGTTTTCCGCGAGCAGTAGCATGGGAAACGAATATAATACCGGAAATTGTTGGTAGCTGCAATACACTTAATTGACTTCTTCCAGCAAAAAGTTAAACGGAATGTAATACCTTTAAACATTTTTTATTATTTTCGGGAAATAACTTAAAGAAAAAATATATTTTCGTTTAACTTTCAGGTGTTTAGTTGTTAAAGTGATTAATTTCACTCCATATTCTCGTATAAGCAAATGTGAATGTATGGGAGTGTATATAATGCTTTTAAGACTTTTACCAATCTATAGAGTGAAAGTTTTAGCATTGGATTTTTTGTTTAGACTTCAGTGTAAAATGCCTTTAGTAAGGCCTAATTTTCAATAGAAAAATTCTTAAGATCGGCACATTATTATACCATAATTTTAAATTTACTTGAACCTTGCTAGAGTCTTTAGTGGGAATCGTGTACACAATAGCGACTAATAATAGTTTTAGTTGACATGAATATTGGGTCATGACATAAGCTTCTTTGATGTCTGATAACTGTTGGTAGCTATTTATTACAAAATATAGTCACAACTCAATTTGTGTAGAAACCTCCGCAATATTTTTCGAAAAAGTTATATTAAGAAACACGATATATTACCAGCAAGGTTTGATTCAAGTTATATTAAAAGATTTCTAATTAAATATAGCTGACTCTCACGGATGATAAAAAATCCTGAACTAATAAACCAAGCACTACAAAAATTATCCTTTAAAACAAAATAAATGTTCATAGTAAATCATTTGCTTTTTCAAAATTTTTATGTGATACGAGCTTTACGATTTTTTTATTTTATTTTTGCTTTTGTATGTGTTGTAGCTGTATTAACTTTATCTTTGAATATACACAGAATTTTACATTAACATCCTGTTTTGCTTTAATAATTTTTTGTTCCTGTTACGGTAGCTTCTCTTGTTCGAGTAATTTCTTTTTTTTTGTTTGCCTTTATGTTCGTTTGATAAATATATTTGTTTTCTATATGGATGTGCTGTTTATTTTTATTTTTCACACATAAAAAGTACATTTATTTTCTTGCTTTATTTTTCAACTTTGTATATACATATTTTTTTCTTTCTCTCAGTGTTTTGTACAAAATAACTTTATATCCTTAGTCAAGTACTTTACTTAAGCCCTAAACCGGAAGCTGCAATACTATAATGCAAACAAAAAAAAAAGTGATACCTGAAAAATAGGAAACTTTATAATAATATAATTTTTTTCTAGTTGAGTGTAGAGTGGCCCTTTGTTTGTATTATTAAAACTGTTTTTTTTTTGGGAATTTAACGAAGTTTTGTACCTGTTAAAATGTTAACAAAATTTTCGCCTGCCGCGGCGGGCCCAGTTTTTGGTGACTTGTCCCTAAGTAGAGTATTTTTTTGGGGCTTGGGTATAAAAATTTCGTGAAAATCGCCATGGAATTTTTAGGGGAAAATCACTTTCTTCGTTGGGGAGCTTTGGGGTTTTTAAACCTATTTCTTCTGCACCAAAATCATTTCAAGATGCTAGTGGCAATACCTTGCGGTAAATGGAACTGGCACAAAACAAGTCACGTGACCGGTCCCCAGGTGGTAGGGACCAGTCCGAGTTCTAACACTTCCTATGAAGCGGACCAGCCACTTTTACATGGGGATGGCCTAGGATGGGGTTAATTAATACTTTGTATGCACCTTGTAGCTTGTCTCTGAACTATCTTATGGAGTCCTAATTGATGCAGAATAATATAGATTATATATAAATATTATTGCCAAATTCAGATGTAATTACCGACTAATTTATTTTTTTATTGTTACAAATCCAAGTAGAAATTGTATTTTATTTTTAAGCGATGTCTTTGATATGATTCGAACCGACAACCTCCGGCATGATAGGCTAGTACACTACCCACTCGATCACAGGGGAACTTATATTTCAATGTTGTAAATACCAGTTAAGCTGGAATTGATATCTGAATATATTTACGGAACAGGTTCCTGAGTGGAATGGCAGTCTCATTAAAGGGATACAATTAATATTATATAGATACTATGTAATAGGCCTTTGATCCAGGTGCATCGAATTAGTTCAGTGCCCTTTACTAATATACTAGACGGAGTACCAACTAAATTGACTGAAAATGGTTAATATGTGACCACTTACACAATATGTCTTATTTCACCATTCACTACTCCTTATTTTTGGTACCAATCTCACTTTCTCAAGTCATGGGACGAGTACTTTTGGATCATTTGTCACCAAATTTTCCGCAGGGTATGAAAGGGACCGGTAACTTTTATATGGCGTTGTCATTGGAGGGGTCAATTGACATAATTAAGATACTCAGTGATAGGTTCTAGACCCAGACTAAAGCTACTTGTGGTGTGATGGGTGCTTTAATACTAGCTAAATTACTGTACTACAAAGAAATTTGTTAGTTTGAAAAAAAATCTGCTGTACAATGAGGATATTTTTTAACCTTTTTGTTCTAGTTTTGTGATGTGGTGTGATATGATTCTTGTCACCGATCCCGACTCAGGAACATTTTAGATCATTCGCATTTTTACCAGTCAGAGGACAAGTGCATTCAAGACAATTGGTGCAACATATCTCGCAGGGTATATATTGTTTGCTGAGTGGGCTCCTTAAAGTCAAAGTAAAAAGACCTTGAGAGGAATAGTCAGTCAAACACAAAAATAGCTTCGAATCGCTTTAGACAAAAAATACTTTAAAAATAAGTCGTTAAGCTTTCTTCTCAAAGGCTAAAACATTTTAATACAAACAACATGTGTAACAAATTATTTAGAAGCTTTTGATTCTGAAGGTTTTGAAATGAAAAACATTTCTACATATCCAAAAATTTTATTCTTGTGAGTTTCTTTACGTTATTTTTTATATACATGCATTCATATGTATGTATTTAGATATTTTTTTAGCTTTTAAATTTATTTATTGAATCTTCAATTGTAAACTGAACTAACAACAAGTATTCAAATTTTAAAACTAAAATTGTCAATAATTAGTCCAGCCACTGCTAGACAAAATATTTGGATTCAACGGTTGTTTCTTTAGATGTCTTAAGCTGAAACGTCTCTCTTGTTCGGCTGAGAGCAAGAGCACATCTCCTTCTCACCCAAAAGCGCTCTCTAAAATGATTGACTTTGCGGGCTAGGGGATTTAGATGCGATTCGAGCTTTTTTATATATGTTGTCAGATGTTTTGTCTTCGCTGGTTTGTGACATAGCAAGGTGCCACTGTAATCAAACGAAGAATTTTATTTTGTCTATATTTGATGCAGAGGCATAGCTGAATACCATAGCACCAAATTGGTTTTATTACAGTTTACAGAAGTTTACAGTCTAGACTAAGTGTAGGATTTCTTCCTATTAGCCAATTAAGTTGAAGGACTTTCAATTTCATTTGGGTCAGCTTTGAATCTATATGCCCATGCGTCTTCCGTATTAGACGACGATCAAAATTAATTCCTAGGTATTTAACCTCAAAGTGCTGCGGTATGATATGATTATTCATAGAAATAGGCGGACATTTTTTCCTGTGCAATGTAAATGTAAAATGTATACATTTTTGTTCGTTTATTTTTATTCTCCACTCCTTGAACCATTTTTTCAGATTCAATACATATTCTTGCAATTTTGTAGATGATTCTTGAGGTCTTCCCTTTACTGTATCATCAGCAAATTTTGTTGAGTGAATGTCAAAGCCTCTAGGCATATCGGAGGTATATATCAGGTATAATACAGGATCCAAAATGTTACCTTGAGGAGCCCCGGCTGGAATCATCTGAGTTGTGCTTAGAAAATTGCCTTCCCTGATGACGAATTTTCGTCCAGTTAAATAGCTTTCTAATAGATTACTTTATCTAAAGCCTGAGAAACATCAATGAAGAGTGTAGAACAATATTTCTTTTCTTCGAATGCTTTTCTTACCACATTCGCAAGCCTTTGCGTTTGTTCGATAGTGCATTTTCAATTTCCCGAATATTAAATGTCAAAGGAACTACAGCTTCAGCAAAAATTGGTGGCAGCTCAACTATACCAGAAGGCGTGTTTGGAGTAAATACCTTTTTCAAGTGATTAATAAAATTAATTATAAAAATATTCAATATAAATGGATTTAATTAAGAAAACATATGTTCGCATATTTTTCTTTGAAATAATATGATATTATTTATAAGGTACTATGGCGATATCTTGGGATGAAAAATCATTAATTGAGAATAAGGTATGAAATGATTACGACAGGGCGGTACACAGTCTCATCAGCTTTCTTGTTCAATTTTACTACTTGTGAATGTGGATGCTATTTTCATATTTCATATATTTTTCGAAATCCGTAGTACTGATCCGTTTTGCTAATCTGATTTGAATATTCCAACACTCCACTCTTAATAAAATAGTTTGAATTTACATTAATTCAAATATTGAACTAAACAGCCGAAATAATAAATTTCGCACTTATACCTTTCAGTTCAAAATAAAATTACACAAAAAAGTTATATGCATGTTTACTTCTCGGTTGAATATCTTGAACAGAATACAGACAAAATATCTGAGAATAGTCTAAGCATGCATAAAAACAAACACACAAACAGGTTTGATTGCAGGTATTGAGGAAAATGCTTATCAAAAGCGAAAACCAAAAATAATAAGAACTTCTGAGTGTTGGATTATTAGTCAGATAGGGAAATTTTAGCTAACTAAGTTGAGACACAATAAAAAAATGAATGCAAGAATTTCCATACAAAAAGTCTTGTATTCTAATTCGCGATAAAAATTAGTTAAACAGCTGATATTTCCTTGTAAAAAGCATCCACCTTCGTAAGTGGTAAAAGTAAACAGAACGCTGCTGGACGGTGTAGCGACCTTTCGAAATCAGTAGTACTGATCCGTTCTGCTAGTCGGATTTGAATATTCAAACACTCCACTCTTAATAAAATAATTTGAATTTAAATTAATTCAGATATTGAACTAAAAAGCCGAATTATTAAATTTAATTTCGTTATCTCTCCATCAATTTATAATTTTCAAACGGTATTGAATAGAATATGTAAATTCCTAGTTGGATGAGTTTGCATGAAAATTTCTAGTTGGGAAGTATAATAGGATCTAGAAGAAATATATTTGCCAGGCTGCATGAAATATCGCCTAAGATAAACAATTCCGAATTGTAGCCAAAAATATTAAACCTAATTTGATTACAATGGTGTTAGGGGTCTTTCTAAGTTAGCTCTTAAGAAGAGATATATAAGATTTAAAATTGTGATTTTATACAATTTTCAACATTTTAAAGGCGTAATTTTCAAGATAATTGGATAGTTTGCTGGAAAAAATTTTGGGATTATTTTGTAAACAAATTTTTTATGTGTTTCGTTTTTCTTATTCGAATTTCATCCATATAAAACTTAATTACGCTAAACGTTGCGTTTTACGAAATTATGCCATTAATATAAAAATGCAACAATTTTTAACTTTTTAAAATTTTCGGAGATCAAAAAATATTATTTTTAGGTATTTTCGATTAGCTATAGTTTTAAAGATATAGTGAGTTTAATATTTTCATATATAACAGAATTTTTTGCATTTTTCGCATATACGGGGATGGGCCCACAAAATCATAAAATATTTTATGGTTTATTAATCTACACAAAAATATCCTTCTTTTAAGTGTAATTTTGCAGATGTGAGCACCTTAATGGAGTTGCCAAGAATTGTGTGTTTTTTAGTTTAGTCCTCAAAGCTTTGAAAGCTTCAAAAATATTTTATCATCTCAATTGTAAGCACCTAATAGAAGATATTCCAATAAAATATTTTTTGTATGAAAATTGGAAATCCATTGAGAGAGTCGAGAAATATTTAGAATACAACTAAATTCTGCATGTTTTGTAAAACGAGTCGATTTAAAAATGCTCGATTTAGAGAAATTAAAATATCATATGTGAAATATCATATCTGAACGATTCAAAATACATCAGTGAGAGTATTATTTATTTTTGTAAAACGAGAAATTTACTCCGATTCGTTTTACAGAACAGGAAAAAGGAGTTTAAATGCTAAAGTAGTACGAAAAACTTGAAAAATAAAACTATTTTTGTACTACTAAGATTGTAATATTTTTTTAATTATAAGTTGTTTGCTAAATCTGGACCCTCTCAATGGATTTTTCATTCCATACAAAAAATTGTTAATGAAATATCTATTTTGTGCTTACCATGGAGTTTATAATTTTTTTTTTAATTTTAAGGACTAAAGTAAAAGCATACAATTTCCAATATATTCGTAATACCAGTAAGTCATCCTGAGACTCACATTAACAAAATTACACTCGAAAGAAAGATATATTTGTATAGATTAATAATCCATAAATTGTTTTATGATTTTGAGATTTGGAAATATGATGCGAAGAATAAAAGAAATACTGTAATTTATGAAAATATTAAAGTTGCTATCTTTACTATCTTTAGAACTAAAGCTAAACGGACGGCATTCAGCAGATGGAAATACATAATAATTATCCATTTTGATCTCCGAAACCATTTCATTGTTGTGGAGTGGTATTATTATTTTTTTAAGGCAATAATATAACTGGGCAGTTATTCGCAAATGAAAAATAATGATCATCGACATTAATAAGCTTTCGATGTGGAAATAATGTTCTCGGGTACTTTTTCCATGGGCATTGTTAAATGTCATAATTAGAAGTCCGTAAATATAGAATACATATGTATATTTTATCTGTATGGAACACCCTGACATGTACATGCCGCCATTGTATGAAATTTATATGACAAATGTTTGGCATATGGTCTAAAGGTATGTTAAGTGTGGTTTATATATTAACTCCCGTCCATGCGATACATGAAAATAACACCTTTTTGCAGTCATGGAATATATAATTTGTTTTAGCTTTTACATATAGATATTCTTACTACAAAATCCTAATAACTAATTTTTCTGTTCCTGGAAAAATATAGTATATATTTCTTTAGGGGAGTGAAATGAACGTATATGCATTTAATATAAGATTATTATGCGGCTAAAAACTATATTTTTATCTTACTTCACTATAATATGGATATCGAGGGCCTGTATTCAATACCTGTAATAAACCAAACAGACAATTGCTCAGGAGGGGCAAGAAACTGATTTATGCTAAAACCTTTTAAATATGTATCAAAATATCTTCAACAATATCTGTTAAATATTACTAAATCCTACGCATAAAAATAATATAACATTTCACGTTATTCGCGGCGCTATGGTTGATAGCAGGTATTGCAATTGAAATACTCAAATATTTCTTCGCTGATAGAGGGTATTGCAAAGCAAAAACATATGCTAGTATAATTTTTAATTTTATAAAAATGAATCTTTGTTTGTATATTTATTTGCTTGTTCCTTACACAGAAAAAATAGACAAGAATTATGTTCGGTACAGCAATGTAATTCAAAGAAGTAAGAATTTCAATACCATTTGTCATTAAGTTAATACAATATTTATTAAAACCACTTATTTTAAAATATCACACAATAAAAAGTATTTAATAAAAAAGCTATTAAAAGATTTTAAATATTTACGGGCTTATTTATAAAAAATATATTATGTTTATTAAGAGTTTATTTGACAACATTCTATACAATAAATGTCAAATAAGCCTTTAAAAAACATAATATATTTTTTATAAATAAGGCAGTTAATAAGGAGAGCCATTAAATCAAATACACAATTTGTTCTATGTGTTTCTTCCCAATGCCGGTTATTTCATTTGTTTTCATATATGCAAGTTGAAACTTATTATAAAATAACTGGCTGTAGAAATTGGTACCCATCATAGGAGTTAATTATTATATCTGTTAAACTATGGGAGTGAGGCTTTCTAAGCTCGATGCATACAATTTTCAGGAACAAATTGGCGGTATAGAAGGGGGAAAATGGGTACCCCCTATAGCAGTTAGCTATTAATTTGCTCATATCTGTACAACTAATAAAAATATTAGAGGTATAGGAGGGGGAAATGGGTACCCCACATATAAGGAAATTTTGAGAAAAATATTGGCGGTATAGAAGGGGGAGACAGGTACCCCCATACAATGTAATTACATAATAATATTCCTGTATAAACACAACTACAATAGTGAAGCTCGCAAAATTTGATATGGGTTACTCTTAGAACAAATTGCGCTGACATAGGAATATTATTAATTACATTGAAATGAGGAGTATCCAAGATTTCTGTTGGAATTTCACTTTCTTCTAAGAGAAACGCACATCAAATTTAGAGAGTCTCACTCTTATAGCTTTGCATGGGGCACCCGTCTGCCTCCTCTGGTACCACCAAGACTTTGCTGGAAACAGCAATTTTTTCAAGGAACAGGGCACATACAATTTTAGCGGCTTCACTATAGTGGTTTTGCTGATATAGGAATATTAATAATTACTTTGTATGTGGTAGCCGTTTCCCCTCTCCTATGAGACCATGATTTAGCTGAAAATTGCAACCTATTCTAGAATTAACGCATATAAAATTTAGTAAGCCTCACTCTTATAATTGTACAGATATGGGAAAATTAATAATATCCTGATATGGAGAAATTGCAATTTGTTCTAAGAGTAAGCCATATCAAATTTTACGAGCTTCACTATTGTAGTTGTGCTGATATAGGAATATTAATATTTAATTATATTGTATGGGGGGTACCTGTATCACCTCCTATTCCGCCAATGTTTTGCTGGAAATCGAACGCTATTTTGCGAATAACACACATCGAATTTAGAAATCCTCATTCTTATAGTTGTACCGATATAAGAAAATTAATAGTTACCTCCATTCTATACCGCCAATATTTTGCTGGAAATTTAATGTTTTGCTAAGAATAACACACAACGAATTTAGAAATACTCGTTTTTATAGTTGTACAAATATAAGCAAATTAATAATTACCTCCTATGGGGGCACCAGTTTCTACCCTCTGATACCTTCGAGACTTTACTGGAATTTTCATTTTCTTCACCTCGGGCTTTCTTCGAATTTAAATTAGCGATAGCATTTTCAATTTCGCGAATGTTAAATCTCAAAAGAACGACAGCTTCGCTGACAACTGGTGGCAGCTCACCTGTATCAGAAGGAATGTTTGTAGTAAAATCTTTTTGATGTGGCTAATGAACAGCGTACCTTTTTCAGCATTAGTTCTTACCCAGTCTTTATTCGAACATCGTAATGGAGGTTTTTACATCACCGGTCATTTAAGTCCTCTGACTGCCCGCCATAACGAATAATCCGTATGTGGTGTTGCATCGAGATCGTGGAGGAATTTTTGCAAAGATAAAGTTTTTGGAGTTTTAATAAATTTCTAAGGGGGTTGGTGCATTCCTTCAGCATAATTTTGAACTGCGGGGATCTGTACCGTTGCCATTCTCTTCGAACTCTTCTTTTTTCAGGCAATAGCCGTTACATATCTTGAGAATAAATTTTGTTAGATCTCACCTGTCGAATGGTAGAAGTAGCATTTTCAGCAGATTACTTAATGTTTGCCTCTAACAGTGTAAAACAGACGTCTATGTCTTCAGGCGTTGTTAGTGGAAACTTTTCTGTGCAAGGAGCACTTTAATATTTTTTTATATTTTACCCAATTAAATGTTGCGTGCAGTAAATTGCAAGTGGGTGATGTTGTTAAGCGTGATTATATGGTAATAATACCCAGCAAAAACTACTGCTTCGACCGAAGCAGGTTTATAAGCGAGAGAAGCTAATTTTGTTGTTTCTACTGCTTCGAAAAGCGCTTCGAACATGCATGATTTTTTTCGCAATGTCCCACTTTGAAGTTCTTGTTTTTGATATAAAACAGCGCTTATTTCGAAGCATCGAAAAGGCTCTAAAATCATGTCTTATTTTATCTTCGTTAAATTACAGACAAACCAAATAATGTTTTATTATTAATTTCTCCCTTCCATGCAATATTTGGGAAATGTAGAAAGAGAGCATACTTTAAATGGGTTTTGAGTTTTCAAATGTGTTAGTGTTTATTTGAAACAATGCGTGTGATAATTCTTTAGAATCTATATTGGTAAAAGCTGCAATGCTACTGAATATGATTTTGTTTATTTTGGTGTTCGTGTTGAAGGATTACAAAATGCTGACTAACTTCCTAATTTAAACATTATGAATACTGAGAGATCTCTGCTTTTTTGGGCATCCTCCGAAGCGCTTCAAAAGATCGCATGATCGCAGAAACATGGTATTTTTTGCAGGATAGTAGGTGAGTGTTATGAAGATAAATCTAAGGAAGCTTCAACTTTAATTATTTCGCTGGAAACTCCTTTTACTACTCCGAAGTCAATAACATTAGGAATTTTTTGCCGATCTGTTGGCCAGTAAATTGGCTGACCACTTGAAATAACATTCAAATCGATTTTGGTAATTCTGTCGAAGAAAACGCGACCTTAAAGAGGCATTAGCCGATATTCCCAGAGCGTATGCTTAGCGTTGTAGTCACCGGCGGCCAAAAAACGTGGGCCTTATGAATTAAAAAATCTACTATTTGACTTTCTGTAATGGAATGCCTGAGTGGAGAGTATATTGATGAAATCACCAGGTTTTGATGAACAGATGTTAGTTGCTTGAAGATAGTCTTCACAATGATCACCCATTAAGTAGTGTTTTAATCGCGATTTTATTAGTACTCGTATAGCCGTTCCACCACAATCTCTACCTTGGAGAGCCTTTGTGTCATACAAAGTATATCCGCTGATTTTAAAAAAGCCTCTAGCCGTCAAATGCCTCTCAGAGATAAGCATAAAAAATGTAAGTTGTTTTTTCTTCTCTTTGTCTGTCCGAACACGCATCACGAAAAACAAGTAAATGGATTTTTATGAAAATTGCTACGGAGGGACTTTAGCACCATAATAAAATATCTCATATACAAAAAACTTGAGCTGTTATTTAGGAAAACTAAAAGGGCCTAATTTTCAAAACACATCACGAAAGTGAAATTTATATAGGAAACAATAACAAAATTAATCAATTTCTATAAATTTGTTTTTGTTTTTCATACAAATTCTTCACCGAATAAACACATTAAAAATTCAGGCTTTGCTTTGTCTTTCATAATTTTTAAAATTTGTATGAAAACAAAAACAAATTTATAAAATTTGAGTAATTTTGTTATTGTTTCCTATATAAATTTCACTTTCGTGACGTGTTTTAGGAAATTAGGCCCAAATAAATTTTTATCTTCTTACTGTCAATTGCGTTCCAGTTTTTATTTAATTAATAAACAGTATAAGTATTGGTCCTTTTGAATTGTTTTATAAACAAGATATGCGTCAATCAAACTGTCAGTTGCTTGTAATATCTACTGTTCATGGTTGAAAAATATGTACATGCTCACTTGTTTCCTGCTGACAGATATGTTCATTTATACTATTTGCTTCTGTTACTTTTTGTGTGTGTGGTATTAAAGGATGTAATGCCTTTCAAATCGCTTAACTCTTATCCTACTTTTTAAGTTTTACAATTTGTGCAATTGTGTTGACATATTGTTACAAAACGTTTTTGTACAGTTTCAAAACTTTATGATTGTATTTCAAAAATGTTTGACAACCTCATTGTCATCGAGTGATTTATCCATTAAAATAACTTTAAACGGACATTGTGAAAGAAAAAAATTTTGCAATGTAAAAGAAAGTGAAAAGGGTTAATTATAGGGGCATCAATATACCAAAGACTAATTTAAAAGATCCATTTTTTGTATTGGTTTTTGAGAAACATCGGGAATAATATTCTAGTGAGGCGCGTTTAATGCGCTACAAAAATGTATATCAAGCTTTTGTGGGATCCAGCTAAGAATAGTAACATCAAATATATTTTTCTATAGCTAGATTACTAAATAGGGAGTATTCTAGCTACATTTAAGGAATAGTTTTAATATAAAATGGTTTGAATTTAAAATGGGTTTAATTTAAACAATGGTTTTAATTCATGTAAATTAATAATAGTTACTAACATTTAGCTTAAAATGGAAATAAGACCCTTTGAGAAACTACTCCTCATGAGGAGGCAGTTATTTACATCATATAACTGGGGCAATTAGGTAAAATCATTATGAAATTTTACTTAATGAAAGTAAATAGCTTGGTTTTTTTTGTTTACTGGTATACTTTCTCTTTTATTTAAGAAAGAACTATTTTCGAAATAAGCTGGGAGCGGCTTGCATATACAATTGGTAGAAAATATCCGTGCATTTAGAAAAAAACATCATCGAATCAGAAAAATTATAACAACAACTTGTGAAGATTTACTAATATCTCTAATTATATACATATTATTGGAGCATTCTTTGTTGTTGTCATAGCATTTGAAAGTTTTTCTAGTTAATAAAATTTTTACAATGAAGGAAACTTAAAATTAAAGTAAAATTAACAAGCAAGAGTATTCGTACATGAAAATTAAACAAAAGAAAAACTAGTATTTTTAAATTTCGTTTGGAGATTATTATAGTAGCCTATGGGATATTCCTTGTGTCTAAGAACGTCTGCAAAACGATTTGGCTTAGATGCATCTTCCCTACTTATTTGAGTCGATTTTTCCATGATTAAATTTTTTAGCATTTCTTTGCAAGTTATATTATGTTGTCGAATTTAACCCTCCATCCACTAAGTCCCACAAATGCTTACGTTGGCTTAGATCTGCTATGCTTAGTATCATTGTCCTGTTCAATCATTCAATCATTGTCCTGTTCAATTAAGAAGTCATCTCCTAAATCAAGTTGCTGATCACTTTGCTTTAAATTTTCAATTAGATCGTTTGTACATGTATCCAATCTGATACATTTTAGATTCAATAAAAACAAGTTTTCTATCCCTACTGGCAGCCATGCACACCATAACGCCACCTCATCCATGTTTAACTGTTGGAACAAGACTTTCTTTATTTAATGGAGTGCCATTTTTCCGCTGCTGAAACTTTCTGCCTTTAATACCAAAAATTCAGTATCTGCTTTTGTCTAAAAACAAAACTTATTCCTAGAACTCTGGAGGCTTATTTACGTACTCACTTGCAATCTCGAAACGCATTTTCCTATTGTTGTCAGATATACACGGGTTTCTTCACTCTACACGGCCTTGAAAGTCTGCTTTTAAAAATTTTTTCAAATTATATCCTCATAGATGTCGTTCCCGGAAGATTCTGTAATATTGGTGTAGATTTTGGAAGCGATAACTTTTGGATTTTCTGAGTAAGTTTAGAGGGGCATCCAGAACGAGGCTTTGATAAAATAGAACTTACAGTACCTACAGTACCTACAGGCGACTTCTATCTATAATTTTAACTATTTCACGTTAAAATTTTTCTTCATCTTTTAATTTAAAGATGCAAGTTAGATGCACGTTTACTTCTAGATTTTAGAAGATTGAATTAGTTTCCGAATGTTGTCCGTGCTTTTGTCATTTCAACCGCCACCTAGTTTACAAGTAAGTGGTAATGTAAATTCTCTCTAAATTGGAAGATAACAGAATGTTGCACACAGAAAAAATTATGATAGCTTTTTTTTAAGCGACCATGTTTTTGAAACTGATTTTAAATCTTTATTATTGTCTCTATTTAGTTTAATAAATAATTTTGTTTAACTTATTATTTCATTTCATTTACCTACCGCCAATGTTGGCAACCTGATAAAATTATGAAATTCTTTGATTTATTTCTCTAAAACATTTTTTGATTGAAACAATTTGTTTATTGAAAAAATCAGAATTTTTTTCAAACAAATTATTAAAGATTTTTGCATTTGAATTTACAAATTTCTTTATAGGACCTAGATTGAACAAATTTACATTTGATTCAGGGAATTTGCTATTTGAAGTGAAAAATTTGTTTTTTTTCTGTGCAATGAGTTAGCATTATATAATTTACAGACGTCGTTAAGTTTCTAATTGCTATTTATATCTGTCATTCAGTAGTCCCGAGTAATCTTCTAATTTCTCGACACAATTTATGGAAGCTGCAAACAATTTCCGTGATTTATTGCATTGAGTCTTGTAGCGCGATCATTTTGGCAACCATAGATATTGCTGTATTTTAGTGTTACTAAACAAAACTTGTCTGAGACGGCGTCATCAGAGTTTAGTGGTGTCTCACTGCGTAACAATAATTGAAATTTTGTGCATTTGGGTAATCGTCCGAGAATAACTGATGTAAACGTTAATCGAAAAAGACCACTTTAAATTAATTGAACAGTTAATCGATTGCAATTAATCTGTTAACCGATTGAATACAATAGTTATAGTGGATGAAAATTAAAATTTTATAAAATTTTTAAGGTTTTCCCCAGTTTTTGTAATTTCTGAAGATGTTTTGTACCACAAGTAATTATAAAATCCATATTTTTATAATTTTATTGCAAGCTGATTCGATTAAAAAAATTTTAAGTCATAATGAGGCGAAATCGGATGAAAGCTAAAAATAATATGAGGGGCTTATTGTATTTTTTTAGCAATTTTGACGATATCTAGTAAACTTTAGGGCTTATTGCCTTTCTAGCGAATTTTTGCAATGTTCGCGATAAAAGTGACTTTTTGCAAGTTTTCAGATTGTTTACAGTTTTCACGATTTTTAAACAATATTAGAATTAGCTATTATGATGCTGTTATCAAATTTTCAAAAATTTTCGACATATTCGCGATTTTTATCGTATTTTTTGCATTCCTCATAGTTTTAGCGATTTTTAACCGATATTATGTCATGTTTAAAATTCTACAATTTTTTTGCGAGCTTGCGTTATTTTAACAATAGATGTGATTTTTCAAAGCTTTTGACTTTCTTGCATTTTTTGGGACTTTCAATCAATATTACCTTTGCAATCTTTAACATTTTAGAAAGTTTTTGCGAATTTTCGTGATTTTCGAGATTTAAATCCTTTATAAATATAAGTTTAAATCCTATATAAATATAAGGTTTGTTTGTAAGCAATAATATTAACCAGTACCCCTGTTCTATAACTAATGTGAGAATTTTTCAATACGAATAAATTTTTATCATCCTGTGGAACACAGGGTAAATAACAAAAAACATACATTTTCTTTGTTTACTTTAATATATTCATTTTAATTATTTTATAAATCACCCTGAAAAAAACGGGATGACTATTATAATTGTTAAAATTTTTCGATGCGAGAACTTCTCACAAGTTACAAAACATGGGCACAGAAGTATTTAATACTAAATTAAATAATTCTTTTTGCTATTTCAACTATCTTGAAAATACTTATTGTTTGTTCTCTAACTTTTGGTGTGGAAGTTTAACTTGTTTTTCTTTTCACTGTGCTTTAAATACAGAACAAAGAAAAATCTTATGAAAACAAATTTACTCTAAGGGATTGTAAATCATCTTTAGAAAATGCTGAGAAAAGTTTTTTTAAACCTTTTTCTTTAGTTGCAAGTATATGAAAAAATAAGTTTGAAAGTTTTGATATGTATTAAATCTTAAACACATCATTTTAGTATTTAAAAGGCAAAAAAGTTTTATATTCAAGTATAGTTAATTTAAAATTAACGAAGTAATTAGTATTAATTTAATACGTGGCATATGAGGCTAGTTTTGTTTCTTTAACAATTTTTCATTGATATTATGATATTTTAAGATGTTATGAAAACGCAAGGCAAATCTTTCACTATTCGAAGCATAATTTAGCAACCTTTCAAACATGGTGCAATTCTGTTTAGCGGAGGAATCAGCCTTTGGTTCTAGATGGCGCTTTAAAAACAGGTGTATATCGAAAAACACAAATGAACCGTTATCTGGACAATGGTCGAAATGAAAAAGAAAATATTTTTCCCATGTTCCACACAACTTAGGGACATCTTTTGCTCTATAACTCCGAAACTAGAAGCGGCACTACGATAAAACTCACCAAGTATGTAAAAAAGATTTTTATAACTAATATATATCATTATGCTAAGCTTTATTTACAAATCATGGCTTTGAGATATAGGCCTGTTAGCTCAAGACCTCTACAAATGTCCTTATAAAAAAAGTACACCATATCAAAAGCTTAATGCTTTCCTGCAAAGTAACATCTATTAGAAGTTTTTCAGTTTTGTAGTTTAGAAGTTATAGATGAATTCGTAAAGACTTCTTACTTAAATTAAAAAGTTAATTTTGTAACGTGATTTTTACCAAATTAATATTTTACTTTTTGGGTAAAATATTAAAGTGTTATTAAAATACGTTGAAATTCATTATGGAGGTGTACTTTTAGCTAGTTCCTATGCCCATTTCATTGGGGCTAATGCAGATCGTCAAGGAACCTTTACCCAAAAATCTCATAGAAAAAACTAAAGATATTATATTAAACTTCTAATCGTACGAATAACAAGTTTATAATATATATCAAAGTTAAAACATGAGCTCCTTACTTACTCCTTAGTTATATTTAGACAGTTTTCTTAAGTTTAATGACGTCATATTTCGAAAACCAAACGACAGTGTCTACAAACGGAAATGGTCGATCAGATATGAAGTAGAATTTCTCGAAATAGAATTCGATATGCAATATAATTCCTCTTTGGAGATGTATTTTTTTTTTCATTTTAATAACTTTATGGACAATCCGAAATATGTATTTTAATATAAAAATTCGCCAGTAATGTTTCGAAACGCACTTTTGAAAAGTAGATTGTATGCATCTCTTACATAAATATAACTAAAACCAACGCTAGCACATTGATTTAAATGAAATACAGCTTGTTTAATTTACGCAGTGCAGCAGTGCAAGAAACACACGGACTTGACAGTATAGGTTCGTTTTTACTATCACTATCACAGGGTAGTAAACATTTATACTCAGCCCAGAGAATTTGGTGGCCAATTTTTTTTTGGGCCTACAAAGTTTTTGAAAATCAGTGGGCCCTCAAAAAACTGCATCACTACTTTTTGGCCAACAGCTAATTAGAACTTGTTGATATCGCTTAGTTTTTTATGACTAATGCAGCTAAGAGTTCGCTAAAGAAATTTGATTAAAATTATATGCCAAACAAATAATTTTTTCATGCGCTTTTTTTGAACAAATATAGGAACAAAAAAAATTTGTTTTACTGTTTTCAGAATAACTTACAGGGATTCCTAATTTTCTTGCTAAGAGTATTTGGCAAAGTTGTAGCTACGCTAAAGTTGAGCAACTTTTGTGAATATATCAATGCAATCTGAGCATACTTAGTCACCCTAAATAGCCCATAAAAGCTACTTTGTAACTAAAAAATTTTCGTTTTTCACCAGTTTGGCTATATTTTAATTGAATTTTTGTACATTCTTTGTTAATATTCCATTTCTTATGTTGCTGATTTTAGTATTTAATATTTTTTAGGGTTTCTTGTTGTTTCGCCAAATATTGTAATGAAAACGTTGGAGTCCCTCCCTCCCTGTAAGTTAGTTTGCAAGAAATGAATAAAATAATTGTTTCTTATATTTTTTTCGGAAAAAGTGCAGCAAAAAATATTTTTTTTTTGGCACAAAATGTTAATAAAACACAAAATAACATTACAAAGAAGTGTGCACTTGAATATACTATTAAAAAAAAATTTTTTAATAAAAAAATATTGAAAAACTACAATATTAATTTTTATTTTTTAATATTTGATTTTTTAATTAAATAACTTTTGATTTGTGAAAGTAAATTAATCGGCAAAAGTTGTGCCAAACAAATTGTAAACCTCTTAGTTTTTTAACAAATAAACAAAAGGAAAGTGATCGTCGCTTTCCCTTTTTTATACTTGTGAAAATTCTTAAATTTCTTATGTTTTCTTTTTCCCCGTTTTGTAAGCTATTGGAGCTATTCTTGAAGTTCCAATTCAACGAGGGCGCTGTCTGGAAGCTAGCCTCGTTGACATTTTTAAAATAAATATAGTTCAATATTGAAATAAAAATTTTCAACCTGACTAGAATTTCATTAATGTTTCTTATGGAATCCATATGGTTCCTATTGATTTATTCTCTGGGTGTACATTAGGGTAATGAATTTTTTCCCATTATTGCAAATATCAAATTTTGCATGCACTAACCAAAATGACCATAAAAAAAATATAAAGAAACGTCATTTTACTTTTGTGCTGTTGTCAAAAAAAGTTCCCGCACCAAACGAGCTTAAATTTTGTCTATGTGATAAAACATATAAAACCAACAACCAGTTTTCCTTACCCCATTACATTTTGATAAAATTTAGTACGGATAAAGCCTCGGGCAGAACTAATATTGGTGCAAAATCTAAGCTCACTACTTTTCCTAGTTTACCAAATATCGCGTCTTTAAAATAGGAAAATTCATCAACAATTTACTAAACTGACTTCAAAAAATTGTGTATGTATTTAAAACTACTTATTATAGATATTCCATTAAGGTGTCACGTTAAAGGACACGAAATTGCCCATGACATGAATTTTTTTAAATTGTGAAAATACCATTCTAAGAGAAAATCGATCGCGAACATAAGGTCCGTAAAATTTTACCTCTTAATAATGCAAAATAAAATCAAAGCATATTTCATTTTAAGGGTCATTTTGTGCTCTTTAATATGACACCTTAGACTGGGTCTTTTACATGCAGCTTAAACGACAATTAATAATTTGATTAGTTAATCTTAAAATAAATATAATCGAACTTTAATCTACTTGAACGTTTTTCAGTTCTAGCTTAAACTTTTTAGCATTGCCATACAAAATGACAGTATTTTTTTATTAGTATGGCAATCTAAGTAAATTTAACAAAATGTCATCAAAATAATGAATACATCCTTAACAAGAAGAAGAAACAAGTGCGATTTTTTGTTTTGTGTGCGAAATTATAGTTCAGAAAAAATATTTATTTACTATTTTAAATTAAATTGATCAAGAGAAAATTGTAAAATAAAAATAAAATAACATTAGAACTGATAAAGAAAATTACATCAGAATCTAAGAAAATTTTCTGTAGAAAATTTCAGCAGAATCTAAGAAAAATTTCAGTAGAATTAAACTGTGAATTATGGTAGTTTAAACTAGCAAACAAACTGAGATAATCGACTAGTGAAAGACAACATTCAAAGATTACATTTAATTTAATCGCTAATCTCTATGTAAAAGACTCAGCCTTAATAGAATATCTAGGATAAGTAGTTTATTATTTGACATATTGTCATAATGTTATTTTAAATGAAATTTATTTGCTGGTGTTTAAGCATTGTATATATGCATTTCATTGGTGCTTCACCAAATCGTCAGTAGACTTCAAACACAATTTCGAACAGTTACAAACCCTTTATATTATGTACGGACTTTTAAAAACCATTTGTGAATTTACAAATATGTACATGATGTTCAAAAATAACCACAGTAGGCTTTGAAAATTAGTAAAACCCCAGCAAATAATATATATATATATATATATATATATATATATATATATATATATATATATATATATATATATATATATATATATATATATATATATATATATATATATATATATATATATATATATATATATATATATATATATATATATATATATATATATATATATATATATATATATATATATATATATATATATATATATATATATATATATATATATATATATATATATATATATATATATATATATATATATATATATATATATATATATATATATATATATATATATATATATATATATATATGAATCTATTTTATTTTTCTACACTAGCACATGGTGATAAGAATTTTATTTTTCATTTTGCCTTATAAATACTTTTATTGTTATCTAATGGATTTCTAATTGTATAAAGGTGTAGAAAAATAAAATAGATTCATATCGAATACAATTAACTTTTAAAGGAATGAAATTGTCAAAAAATTATGCTGGATTTTTTTTGTAGAACGCTCCATTCTCTATAGTATACTTTATCTAAAATCTACGTCAATGAAGAGCGCAGAACAAAAAAATGTTTTTGCAAATTAATTTTTTTGTCGACCTTTATTAATAATATGTTTCATAATATTTTAAAGTTTACAAACTAGCAAATCTGTTTAATAGCTTTAAGACAAATTTAACTTAAATATCTGTATATATTTAGATTAATTTAAATTAAGAAATTTAAATTTAAAATATAAATTGCCTTTTGCCTTTGTAACATTTGCAGCAGTTAAAATTCACGTTGATTTTCCCTTATCATTCTTGCAGATAAATCATGTAAAAATATTGTACAAATTACAAAACTCGAAAAAGATTTTACAAATACAGATTGAAATATGAACGAAAAAAGTTGAATTGAAATGATAAATGTGCGGCATATGTGAGCATGTTTATACACATGACTTGATATGTGTTAAATCACATTTGTGCTAGAACACATAAAATTATATATTCATATAGAAATAGCTAGATACAAACATATCTTTCTCTATATATGTATAGTAGACACAAATTTATTTCTATCCAACCATGCGTTACTGTTGCCGTTTTCAAATACAAAATTTGTTTCTAGAAATTTAGTTAATTCATCCACTTTCACGCTCCCAAAAGTATAAAGTTGTGATTCCCTAATATAGAATTAAGGGAGGTTTTATTAAATACTAGGATCCCGTCCTGCGGTCGATATTCGACCACTTAATCCGTAACCGGGTCTGTTTGTAACCCAGTTTGGTAAACGGATTCTATAGGCAAGAAGCTATATTGTGCATATCTAGAGAAAATTACCTTTCAAACCATATATGTTTTATCAATATTGGTGGACAATAAGATATTTAAAAGTGGACGACAAGAAATTGTATGGTCTATTTATATATAAGATTGTAAACGTATAATACATATGTTTATGTATGACATTGTATAGTTTTGTGAGTATTTTTAAACAAAATTCCTGAAATATTTCCCGTTAGGAGAATCGTAATGATATTTGAAATTAAAAAAAAATTTAATTCTATTATATCATTAGAAAAATCTAGGCGCACGGTAGTGCGTTAGGCCGAGTTCCGTCCGCCCCTCATAACTTTGCTCCACTTAATCATAAAATAATGAAACTTGAAACATAATGTCTTCCTACAGAGGTAACCGCATAGCTGAAAGTTCATGATATGAAAGTTCTACCATGAAAGCTTCCAGAGATATGAATGTGTAAGAAGTGCATATTTTAGTACCTATTCACTGACTCACTCACTCACTAACTGACTCATCAATATTATTGGGTACTTCCACTATAGCTCGAATTGGGTATAAAACTTGTTGAAAATTATGTCGATAATAGTCGGCAACACTTTACTGATTATTATCGACCTAAAATTAGACAAGCATTCTCCTTGTTGATTTTTGAACAAAATGTGTTTAATACAAAAAAAATATTAAAAAAACGCTTGCGAATCGATTGACTATGTGCAGCTTTGGTCTGTGACTTCCTGGCTGATAGCGTAGCTACTATTCAGCTTTATGTTAAATTTTTCGCATTTGGGCTAAAGATGTGTAATTTGAAAAGTATTTTCTTTAATAAAAATGTATGAAGTACATTTTCTTAATTCATTGCATTTATTAACACAAGAAAAATCCTTAGAACTTTGCTTATAAGTTAACAATACTTACAAATCTTAAATATCAGATTTAAATACCAGAAAATAAACGTTGATGACCGAAGAAAAATATGGCGTGCTTCTATTGTTTAAACATTTTTCTGCTGTTTTTTAGACATATTGCTTAATATTTAAAATTTTAATATTATTTAGACATACTTTGTTCAAAAATAAATACTTTTAACAGCAGATTTGTATATTTGTGTAAAATAAGACAAATATTGCTTTTTTGATACAAATAACTACAAAATCGATATAATTTTAGACATCCAAAATATTTCAACAACAATTTAGACAATATATGATCCTAAATTTTAGCTACCGTTTTAGAGTGTAGGTAGGTCTTGGTGAGCAATTAACTAGAAAAATCTGAAAACGGGCACTTTTTACCTGAGGGGAACTAGGTTTTCCCTTCTTTGTATGGGGCACTTCCAGCATAACTAGAAAGCTGAAATTTGGCACACAGGTAGGTATTGTTGAGCACACAACCAGAGAAATCTAAAAACGGGCACTTTTAACACAGTGGCGGGGGGGGGGGGGGTTAATAGGGTTCCACTTATTTGTATGGGACACTTCCAGTGTAGCAAGAGAGCTGAAATTTGTTGATGGGAAAGTACTAAGAAAAATGGAAAAACCGAAATTTTTCATATAAGGCCTATTGTATGGGGCACTTATTGTATCAAATATAAGCTTAGAAAAAAGAACTAAGACCGCACAAAAACATAAATATGAAAATAATAACAAGTTTCTATCCAATAATTTCGGCCGTAAAAAGTACTGCGTTTAAAAAAAATGACCAAGTTCTCGATAGGTACAGTACCATCTCATTTCTAAGCAACCTGTTAGCTTGGCAATATTTTTTTTAACTTTCTAATATGGGAAAGAGTTATGGGACAAATGTTGCCAAGCTTACATGTTGCCCAGAAATGAGATAGTATTGTACCTATCAAGAACTTTGCCATTATTTTGTTTGATTTCAGTACTTTTTACAGCCGGAGTTTTTGGATAGGAACTTGGCCTTATTTTCACATTTAAGTTTTTGTGCGGATATACTTAAAAGAATCCATTTTATTATATTGAGTGAAAACAAATAACACCAACCAACCAGTTTTCGTCTCTACTTCAGATCTAGATAAAATTTTGTACGAACTATTATTAATTAAAAATCTTAGCTCACTATTCCTTCTGGACTGCAAAGTATAACAAATTAAAAATGGGAAAATTAAAGAAAAATGTAGTAAACTAACTTGTCTATATGCCTGCATTTCATTGGTGCTTATCATCAAAAGTCTCACACTGTATTTTTTTAAAGTACCAAATTCTTTTAGCTCATGAACTAACTGTCATATATCATTTGAGATTTATAGAAGTATAAGCGCATTTGATATGAATCTAAGCCTGCTATACTTTTTTCTTCTACATACATATTTGACCTACAACTATTTTGATATAAGTCTGAGATCCATTTGGCTAGTACTCCTCAAAATAAATTTCGAAAAACTGAATAAATTCCGAAAATCTGAATAAATTCCGAGAAACGGAATATTTGATAGCCATTTTTAGTAGGTAGGTAGGTATGAGCCAAATGGACCTGAAATTCGACCTCAGCACATCAAAATACATCTAGGTATGTTGGTCTGGTCAAATGTACTGACCACTTTTCTTTTCTTATATGATGGTGTTATTTAATATATTCAGATTTGAATTTAAATAAGAAGTCAATATTATCTAAGATGGATATCTAGTCAAAAATGAGAAACAGGAGAAACTGTAAAAAATCCCTACGAAACACTAAAGCTTTAGGATCTCTGACAATGTATATGTATGGGCTTAAAATGCATCAACAATTTTATGCATTTACTTCTATTCAGATATTAGCTACCATAATGTTTTTTGAGCTTGAATTCACTTCATCTAGGATTCATTGAAATTGTTACGTTTATAAGACGAGCTACTAATGGTATGTATTTATAAATTAACATTTAAAATATTTAGCGAAGTATTGCTCGCATATGTAGCCCACCGTATATTGTACTGGTAACAGGTGTGGCAAGAATTTATTGAATTAGATACAAATACATACTTATATCTACATAAGTATATAGTCAGTGTTGGCATGGATATACGTGTTTAAATGTAACGTGTAATATTATAAAACTTTACGTAGATATGTATATACATACATACCTTCATAAACATTTATCTTTATACAGGAATAAGAATTTATCCATAAGTCTGTTGGTACGTGTGTACATTTTTATTTTATGTATTTGAAAAGCAAAATGCCTAAATGTACGAAGAAGTGCGGATATATTACAAACTTTTTTTATACCCTTCACCCCCCAGATGGATAAGGCATAAATAAGTTTACCATTCCGTTTGTAATGTACACAATAGTAATTTCTACGATAAATTCGTAAAGTTTGATATTAAAATTCATTATAAGCAAATATTTCGCAAAAAAAAGAGTTTCTCAAAGTACAATTCCAAATGACAAATTTGCGTTAATAAATCGCTATAAATACTGTAAAAGGTTGAAATATCGACAAAAAGTTGGTATTTTCCCATTTTTTCTATTTTAACTTGGAAACTAGATATTTTAACACGGTACAAATGATCCTAAGTTTGCGTGATGCGCACTCGGACAGACAAACAGACAGACAAACGGACAGATGTTGTCAAGATTATTGTCAGTACCTGACATTACGGCCTAACCTGACGGTGCTCTTAAAACCGAGTGAAGTTGAGTGTTCACCACCACCATTAAGTTTCCCCTATGGCACATCTGTGTGACTTGCAAGGAACACATAGGTAACGATTTCTTATCCATGGCATCCCACCATGCACAAACACCTTGTGAAAGTGTTTTAGATATCTAACTTCATACTATATCAGCAGCTAACGCGATGCAGCTGAGCTTAATCTAGTCATAACCAGCATGCCAGAAGTCTACTGCAAAGGCAGATGACATCTATACCGGCCTTTCCCAGCACCCGACTACAAAGCACCACCGATGCAGCCACTTTTGATTTAGTAACAGCACAAAGAGTCTCATCAATGGTAGTCCAAAGTCCAACCAGCCACTAGCACTGGTCGAGCATCAGTCATTAAAGCAAGACCTATACCAGCGGCTTTAGTAGCAACCATAGCCGCCACATAGACTTCCAAAGGAGACCTCAAACAACAACCGGTCACAGAATCATCCTTCATGTTAGCGGTAAGACGAAGTCCGCCAGCATATCCGTTTCAATAGGAACAGTGTATGCGCTTCGAGAACATTTTCCAATATTATGTCACGAATGGCGAGCATCATCACTTTAACTCTCTAAAAGGCAGGTCATCATGGGGCTACTGGTTCCCGTATTACCAGTGTTAGGTTACTGGTCAAGCCTCGAAAGAAAACCCCTAGAGGTTAATTTTCTATCGACTTTGGTATTAAGCGAGACCTTAAGTTTTATAGGTAATTGGCCAAAGATAACGCCCAGAAAGACCAATTACCATTTTCCCCAGCAAGCACAGCACCAAGGTGTTGGAGATCACCAATATGCAGAACTGTGCTCCCGGCAGGAAGACAGACAGACAGGCAGACAACAAATCCAAAAGTTGTTGTTTTGTGTTCTACATCGATTACTGTTTACGCTAGCATCAAAATGTTCCAAAAATATTACGTGGACAGACACGACCATTGATGATGAAAATCGTTCGATTGGTGATGGAAGTCGTTCGATTTAAAATTGGAGCCGATTTCAAACACAAATTCTATTGAAAGAAAAAATTACTTAAGCAAAACAAAAGCTTTTTGATATAAACAACTTTTCGAAATCAATATTTTAAAAAACAAAATTAAAATAACTCCAGTGATAGATATCTGTCAGAAAAATAATAAAACTTGGCATTTTCTTATGTTCAATTTTCCATTGTAATAAACTTTTAATACCCTTGAGAAATTTTCCATATATTTAAACAGAACACTTTCAAAATTGTGAACAACATTTAGTTTCGCTTCAACTTATAAACTCTTAAGTTAAATACATATACGTATGTAGTTCATTTCACGATTACTCCAATGCACAGTGGATATGATTACAAAATAAATAATAAATCAGTTTGGTTTGTAACTTGGAATATCAGTTATCGAATATGCAAAATTATTTTCTAGATTCGTTACCTTAGTTCTCTAATGGGTACGACACGCCCCGAGGAAAAATATTAAATTTTTTATAGATGGCTAGAAACTCAACAAGAAATATTTGAAAGCTCGCACTCTTAGGAACACGCTGATTTTGAGTTCACAATTGGCGGTGTTTAGCGCTCTTCTCAAAAGTTTCAATTTGCATATTTGATAGATGGATAATGAAGGCACGATATGTATTGTATTGGCCGTAGGAAATCAATTTACAGTTTACTAGCTGAGCCCGCAAACAATAAATTTAAAAGTAAAACTCAGTGCATATGTTTTTTAAAAGGATGACAAATTAATTAGAAGAAACTCAAAATAAACTTCTACAGCTATTTTTTTCGAATCACGTCAACATCAGCAAATGTTATATGATATTTTTCCTAAATAAATACTCTTACGCCATTATTATATTATAGTTATTATAAATGTTTATTAAATAAATACCCTTAATAGTTTTCGATGTAAATTCAATAATATTAATGCAAATTGTGCTTTTGGTGTCTTATATTACAACCTGTTTTTATTGGTTGAAAATCATTCGATTGGTGATGGAAGTCGTTCGATTTGAAATTGTATGCTTATTGTTTTGAAAAGTCAGCCAAATTGTTCTTAATATACATTAAACGTTATTTATGTATGTCAACAAAATTATTCTTTTTGGTAAAAACAACCAAAATTTTGCTTGTAAGTATTTTAAATAGTAAATAAACGCTATCCTGCGTATTCTTCCGGGGGTCCCTCCAGGATATAATATACAAATAAATTAATCTTCGTCGTTTACTAAGCTAAATGTATCCTTGTTGGGGTGCCATCCATCGGGAATCGCAGCAATTAGTTCAATATAGTTCGAAAAGTAAATAAAATTATTTCCTAAAAATTTCGTAAACAATTTGTTTCTATTTTAAATGATATTTATTTGCTGGAGTTTAAGCATTATATATATGCAGCATTTTATTGGTGCTTTACCAAATCATCAGTAACCTTCAAATACAATTTTGAACAGTTACAAACCCTCTTTCTTATGTACAGACTATCAAAAACCATTTGAGAATTTACAAATATATATAAATAAATAAGCATAGTAGGCTCTGGAACTTATACAAAGCCCAGCAAATAATTTTTATTCGATATGAATCTATTTTATTTTTCTACATCTTTATACAATTAGAAATCCATCGGGTAACAATAAAAGCATTTATAAGGCAAAATGAGAAATAAAATTCAAATTAAGCCTTTAAGAAGTTTATTATTAATTTTAATTTTATTTTTCATTTTATTTAATATATATTAAATAAACGAACTTTAGCATGAAATAAAAAGTGTAAAATAAAATGCATATTTACCCCAATACTCATAAACGCTTATTAAAATTGATTTTGCTTTATTGTACGAATTTTGTATGGGAAACATTGTTTTAATTCATACATAAGCT
The DNA here is from genome assembly GCA_956483635.1 of Panzeria rudis. Taxonomy (NCBI): domain Eukaryota; kingdom Metazoa; phylum Arthropoda; class Insecta; order Diptera; family Tachinidae; genus Panzeria; species Panzeria rudis. The sequence goes on from OY101450.1 coordinate 34,813,984, forward strand.
TTAACAATCGTTTATGAATATGGCTGTTAATAATTATCTGAGCTATTATTTCAAGACCTTTTCGCTAATCCCTTGGAATATGTTTATGGACAGTCATTTGAGAACCAGCCTTCTAGAGCAATAACTTCATTCCTACTAATGTTTCAAGTTCGAAGTATTTAAATATGACTGATCGGCCTCACTGTGCAAAGCAATACAATGTGCGTGTTGGTTTCCCAGTAAATTTAATGCATTTTTGTATTTTTTACATTGTATTTGAGAAATATAATAAATGAAATGCAATGCAGAAATAGTAAGTAAAAACTATATGTTGTTTGAGTCTGTCTAGAAAATATTAACACGAAAGTAACATACAAAAAAGTTTGTATAAAATATGTGTTATTACTTAAATAATAAGGCGAACCTTAATTACATATAATAAAAATAAATATTACTTTAATATAATATTTAAGAAATTATTAAAAAAAATATATATAATATGTATTTAAATATATAAAACTGTACAACACGAAAAAAATTACGGGGTTCTGTAAACCGATTCTGGTATCATTTCTGGCTCTTTCTAACAAATCGTAAAAAACACCCATAAAACAAGGAAGTGCGGGTATAAAATGTTTAAAGCAAATGTTGGCTATAGAATTTTATTATAGGTCTATGAAGACAACCAAGCTCAAGACTCAACTCATACTTTAGAAATGATAGAAAATTTACACTGTTTAAGGGTTAACTTCATGTTTGCTCACAATTAATACTCGGCATAGGACATTTTTTAAGTGTTACGTTCAAGGCATAACATGTGTACAGAAGTTTTATGTACAACACCACGAGAAAGACGAGAAAGGAACTATTTGTTTTAGGGTTTTTTTGTACGTTTCATAAAAAGGTACAAAAAAATACCCTTCAGCGGCGATGTAGGGGGCTGAAATGTTCTAAAATTTGTCAATAAACATATTGGTGCCCACTTGGAAATGCATGTGGCAAACCCAAAAGGCTTACCCCAGTCGGGATTCCACTGGGGACTTGTTGGGATAGCCCATCTTCAAATTAGTGATTTAATATAAGTTCTTCTTAAGTTATAAACTATAGTGGACTTGCTGGAAAAACCTAACACAGATTTTGTATCGTATTGTTTGATCATTTTCGATAGAGGTGATTGTTGGTTACTTTTGATCCTGGGAAATCTATTATTATATCCAAAGTAAAAGATAAAAATCAGTAAAATTAATTAAATTTTCAAAATTAAAATCCCTAAACAGCCCAACTTTAAAATTTTCCAAATGTATAGGTTTTTGCTTATTTTCATGTCTACGGAGGCTTCTTAACCCCAAAGTGGTAAAATTAGATATATTAATAGAATCTTCAATTACAGTAGTTTGCAAGAAAAATCAAACTTAAAATACAAATGATTTTCATTTATTTTTCCTACGAACCGTTTTCGAGATATCCGCGAAAAACTTGTTTTTGAAATCAATCACTTTTTTCGCAGATATCTCGAAAACTGTTCGCAGGAAAAATTAATGAATTACAGTTTCGGGTTTAAGTATTCATCTTGGTTTTAAGCTACATTCCTATAGAAAACTACTGTAATTAAAGCTTCTATTAATTTTTCTAACTATTTCTACATTATTGTCAATAACTTTTTATATGCTAGTTTTACCACTTTAGGTCTAAGTAGTCTCGGCAGGCATGAACGTAAACCAAAACATTTATTTTTTTAAATTTAAAAATTTTCGTTTTTCAAGATATAGCGATTTTAAATTTCGGGACTCTAAATTTTGTTTACAAACATTTATATGTTCCGAGAAAATTTTAGTTTGTGCCATTTTGGAGGAGGTCTTATAACCTTTCAAATTGTGTGTTTCTTAGGTGTGTAACTTAAGCACTTTGGGAGACATTTAACATATTTCTAGTAAACTCATATCGCCACAACCGAAGGATCTAGAAACCCAAAATTTGATATTCATTACTTAAATATACAAAAAAATTCACACAAAGTTTTATCCAAATCAAAGATGGTTAGGTCCACCCATTGGTTGATTGGAGGGGGCTTAACTCTGTTAGGACAACAAAAAATTGTTTAAAGGTATATTGCACCATTTGAGATACGCATACGCTTCACTCTACTGAAGAGTATAAGTATAAAACTATAAGTTTAAAAACGTTAAAAGCATCTTACGTAAAAATTTTATTAATTTTACTTGTATTTTTTCCTATAGTGGATATTATAATATATATTTTGTGGACTTTTGCCAAAGCATTTACATAGGGAAAGCTTAGAAAGTTGACAATCATGAAATACAGACTTTTAGGTACGTTCGCTGGATATTCGTAGAATAACACTGTACAACAAAATCAAATTTTCAAATTACAAAGTTCTAACGATCTTGAGTTTTGAAAGTTTATATCTAGGACACTCATTTCAGGAAGAGCTAAATTTCGCCCCTTTATGCAGATAGTTATAGGGACGCGGTGTAGGAACTCTTAAGCTCCTAACGTTTAAGCTGAAAGAAGTGTTTAGCATTTTATGTAAAATACCACGCGGAATATTTTTGTGGAATATTTTTTTACCCTATAAATCTTCGTTGCGTGGGTCTTTTTTTAATTTCTTACATTCATTAGTGATAAAGTATGAATTGCTTTCTCGCATTCTTTCAATTATATTTATTATTATTCTCTAAGCAAATAATCCTAAATAGTTAGATTGACTTTTAAATTTAACGGCGAATTGCATTGGTGTTACTGGTTTTGCCCAACAACATATGTACATTTTTAAGACAACGCTGTGTTATAAATACAACCATCGTTATTACTATCAGCATAATTAGTACCTTGTCTATTTGCAGTGCCGTTTGGCCGTTAGGAATTCGTTGTATTATAAATATCATTAGCAGTTCTTTTTCTTATATTAAATTAATTGTTTAAGTAAAGAATTTTGTTCGTATTATAACGTGCTACAAAATGCTGTTGTTTTTCTTTAAAAAGAACTACTCTAGAGCAAAGTGTAGTTAAACCCACATTCTAAAGAAAGCTTTGTTACAAGTAGAATAGCTGTAAACTTGTTATAATTGGAGAAAATATGAAAATGTTACAACATATTAAGTGAAACATCCGAATTTCAATTTTTATAAAATATATGTTGTTTGACTATAAGAACAATGACAGTTGGGCAGAATCAACATATTTTTGAAATATATCAACTACTTCTAAACCAAGCAGCACAACGATAGCAGAGGAATGCTCCGATCTATGAAGATGACCTTCCTATAATGCTCAGGAGCATAGCTATGAAGTACAAAATAGTGCAGCTCGGCGATGTATAATTTTTCACCGCTTGTCATTTCATTTTTTATCACCCGATTCCAAATTTCTTTTTGTCCTTATTGCCTTTATAATGATCTCAAAAACATCTCTGGCTTAACAATTATCTTCTACAGTTATTGAGGTATACTCAGTCCAGAGGTGTTTCTGTGTCAGTCCAGCGGTATTTGTGTGTCGTTGTGATGTTACAAGAGTACTGTTATCATGTTAGAAATATCACATTAATAAAAAAAAAATCTTAATTTTTCAAAACCTTCAAGATATCGCATCCAAAGGACAGTCGATTAGTGCAATTGTTTCTTAGTTACTTACACAACGAAATTTCGAATAGTTAAAAAAAGCTGATGGAAATATTCTTTCTAATAAATAACACAACCCCACGATGGTTTCCCCTTAAGAAATTAATAAGTAATTCGGATAGACATTAGGTACTAAGCTTCAGGAAAAATACTAAAAAAGTTCCATCACGTCAGATTTTTTTTATTAGCCTACCTAATATTGTCACGCGGTATACCAATAAAACATCATCTGGTAACTAATAAAATTTGCTTTAAATCATCTTATTATGGTAAGTTAAAAAAATCAATGGTTTCTTAGTTATTTGTAAAACAAAATTAAAAAAATATTTTTTTTTTTGAAAAATTTAAAAAGTTTTGTTTTTTAAAAGCTCATAAAAAATTCAGAACCGCAAAATATAGATTTTTTGACCATTGCCTTTAAAAGCTGTTAAGAATAAAACAAGCTAAATATTATGAAAATCTGCTAAAAATTGTAGACTTTATTAGTAATTTAGTGAAAGCACCAAAACTCACAAAAATATCTTGCAACTGCAAAAAAAATACCTTGCAACTGCAAAATTTAATTGCAAAATTTCAATAATTATAATACTTAAAATTCAATAAGCTTAAAACATTACATAGTAAAATTTTTGCACTTGTTTTGATAATAGTCTTTCAAAAAATTTAAATTGTTAAAATCTACATACGCTGTTAAAAAGTAAACATAATTTCTAAATTTGATATCCGATACGACTATCTTTCCCTTTTAAACGTGTGAGAGTAGTGCACTTAAATTAAAAACACGAAATGATATGAGGACCAAAGAAGGAAATTTCAAACGCGGATGTTTTCGCCAAATATGTCGTAAATTTACTATTTTTTGTCCGATATATAAATTTTACGCCCACTACGTTTAGAAAAAAAATTATTTAAGATATGAGTTAAACAAGTTTTAGATTTTTTATATTATTTTTTTTTTACAATAGAGCGCATGTTAAGACAGGTTTAAGGGTGTTCTTGGCAATAATTCAATGTATAAGTTTTCAATTTTTACAAATATATTTTTATAATTTGAAAGCTTACACTTTGCTGCACTTGACTATGTATTTATTTTTTTTGATTTGCCGACTCACATTTTATTAGCACAGTGTTAAACTTAAAAAAAAAGATAAATTTAAAGTATATGATGTTAAGTTAAAAGCTTATAATAAAAGCCAAACCATTTTAAACTATTATAGCCATGTCCATGCATTTGAAGGTAAATTTACCAACAATTATTAGATTAATTCTCATAAAATTCTATTTATTATTCTAAGAGTTACGCCCCTTTAAACAGTTATTTGTGGCAATTTAAGAAAAGGAAACATTCAATGGTCAAGAAGTTATGGAGGACTTCCCCGTTCATATATATCAACTTCACATAATGGTAGGCTGACATGTTTCGTAATTGAACTAGTTATAAAATTTGGTCATAAGGTGCCTTTTTTGTGCAATTGCACTTTAACTCCCATATTCAGAAATGATTAGTAAAGTTAATGTGTGCAGTAAAATCGGTTTTCCCATACAAAATTCGTACAGTAAGCCAACATTAACTTTAACCCTCTGCGACTGACGTGACTTTATTATCACAATTCCTCTGACGTGGTAGTACACTAGACACTATTTCGACTGATTATATTTTCCAAGTTCTGTTTGTAACGACAAAGCTTATTAAAATCAACATTATTGGCATGACATAAATTACCATTAAAAAATTTACATCCATACAAATAATAAAAAATCGCCATATCTTATGTTTTGGTAAAAAGTTTAACATTAATTTTAGCTTATACCTAAGCTAATCAATCTAGAAAGCAAAGAGATAATATCAATGGTATAATAAAAAGTTACAACGTATTTTGTCACGTCTATCTGAAAACTGACGTGGTAGACTTGTAGGCACTTTTATGTTCACATCAACGCGCGAGCTCGTTTCAATTACTTTTTTCACACTAATGTACACATGAGTACGTAATAGGAAGGTACTGAAAATACCAGAATCGATAACTGTATAATTATGGCGTAAAAATATGTTTTCTGTTTACTGGTGTCTGCTAGATTACGACGTCAGTCGCAGAGGGTTAATAAATGTTTATGATTATGGGGGTAAATGTTTTACACTGATTTTAGCATCTTCTACATTTTGTCTTGAATTTGTAAGTTAATTTTTAAATGAAGAATTATTGAAACAGTTGTACGCCATATAAAACAACACCTAAATAAGTAATACGATTTTCTTTGTTGCAAATAACACGTGTTTGTTTCTGAAAAATTTTATAAAGTTTTAATAAAAATATTTAAATTTCTTATACATATTTTTTATTTATTTACAAATGTATCATCACAATACTATAGTTATGTTAGTGGAAACCATAAAAAAACTTGCAAAAACTTTTAATGAATTTTATAAATTTTTGTGCAATTTTTCTTAAATTTGGAAAAAATATTTTTGCATATTTTTACATAAATTAAATTTAATGAGTATTCTCGTTAAAATGATGTATATAACGTTCATCAAAACCTAGCTGTTTAATTGATGCCACAAATTTAGTTAGTTTTTTTGATAATAACGAGAAGATGGAAGATGCTAGATGTTTCAAGTGCAAAATGTATGTAAGTGTGAAAAGGTTATAAGGCTTACATGATTTTCCAATGCCGATAATTATGAGTATATTTATGTACGTACATAAAAGGGGAAAATTTAATTCCGCATATGTAAACCTTCAAATTACCGATAAACGTACACATAAAAATTATTAGAACATTGTCATTTTGACTTTGTTGTGCAGTGTAATTTTTTTTCCGCAAAAAAAATAAATGTGAAAAATTTCGGCCATAAAAAGTACTGAGATCAAAATAAGGACAAAATTCTTGATACGTATAATACCATGTCATTTCTAGGCAACCTGTAAGCTTGGCAACATTTTTTCCACAATTATTTCCCATATTAGAAAAGCAAACAAAAATATTGCCAAGTTAACAGGTTGACTAGAAATTAAATGGTATTTTACCTATAAGGAACTTGATCCTGATTTTGAACTCAGTACTTTTTATGGGCGAAATTTTTGAATAAGAGCTTGGCCTTATTTTCACATATATGTTTTTGTGCGGATCTCAATTCTTTTTTCTAAGCTTTTATTTGGTACAATAAGTGCCCCGTACAAATAAGGAATACTCTAGTCCCCCATATAAAAACTGCCAATTTTTAAATTTGTTTCGTTATTTGTTCATCAAGACCTACCTGTGTACCAAATTTCAGCTTTTTAGCTATACTGGAAGTGCCCCATAACAAGCAGGGGCACCTTAGTCCTCCCGTATGAAAAATGCCCGCTTTTAAATTTTTTCGTTAATTTCTCATCAGGACCTACCTGTGTATTAAATTTCGGCTTTCTAGCTATATTGCACAAATAAGGGGCACCCTACTCCCTCCCCCCAGGTGAAAACTGCCCGTTTTCAGATTTTCTAGTTAATTGCTCATCAAAACCTACTTGTATATTAAATTTCAGCTTTGTAGCTATAGTGGAAGTGTCAATAATATTAATGAGTCAGTAAGTGAGTCAGTTAGTCAGTGAATATATACTAAAATATGCTCTGTTTACACCTTAATATCTCGGGAAAATTTTTAGGTAAAACTTTCAAATTTTCACTATAAGGTAACCTCTGTAGGGATACCTTATATTTTATTATCATTATTTTATGATTAAGTAAAGCAAAGTTATCAGAGGGGTAAAAACAGCTCGAATGGTTTCGTTTAATTACATACTGTGTGGCCGGAACTTGGCCTGCCGCACTACCGTGCACTTAGATTTAACTTAATCTCTCATACAATTTAAGCTGAATTTCTTAGCAAAAGTCATGCATCGCCAAAAGTTTTGATTTAATTTCTGACATAAAATCTTGATTCTCAGAACATATTGTGCAGTTAAGCAGAATTTTTAAAATACCAAGAACCACGTTGTGATGTATAACATGATGCAAGTTTTTGTATTTAAAACTATTTAACTATAATTTAAGTAAAGGATAAGTATGAGTAAAGACAAAGTAAATGTTAAATATTTATAGCTGCATTAACTCAGTTCCTTAAGACTTTTTCTTTAACTACATTTTCTTAAACTTAAAACAAGCGCTCATTTGTTGCAACGTCGTCGTAACTCAAATTTTGTGATTTTTGAGGTAATAATGCAGAGCTAATCGCCGTGTCTTTCTTCATATACTATAAAAATTTAATATGCATAAATATCCTGTATACCCAACTCATTACAGGAAAATAATTTTTTTTCATTAAGTTGTGTGTGTAAATTGAGAACTTTAAACTAGTTTTCTGAAAAACTAGATTTTTTTTGAATTATGACGATGTTGCAGCAAATGAGCGATGTGTAAGAACTTGATATATTTTTAACTGTCTTTTAAATTTTATAATAATGAGAAAAAATGAGAAAATAATGAGAAAAAAGTTTTTCACCTTACACGGATCTTTGAATTTATTCACATATAGATGTAAACGTTGGGTTTGGCTTTATATATCCCCTCGTTTAGCAATACGTTTAATGTTGTTTTTATATATCAAAGTAACAACGTTGTGTATCTTTTTCTATAGACTATATAGCCTATAAAGTAAATTTTTAAAATAATTGTTACGTGAGTTGCACCCAGTATCGAGAAATTGATTTTGAAATAGTACTAAACTATAATAGCTGTTTAAAACATACATACACATAGAGAAATTTCATTTCGACGATTTTAATATATTCGGTAGTAATATGACTTCATAGGTGTTTCATATTAATTCAGCTTGATTTTACAATACTCTTCAAAGAACATTTTTATTTTTAAAATAATTATATTTCATGTTGATTTAATATTCCAGTAAAGTTAAATCAAAATGAAGTTGATGTTGAATTAATACATAGAATCACGTTGAATCAAAGATATTTGAAGTTGAAACAACGTGAATTGGATATTGTATCAACACGAACAATCATGTTGAATCAAAGTTGTTACAAGTTTAAAGAACTTAAATTTTATATTGAAACAGCAAGAAGAATCATGTTGAATCAAAGTTATATCAAGCTGAAATAATATGACTTTAATGTAGTTATTTTATTAGTTATACATTTTTTAAATATAGTGTCTATAAAACAAATATAGATTTTTCTCTTCATATTTCTTAGCTTCAAGTAAGTCAAATAAAAACTAGCTTATTGCTGTGACAATGTAGGTAAATTTTTAACAGGTACTCCTTATATTTTGAGCTTCTAAAACAAAAACTAATAGCAATCGAGTTAAATTATAAGTAGTTTCGACTAAAATCCCTATGTAGAGAATCGTTAGTAATAAAAAAAAAAATTCTTAAAATATTTAATTGTAATGGGAAAAACTAATAAAATATGGTTTTTGGTTGATACCAATATTGACTTAGTACATTCAGACTATTATTCATTGCGAAGTATTGCGATGCTATGCAAATTAAATACTTGAAAGTGGAATAAAGTCAATTGACTTAATTTCGTTTTCGAAAACGCAATAAAGTCAATTGACTTTACTTCACTTTATGGTGGGAAATAAAGTCAACTGAATCATTTAAAAAATATAAATTATATTAAATTTTATTAATAATAATAATTATGCTTTCCTTGTCGTCTTCAGATTACAAGATGTCGCTATACTGGGCATAGGCTTTCTATAAGTTGTCGTCATCTCTGTCGATGTGCCGCTATAACTTTTACCTTTCCGATGTTGTTGAATGTTCTTTCAAGACTATGAGACATGGAGTTTACTTCCTTTAATGTATATCGCCGCCAGGTGTTCTTTGGCCGTCCTGTTTTCCTGTTTCCTTGTGGGTTATAAACAAGGGCGTCATGGCATATTTCTTCAGGTGGCTTGCGGAGGGTATACCCTAACCAACTAAACTTTCTTCTTAGAATTTCCGTGTTAATGTCTCCAACCGCTGTTCTGGCCTAAAATTGTTCATTACTTATTGTATTGGGCAAAAATATTTTAAGTATTCTTCGAAGACATCTGTTAACGAAAGCTCTTAATTTGTTCTGAATGCATTTAGAAACAAACCAAGTCTCGCATCCGTAAAGGAGCACAGAGTAAGCACATGCCTTAAATATTTTTATTATTGTTTTGATGCTGTAAGCGGTCGAGTTCCATATTCGGACGAGCTGTGTATAAGCACCAAGTGCCTTCTTAATTCGGCTTTCCACATCTTTCGCCGTTCCACCATTCTCTGTAATCATGCTGCCAAGGTATTGAAACTCTTCCACCCGCTACACTGGAATCTGAATAAGGTTCAAAGATTCACTTGACATGGGATTTATGCGCATCTCCTATGCTTGTGAGGTGTTTATTCTGAGACAAACTTTCTTTGTCTCAGAATTTCCCAGTTTTACTTAAATTTTTTTAGAAGTCGTATGATGGCTTTTAATTTAAAATCCAACTGTAAACTAAAAGGGCATAGGCGAAATACTAAAAAAGTCAAGACAAAAATATTTTTTTTTTAAATCGAATGTATGCTAAGCTGTGAGAGAAACACATGCAGGAACAATTTTTCTTTGAATTTCTAAGCTTAACTCAACGCGCTTTAAAGGTTTAAAATCAGATATTATATAAACAAATTAAAAGCCTCAGAAATTTTTTTCGAGTCCGAGGTAGTCAAATTTGGGCTACTGTAGCTCATATCGTGCTTTAGCCAGAAGTCCACCAAGATATGCGTTGTAAAGCCTGACTCCTTCTCTAAATATATTCTAAGTTTTAGATAAATGCAATGAGCAGTTTAGAAGTTCAAGCTTTATTACCGTTTATTTCACAAAAGTCTCCACAGTGCAGGGTTAGTAAGTTAGACTTTTTAGCAACGTATGAGCGATATTTGAAGAAGTTGCACATATGCCTGTGCGATATTTTCATTTTAACTGCCCATTTAATCGCATATACAGTATTCTACGGTTAATTACCCCTCGGTTAAATGCCTTTCACGCTTATTTACCTTCAGTCTTAAATCCCCGTTTTTAACTCTATTTTTCAAACAAAAGTCTACGTTTAATTGCCATACGTTTAATTACCCGATTCGGGCAATTGCCTTTAAAATTAAGCCCCCAAAATAAAATGTCCCCTAAAATTTATTCGTTTAATTGCCTCAGTACTGTTTGACACCAACACTACAAGTAATACAATCAAGATTACATGTTAAAAATTTAAAACCGCAAAATCCATTGTATTTTAATGCTATTTCTTTTATATTCTGATACATTTAAAACCTCCTATGTACCATATGATTTAACGTTTTTTCATACATAAAAGTTAAGTTATAATTGTATTTAGTGAAGGAATTATTGCTTTTGTTTGTATTTATTATTTGGAATAAAGAGAAAACATACACATATTCGTTTAATTACCTCACTGGGGTATTTAAACGTATTCGATTAGCTACCTCAATGAAGTAGTTAAGCTATTCGTTTAATTACCTCAATGAGGTAGTTAAGCGTATTCGTTTAAATACTTTCCCCGCATAATTACCAAAAATATTGGCATTTTTGACGACGTAATTATCCGTGAAATACTGTACACATATGACCAGGTGTGCCACTTTGGTCTCATCAGACCGAAACTCGTAGATTTATTTTATTTTTAGATAAATTGGCAGCTTGGTCGGTTTGTTGCGTTACGTACCATTTTTTGGTACGAAAAGAAATTTTTAAATATTATAACTGGAATTTGATTATTTTCATTAAAAACTTTTATCTAAAGCAGTAAGAAAATCTAACTAAAATCAAGCTTAATTTATTTGTAACGTACATGAAAAAAAGCGAAATTTTTTTATGGAAATACTCATATGCTCTCTTGTGACCAGTTGTGCTTGAAAAATGTTTAGAAAATATTAGGAAATAATGATCGCGATTTTTGGAAATAATGACGTCTTTCGTTTCAAATGTATTTTCTAAACTTGTGTTCTCTATATAAATGCAATAAAATGAACGCTAGCAAAATGGTCGGTGTTTGGTAGATTTTGGTCGGCTTTGTTGAAAATTTTTGGTCGAAAATATTTGTTTTATGGCACCCCTGCATATGACAATTAACTTGTATACCACATGTTCAATTTGATACATATTTCCGTTTAAAAGATCTTTGTTAAATAAAAATTTGTTATAATGGGCTATTTGATCATTTTGATCAAATTGTATACCTCACTTTGCGTCGTTTCGTTTTGCGTTTTTTCGAAGTTGCGTCGCTGCTAAATTAGTACTAATTTTCACTATGCGTCGTTAGATTTTCGAAGTTGCGTTGTTTTAGGTTCGAGTCTTTAATATATTTTGAAATTTTCTTTTTGTTTCTAAAAGATGGCACTGTCTTTAATATTTTTTGAAATTTTCTTTTTTTTTTCTAAAAGATGGCAAGACTATTGTTTCTAATTGCGCCATACCATCAAAACTCGGGGATTCCCTTTCTTACTGAAAATCAACGCAATTTTAATACACTTTTATTTTCACTTTGTTTTGCTAATTTTAGAGTTCAGTTTCAGTTAGTGTGTTGTGCTTTATGTAACGTTTCAATTAGTGAGTTGCGCTTTTTTTAAAAGAGAATAATAAATTTTTATAAATTTTTACGGGTTGTTTCTGGTTACAAAAAAGGTAAATATTTTTTCAATTTATTTATTGGCAGTGTTATGTTAATTTTTTTCCATACACTTGTAATTTTTTAGACAAATGAGTGGAAAGGGCGTTGCTGGTAGAATTACCAAAAATAAAAAAAAATCTATCAGCTTGGATACAAAATTAGATATTCTGCGACGATTTGATAAGGGAGAGAAGGCTGTGGAGATAGCAAAGGCTGTTGGTCTGGCTGCAACAACTGTCAGAACTATTAGAGATCGAGATGGGGATAAAATAAGAGAGGCTGCAAAATCTGCAACATCATTAGATGCTAAAACGATGACCCGTACAAGGAGTGCTTTGATGATCAAAATGGAGTCCTTGCTTTCTATTTGGATTGAAAATCAAGTTGCACAGAGAATACCATTAAGTAAAATGGTAATTCAGACGAAAGCAAAAAGCTTATTTGATGACATAAAAAGTAAAGCAGTATCCAACGATAATGCTAGTGGTAGTAATACAGAGAAGAATGAAGCATTTGAAGCTAGTCAGGGCTGGTTTGAGAGATTCAAGGTACGAGCAAATCTGCACAGCATTGCTCTTAAAGGCGAAGCAGCTAGCGCTGATATAACTGCTGCAGAGCGCTACCCGACAGAGTTAAAAGCGTTAATTCATGAAGGTGGCTATGATCCGAAACAGGTCTTTAATGTTGACGAGACTGGGTTATATTGGAAACGTCTACCTAACAGAACTTTCATATCTAAAACAGAAAAATCTGCGCCAGGATTTAAAGCTAGCAAAGATAGACTGACCCTTCTTCTTGGTGGTAATGCAAATGGTGATTTCAAATTCAAACCATTTCTCATTTATCAATCAGAAAATCCAAGATCTATGAAAGGTTGTGCAAAGAATCTTCTTCCTGTCCACTGGCGATCAAACAAAAAAGCATGGATGACAGCATCATTATTTCAAGACTGGGTTTCAACTTGTGCTATTCCAGAAATTAAAGCTTATTGCAAGAAAGAAAACTTAAACTTCAAGGCTTTGGTCCTAGTAGACAATGCTCCTGGCCACCCAGTTTATGTTGATGAGTTGTCAGAAAAAGTGAAATTTGTATTTTTGCCTCCTAATACGACATCAGTTATTCAGCCAATGGATCAGGGAGTAATATCGACATTTAAAAGTTATTACCTTCGACGAACATTTAAACTTCTTTTAAGTGAGACTGATGGACAAGATAAGCCTACCATGCTACAGTTTTGGAAAAATTTCAACATTATGAAAGCCATAGAAGTTATTTCCGATTCGTGGGAGGAGGTTAAACCATCTTGCATGAATGGTGTTTGGCGCAAAATATGGCCTGAATGTGTTCACAGAATATGCTCTGCAGAAGTTGATGGCACACCAGCTGTTCGTCATGAAATTTCTAATTTAGCTAGAGAGTCTAATTTTGAAGGTATGGAGGAGACTGACATAAATGAATTGCTAACCTCGCACAACCAAGAGTTGTCTAATGAAGAACTTTTGCAACTTGAATTGCAATTTGCTAATGAAGAAGATGACAGTAACCGTACAATAGAAATCTCCGAAGAACAAAATTTAACCTCCAAACAAATTTCCAAAGCGATGTGTTTGATTGACGAAGCTATGGAGATTTTTTTAAAAAACGATCCTGACAGCGGAAGGAGTTTTAAAGTGTCCCAGGCGGTAGCTACGAATATAAATTGCTATAAAGAAATTTATTTTTCGTTGAAAAAAAAAGCTGTTCAGCAAACATTGGACCAATTTTTTGTGAAAGAAAGCCGACTTCCGACAACAACCACTATGTACTCATCAGATAGTGATTAATTTTTATTTTTTTTGTAAATTAATTGAATATTTTATTTTGTTTAAATTGAATTTGTTTTTTTTTTGTTTTTTGTATGCATGTAATAAAATTTTATATTATTTTTGTTTTTAAAATGTTTACTTTGTTCAATTTTCTTTTTAAAAAGTAGTATTTTCGTAACCCTGGAACCTATCTTCGATCTTAACATGGTTTGCTATAGAAAATAATAATTCACTTTGCGTCGTTTCAATTTGCGTCGTGTTTTTTTGGAACGTAACCACGACGCAAAGTGTATATGGGCATTTCCACAGGAAAGTCCACTTTCTGTAACGATCGACACCAAGAAAGTGAGCTTGTTTTGCAGAACCATGTGGTTAAATTTTTCCTAAAATTTTACTAACTGTAGAGCTACTTACGGACTACACAAAAATGCGAAGATGTATAAAAGAACTTACGTTGCTTTGAAAAAATCAACATAATTGCTTGGGGTCGAACGTGACGGAAAGTAGACTTTCCTATGGAAATACCCATATGCAACTCATACGCGGTACCATAAAACTTACATTAACCAAAAATGAAAAATATCCCAATTAAAAAAAGTAATATATCGAAGCTGTTGCGTAAAAGTAGCAAATCTCAACCATTTTATGCAGCAGCTTGACATTTTTTACACAACAACGTCGATATGGTATACCGAAAAAAATTATGATAGGTTTTTATTTCAACACTCATAAGTTTGAAATTGTTTTTAAATTTTATTATTTTTAGCCGACTTCAAAAAAAAAGAGAAAGGTTATCAATTCATCATGTTTTTTAAGGTTGTTCTCCAAAAACTCCGCCATTTATTAACCGATTTCGGATTTTTTTTCCTTACTTAAAAGGATTCACTTCCAGATTGGTCGCGTTGAAAAGTGTGAGGGGTCACGCCCATACGAAATAAATACATATGACTTTCCATGTACTTCTAGTTAACCGATTCCTATGAAACTTTGGATACACATTAAGCATCTGTTTGAAGACTATATCATTATCAAAAGAGTGGCACTGCCCATGCAAAGTAAATATTCTTTATCAACAACTTCTACTAAACCGATTCGTACGAAACTTTGCATACACATTTATCTATTTATTAAAATACAGCAATTAGTTCTCGTGAAAGTACATCTTCATGATAAAAATTATGGACAGCCTGTTTTGTAGTCGGCTTTTAGCAAGAATTATTTTGCCTGATTTTCAAATATTCCAGTACAATATTTAATAGAAGAAAGTGTGTTTTTTTCTTAATAAATAATTACGAATTATAATTTTTAGTTTCACTATTTTTGTGGTAGGTCTTATTTTTGCAAAAAAATATTTGAAATTATGAATTCAGTAATAGAATACGAATTTTAGTTTTTTTTGTGTAGAAATGAGAACAACTAAACAAAGGATAATTGCATTTCCCTGTTTTTTGGAACAATTTGCTATTTTTTGCTTGTTATGTTTTTTTTTGCTTTTAGATCTCGACGTTTTGAGATCATGATAATATATTCTGAATATTTTTTGATGATGACCGTATGACGACTGTATCTGAGTAAGAATTTTATAGCCGAATTTAAACAAATTTAGGGATTTCGTGAATCCTAAATCTAATCACCTCCTAAACTCAAAAAGCGAATTCGACTGCTGACAAAAGTTTCGAAAAAGCGCTTTAATCTAATAACTACAAAATTTCATTACAAATCGATTTCCTGTATTCATTTACCTTTTTGAACTTAAGAAATTATCTGAATCGATTAAATGATATCTCTGTTGCATTTTCTGGTTCAGTTGAATTTTAAAATTTTTCTTGGCCCTTTTAATGGCTTTCTCGCGAAACACGTCATTCGGTATGACGGTGATTACCCGTTATTGAAGAATATTCAAACAACCATGAAAATAAAAAAACAAATAAATAATAAAGGTTAATGCGGTTTGCATTAAAAACTTTAATAGACGTGCTTAATTTTTTAGAGATATGATCTAATAGGCTCAAAAGATCCTATAAAAAGTAAAGGATGTGTCGTGCACTGGGTGCAGAGATGTGCATAATAGAGTATGAAAATACATAAAAAGTCAATATTTTGTTTTGGGTTAATGCATGCCACTATTATCTTCTATTTTGGCTGGATAGCTTATATACTTATTTACTATAGTTTCTTCTTATATATTTACATATGCTATACATCATTACAATTACTTACTACGAAAACAGTTTACATATCGATCATATCGGGCATACGTTGACAGCACGTAACTGATTTTTAACACTTTTTATTTGAAGAAATTCCATTATAAATAGTTTGAAAGCGTTACTAGCAACGAAATAAAACAGCTGCAAAATATTTAGTAGATTCTTTTAACTAATTTCTGTGTTTCTTATTTTGAGTATAGGAACGTTTTTCAGCGATTTATATAACGTTTCCTGCGATTTGTGAAAAATAATAAAAAATCAGTGATGTGTTATCAATGTATGACCATCGATTTATTAAAATACTTTATTCTATTGCGCTTTAATTCTTTTATATGATTTGGTCTCTTTTATTAATTAAATATGCTTCCCTAAATTAAACCATAATCTGCCCAACTAGAAATTTTCATGCAAACATATTTGGGATCTGACTGTGCTCCCAATTCCGATGCAACACAGAAACGTATTTGGGACCCGATTGCTTTCCTGTGGGGAAATATCAAAATCTTGCAAAAATTTGCTAAAATCGGGAAAATATCAAACTCTAATATTGAATTAAAATTGGTGAAGCTATACAAGGGACGAAAGTGTGTAGCAATCACCTCTGTTGAAGATGAGCAAAAAATATGATTAAAAATCTGTGTTAGATTTTCCCAACAAGTTCCTAATAGTTTCACGCTTGGGAAGAACTTATCTTAAGTCAGTAATTTGTAGATGGACTACCCAAACAAGTTCCCGATCTGATCCCAAATGGGTTAACCAGTTTGGGTTTGCCACATGCATTCTCAATCGGGCCCCAATATTAGTATTGGAAAAATTTCTAGTCGGGCGTTTGTTTGTTCGATCCAGGAAATAAAGGTGATGTAAACGTTGTGGGATCATAAAATATTAAAATTTTAAAGGATTAATTTTAATTTATGAGCATGGAAGGGTGGGCTATTCGGTTACAGACTATCTATTAACATTATAATATGATTTCACGTTATCTTTATTTGAAATTTGCATAGGTTGTTAAATAGTTCAATTGAGCACGCATAATTAAAATATAATTTATAGTTTGATATGCTGGCAATTGGGTTAGAGAAAAATGTGAAATCCCCTACATTCGACGAGTTGTAAGGTCAGTGTAAAAGCGTGCCGTCTTCATGAACAAACCTATTCAACATCTGCAACACATTTGTATTTCAAACGTGTTATATTATAGGCCTTGGGCCGGGCTTAAGGATTATTTCCTCTGCGTATGTCTAATATTGCTTTTTCCTTGGACTGGTGTAAGAGTTTCTGCGTTAGCGTCCAAATTCAGACTCGGCGAAAATCTTCACTCGCTGAGCCACTAGGGGAGGAACTTTTAAAGCGCAACCGATGTCCGGCAATGCGAAAATATCTTTAACCAGCGAAGCCACTTTTCGACATCCCTGGGGGAGAAAATCCTTAAACTAGGCCATAGGCCGGCTATGCAAAAATCTTAACTCAGTGAAGCTACAATTTGACATACCCAGAGAAAAAAATAGTTGGAAACTTCAGAGTCCTATAAAAAAGATTATTACCAGTTTGAAAGAATTTTTTGTTTTATTTATTTATTAGTTTTTTTTTGCCTAAATTCATTGGGCCTTATTTTATAATTTTCTTGGGAAATTTTTTCAATGAAATATTGTGCAAAAGTTGGACTTTTTTAATTATTTTTTTCTTTGTGCATTATTTAATTTTTAAATAAAATATTATTTGGACTCTCTTTCATCGGGCCTTATTTCATGCCGCCTTTTTTCCCTTGTTTTATGGAAATATTGACCATGTCCAATGCTATCCGAGTATACCATTGTGAACCTTAGCCTCTACTTAATTTGGATTAATAAAGCACTTAGTTCTTAGTTCTTCATTGGAAATTTCCAATATTATTTTCTTGTGCAAACGTTTACTTGATAAACTGTGTTTTCTGATTTCAAATCTAAAACAAAAATGTTATTAGATACTTTTCTATATTTACCTTAAAAAACTTACAATTGAATTAAGAACATGATTTGAAATGATTTCACCAAATAAAACAGAACCAACTAAACAAACTTACATCTACTATTCGATCATAGAAAAATTTCTATTTCAATTTAAGTTTATTTCATTATTTGTTTCTTTTATTTACCCATGCCTAGTTTTGCAATAAACACACTATTACATATGTACAACAACTGCATACCTACACACAACAAATATCAACAATAGCAAATGTGAAGAACAACAATTGCAATAAGAATAACAAATAGAGTATAATCCGTTTTTCATTTATTCTTTGAATTATTGTTTCCAAGCAAACACTTCGTGTAAATGTGTGTATTCTTGGAGCAGAAAGTACGTTTGTGTCTGTTTGTGTGTGCTTTTAACTTATGCAATTAAATTTACTAGATGGAACAAAATATGATTTATATTGACAGGTTTAAACACACTTAGATTATAGATATTTATTAGCAATAAAGCAAAGATAATGGATTTTAGTTATCCTTTAATAAAATGGTTCATACAGGAGCTTTAAAGATTTTAATGAGTAATGACTCACGTGAGCAAAAATGATGTTTAGAAATAAATGGTTGCCTTGTAGTAAAAACTTTTGGCAAAAGTTAAATGAATCCTTAAATAAAAGTTGCAATAAAATGAACTAAGATTAGCAAGATACATATAGATGGTAATATAATGACAAGACGTAACTGATCTATACAACTTTTCAGTTGAAGATATTATATAGTAAATAGGCTAAAATAACTGCAAGTTATTTAATAACTGCAAGTCATTTCATAACTAATTTCGGTTTTTTTATTTTGAGTAGAGGAGATTTTTTTTACCGACTAATATGAAGGTTTCTGAGTTTTGTGAAAATAATAGAAAATCACTTACGATATACATAATATTGACCTCATGCAAATGGTTCAATGTAACAGCTAACTGAGTTCATTTTTATTAAAGTTGTATCATTTGTTGGTGGGTTGTGTCTATAGAGCAAATAAGAGAACACCTCTAATAGTTTTACATTCCGACTTTTTTCCTGTCTAACACTACTAGCATAATTTTGTATGATTAGATATCGGCTCCATGTTTTTCTAAACATGACCTGATGTTTTTAACTTACAGCTTTCACGCCCAATAAGTTATTGGGATTTTAGTAGAGTTGTAAACAAATCGACATTTTCCAATCGGGTTTTTTATTTGAAAGCTGCTCCGAATAACAGTGCGAATAACTGTTCTTGTAAAGAGTGAACAAGTGGGCGGGACACATCACATACATATATCTTGAAAACTAATACGTTAAAGCACCTGCGTTTTTGTAGGAGTTACGTTATCGATTTTATGCATTGTTCTATAGCAAATAGGTAGAACAAATATGGACCATGGCACCTCCCATATACATATTTTTTATTTTGGAATATCTTTGGAGCTAATGTAGCAAAAAACTTGAAACTTTGTGTGAAATTCTGTGGGTATAACTCTGTTGATATTGTGCATTGTCTCTGGAAAAAAGTTTAAAAATTAAGAAAGTGGGCAAATATATATTTTCAGATGTTTTCAAAACTAGTACCAACGAACCGATCTTGCTGAAATGCTTAAAGTGTATTATTGATGGTATAAAACTGCAATAGGCTATTAATACTTTTAAGGTCACAAGTTGGAGTGGCACTTCAAATATAGAATTAAAATTAACTTTAAAATATTTTTGAGGCTCATACATTCAGAATCTTAAAGTTTTTTACGTGAGTATTAACGTCAGTAATGAGCAAAGCATTATCGAAAGGAGGCAACGTTGGACGAAAGCATGAGGCACCTCACGAATAGTTTACATAATAATTTTTGAAAATTTTTTCCATTTCGAAATACTGTCCAAGGGGATTACTCCCATTTCAAAATAATGTCTACCGCACACTGTTTCCTTTTTAAAAGAAAATTACTGGCTTTGCAGAGCGTAAGAATTTTCTCCTCTACACACAGAAAATTGTCAATGCTAAATCATTGAAAATCAGGATAATTTAAAATTTTTCGGCAGTAATTTTGCTTTATAAGTGTTTCATGTTAATTCAACATGATTTACAATAATCTTGCAAGAATATTTTTTCTTTTAAAGTAACTATATTTCATGTTAGTTTAATATTCCATTACAGTCAAATCAAAATAAAGTTGATACTGAAATAATACGAATAATCATGTTGAATCAAAGTTATTTCAAGTTGAAATAATGTGAATTTGGTATTGGAACAACATGAATAATCATGTTGAAACAAATTTACTTCAAGTTGAAACAGTGTAAATATGATATTGAAAAAGTTATATCAAGTTGAAACAACATGATTTTAATTTAGCTATTTTATAAATTATTTTACATACGTGATGTGCATTGGCATAGACATAAGAAAAGTTTGTGTTGTAGTTTGGCTGCTCCAGCCAAGATTTAAACTCGTACCACTTCCATAGATATACACTAAATAATCACCATCGTAAGTAAAATTATTTTAATTTTAATTCAACCTAATTTAAATGATTATTTGATATAAAACTTGTTTGAAATTAAAATTATAGTCATGCCGACTTAAAATGAAATGTAGCGTTTATAACAATGTTGTTTTAACAGTGAAAGTGTTTAAATTTAAAAGATTTAAGATTAGATTAATATCTTTTCGTTTAAAATTAATATGAAGCAAACATTAGTAAATTTTCTCAGGGGAACGGTATACGTCCCCCCAAAAAAGTACTAAAATATATTCAATTTCTATTGAGTTTCTAAAAAAAGTTTTGCAAAATACTATGTTTCAGTTAGAAGTTCGCGCTCTAAAAGCTCCAGCTGGATCTGGGCCTGCAAAAGAAGATGAAAATATTGAGCATTTTGTTTGTAGACGCCCTATTTTTAATAGTCTCAGTTTGCTAACATTTAGATGTACATTAATGTCGGAAGAAGATCTTGTAAAAATATTAAATAGAGAGTATTTTAATTTGAAAATTTAATGAGTTATATTGTTAACGCTTTGTAATAGAGGAAATTGATAACACAGGGGAACAAAATGGACATTTTGGTTTGGTGCAGCGAAAACTAATAACATTTTCAAAACTAACTTAAATTTTTTTAGTCAGCTCCAGTTTTTAGATATATCGTGGCTTTTATTTTTTAGTCATTCTATCTCGTTTGTGCTTCTTCGCCCAAGATTTCCAATCTAGACTTCAAAATACAATAACACTTTTTATATTATTAATCTACACAAAATTATCTATTTTTTAAATATAATTTTGTTGATGTACGTTCCAGGATATTTTTAGTAAAACTGACAGGATTTTGAATTTTAACTATTATCAGTTTTTTCCTTATACATAAATCTTATATTTGATTAACATTTTAAAATATTTTTAACAAGCACATACATAATACTACAATAAACACATTTTTATGAAAAAATTTTGAAGATACTTAAAATGTCCTGAAATAGATATAAAAAAAGGCAAAATTAACCATTAAATGTCCTTGAAATACCACAAAAGTTTAATGCTAAAAGGACCTGCATTATCATACTCAAATGAAAGATATAAATTAACATCAACTTAATTTTTCAACGTACACAGCAGAGCACTGACGATGGAAGTGTAGCGGCTTCCGAAAGTGACGCTACTCTGTTCTGCTGTGTACGTTGAAAAATTAAGTTGATGTTAATTTTTCCCTTGTTCCTTGGAATATTAATTCACAAAGCAAATGCGTTCGAAATAATCATATTAATTACTCAATATAATTATAGAAATCATATAATGTTTAGAAATGTAGATGACCTATATGTTTTTTTAAAATTTCAGAACTACTCGTACTTTCCACGCACATTTCTATATAATCATTTTCTTGAAGCTAAATATATAAGGTATTCAAATACATATACGGCTGATTCTCATTTCAAAGGATTTTTTCGAGCCAGTTACAAGTATTGCAAAATATTTCATAATATAAACGTATAAATTTTAAAATAAAAACGGCGTGTTCGTAATGCATGTTATTGATTTTCCACATTAGAAAATTATGAAATTTTCCAACAACGAGATTAAATTTATAAAGGTTTTAGAATGTTTGCATTTGCATTTTCTTATTTCACACATAAAATTTTTGAAAAATATTATAAATTATACATTTTTTTTTAATTGTTGTTGTCCACCCACGGTCTTGTGTATTGAGCGTTACGTTTTTTTAGTAGGCTTCATTACTCAGTTTATTAAAATTGCATTAACAATATACACTAAAATAATAGCGTCGATTTGTACTTTTAAATATTTAAAAGCTTTTTGAACTTTGTTAAATAGTATTATATTGCAAATGTTTCATCAATAAATCATGGCGTATAGCCAAAAAAATGTATTGTGTGTTATTCATATTCTTTTCATTTAATTGAAATTTTTTGTGGCTAACTACGGGGCTTATGTTAAAATACATCAAATACTATATATCTGATTTTGTTTAAAATCAAAATATAGTGTGTTCTATAAAATTATTAAATTCGTATAAAAATAAATTGAGTGTTACGTAAACTTTTTTTACATATAATTTATCTATCCATTTTAAGACGATAAAAATAGTTAACAGCAGCTGAAGGGTAGAAACGACGTAAAGAAGATTATCCATTTACAAATTTTTAATTTACTTTGAAAAAGTGTTGCTTTTCAAAAATGGTATTAGGTAGGTCGTAGTTTGTGATGAATAATTATTTGAAATAGCCATAACTTTTACCATTGTAGGTCTATGGTATTAAAATTAGTCTTATTTGAAAGAAGACTTAGCTTGTTTTTCGCTTATGGGTAAATGTAAATAAATTATTTTAATATATAAATAATTATTTTAAAATATAAAAGTTTCTTATTTTTTCATGAGAATCCAAGTCAAAATTGAAAAAGGGCTCATAACTTTTAATTTCGACCTGCGTTTATTTAAATTTTTTTGTGTTTATAGAGTACATATATTGTGGTTACAAAACCTTTACTAATTTTTGGTAATGTATTTTTTTGCAAAACTCATTCCCAGAAAAACAGCGAAAGCAAATCTAACGCTCCATACACAAAAGTTTAAAAAAATCTAAAAATATCATTTTGTTTAAGGATCCATTAAATGAGGCTAAAGCTATAATAAAATTCATGTCTTCTGATATTGCATTTCGTTATATTATTAAAAAACAAAAAAATACCCAAAATAAACGTTTAGAATGAGAATCAGCCATACATATGTATTTTAGCGCATATATATTAAAATGCACATGGTCAATATTTAATTTTAGTTAAAACTTTGTTATGTAAACGCCTCTCATCTTGAAACTGTTGACTGTAAACTTTATTTTGTTAAATAATGAAGACATGACCTTATATATTCATCTACATTTTTCGAAGAATTGTATACAGTGAACTCTCGAAAGCAAAAGTACATGAAAGGCGCATGAATTAAAAAGGTAATTTAATTACTGTTTTACCTACTATGGTGAAACGTAAATAAAGTCTTTTAGACACAGCACACTGGGTTTATCTGTGACCAAAGTGGCGCTTAATTGAAATTATTAAATAAATTTTTCATGATACATTTTGGTTCCTATTAGGATGGACATTTTATCATCCACGCTTACGAAATTGATACAGTCTGGAAAAGAGTTTAATTCAGGATTTGAAGTTATATAATACTGTCACACAACAACTTCTTTTTATCAATAACAACAAACGTATAATATTTTGTGTTAATTAAACTAAGTCATCATATTTGATCAATAACAAATAGAACGCTCGTTTATAGAGTATATATGTTCCAGTTATTAATAGGTTTTTTTCTATTGCGTTAAAATGTTATAACTTGTTGTTTGAAAATTTCAAGTATTTTTAATGAGTGTAGTCTTTTTTTCAACATATTAAGAAATCGTATCTGCTTTATTTTATGAACAATCCTCAATACTATTTTATATCTCGCCTCGAACTTTAGTTTACAACTTTATGAGAAATATGGCCGTAAATGAATGGAAGAAAAAATTAGTATTCTTAATATGAATATTGTTAATCGTATCCAATGTTAATTTTAAAATAATACAATACATACATATACTTACATGCAAATGCACATTAATTTTATATACAAAAGTTTGCATAAAAATCTTTAAGTCGTGTTTTTTTCGCTAATTCGGTTATCGGCGACTAGATATTGCCCCAATGCATATATTGGGGCCCAGTTGGAAATGCGTGGGGCAAACCAAAAAGGTTTGTCCCATTCGGGATCCGGTCGAGAACTCATTGGGATAGCCCATTTGGAAATTAGTGATTTAACATAAGTTCTGTCCAAGTGGGAAACTATTGGGGACTTGTTGGAAAATCTAACAGATAACTTAATCGTATTTTTGTTGACTGTCGATAGAGGTGATTTTTTGCTTACGCGATATATATAGAATATTTCGATGTGAGCAAGTTGTTGAGAGTTTTTGATATTTTCGCGTCTTTCGCATTTTTGGAAATTTAATTTAGCGCAATTTACAAAGCTTTAAAACATTTTAAGCGCTGCTTCCAGTTTTGGTAATTTCTCGCGAGTTTTCACGATAGCAGTGACTTTTCCACGCTTTTTTTTCTACAGTTTAAGCCATTTTAAGTAAATTTTAAGGCTTGGTACTGCTACTTGCAATTCTATAAAATTTCTATCATATACGCACAGAAAAAATTATTATTCGTATTCTATTACTAATAATTTCAAATATTTATTTTACGGAAATGGGACCTATCACAACATTCGTAAAATGAAACACAAAAATTCGTAAATATTTAATAGGACAAAAATCGATGTTTTTCTTTAAAAATTTTGTATTGGAATATTTAAAAACCAAAGAAAAAATAATCAAATTTTAAAACAAATTCAAACACATGTGTGTTAAAATAAAAACCTATGATAATTTTTTCTGTGCGGGGTGTATGTGTGTGCAATTATATAAGATTTTATACGGTTTTATATGAACGTTTCTATTCATGATATACATACATACTCGTATGTATGTAAGTGTTTATCTATTTTGCTTATCAATAAGATCAGTTACTTTTGTTTTATCTCAAGTACAATTAACTTAACTTCAGATTTTGTTTTAGTTACGAGTTTTTTTATAAATGCAATAGGTTTTTTGAAAATTTTGTCAAAATATTATAGTCTATGTATGTTGTCAAAATATTATAAAATAAAATTAAAAATATTATAAAATAAAATATATTCCAAAGGAGAAAAAATAAATATATTGGTAAGTATGTATGTATTTTTACTAAATGAACACGAAATATAAATACAGATGTATGTGTATAATATATCATTTAATTTTTCAGCAGTCAGATCACAGGATGAAGCATAGCATTCTAAAGGAAGTGGCAACAATTTCAAGCTTATGTAGGTACATATATATATGTATGTATGCACAAGACGTCTTGAAGGCGTGCTCTAGACATGTATCTTGGTTCATACACTTACATACTTAGGTACTTTCACAACAACACTAGCAAGCACAATTGAAAAGTAAGTTTTTGGACTTGTGCAGCACTAAGTACTACTAGATTTTGAGAAGACTTCGTCGGAATCTAGTTAAAAAACAATTAGATATTGCTCGAAATCTGGTATGTATATATTAGATTTCGATGCTGCGTAAATGCACTATAAATAAATTTTTAATATCAATAATTTTACACTTTCTTTCTTCATGTTGAAATGGATCACGTGCTCGTTATTTTAAAGATGTTCACCAAAATAGTATGTGAACTTATAAGAGGAAAAATGAAATCCAAGATGAACTAGTTTTTATATTATCGGGCATGTTCTTAAAACCATTTCTTTTTGAAATCGACAAGAGAATTCAACTAAAAATCGCACTTATTGCAGCTTTTCAGCAAATTTTTATGTTTCAGATGTTTCATCCGAACTAAGAACTTTGCGATTTCAAAAGAAAATAGTTTTCCGAACATGGGCTTATAAGTATTTTTTTCATTTTGAATGTTCATAGTTTACCTGTTAAAGCGTAGTATGCAGTTCTCACTGAAGTTCAGGTTTGGAGTTTTGCATTTATATCTACACGGAAAAATAATCGTGTAGAATTTTATACAGAATTTTGTTTGCATACACACAAATTTATATATTTTTTAATTTACACCACACAAAAACACTAAAAATTAATAACAATGTACGAAAAACTAGAAATGTCAAAAACTCCGCGCCCAAACAATTGTCTGAACATTAACTTTTGTTCCAGTTGACGGAAAAAATTCTCCACTTATTGTTATAACATGCCTGTAATAGACAATAAATAAATGCCAAAATTCCGTGTACTTTTCTTTTGGAACTGCCTGAATTTCAGTTTGTTTTTTTTACACATACTTCTTATGGCAGCCTGAATTTCATTCAGAGCTGCATACTACACTTAAATATTAAAGACCTGGTTTTTGATGACGCCTTAACCGAACACAAACATGTTTCCCTATTCCATTCAATAAGCAAATAAAGAAAGTTTTATGCCATAAATTTCATGAAATATTTCATCATATAAATTTAGTCTTGCCTCTAATTTCTAGTAAACTAGATACATATATTATTGTAAAGAATGCCTTCTTTGCTTTCACAAAAAGTACTGTTGACCTCCGTTACTAAAAAACTTCTATAGAATTCTCCCTCTATTCGTCTTCCCACAACCAATTTTCCTAATTCCGGTACAATGCATTGCATGAGTAGAGGCCATCCCCTGAGTGCTGGTCTTATAGAAAAGACGTAATTTAATCAACTTTTCAAAAAAATTTCAAAATAATAAAATTTTTTACCCGTGTTTACCTACACAAACAAGAAGCTGTATCAAATTTTATCAAAATCGCAGATGCATTCATTTTTGTCGAATCGAGCTGGTATGTGTCCAGACATATAGCCTTGTTTTTTAAATAAATCTTTAAACAAATCGGTAAAAAGTTTAGAATGTTGTTTTCTAAACTAATTCGAGTGCAGTTAGTCGAAAAAATAGTTTATCTCATCAAGTACACCCTTCCTTCAATTAATCACCACTTTAAGTACAATCGAACCCAGGCCAAATTTTTTTATTTCTTGTTTTAACGTTCCATTGACCAATAAAATGAGAAAACGTTTAAGACTGGCGCTAATGCTATTGGAGGATAAATTAATTTATAAACATCCAACTTCTTAGATTTGATCGAGTTGTCAAAATTTTGTAATTTTTTCTTTTTTAATGTATATAGGAAACCCCACTTCCCACTTTTTATTTTTCTTGTGATATAAAAAATTATAAATAATTTTTTTGGAATTAATTATTTTTATGAAAAAATTCAGACTATAATACAAGATTAATACTTTTGAAGAAAATGACTCCCTGAAATAATTGTTGTTTGCAAATTTTCAAAAACAATAACAAATTATCATGTTAAAGTTTCATTTTCCTTAAAAGTGTTAATACTTGTATTATAGTCTGAAACTGCCTCAAATAGTATTATGCTTTCTGTTTATTTGTAGCAACTGTTTCCTCTTCTTCCATCAAAAGAAAAATGTATTTATGTCAACTTGGTACGACTTTACTGTATACATAAAATACAATTATCCAGACAGATACCAATTAAACATACTCGTATGCCTAAATTTAGTTATTTTTTTATTTTAGACATTTAACAAATTTTACTTAATTTGCTTGCCTTGAAAAAATTTGTCTGTGCTCTCGCCAGTTTACTGTATCAGGATCTAAACAGATATAAAGTAAACTTTTGCTTTATATGTATGACCAATTTCTCTACATTGTTTTGTGGTTTTATAATTTATTAGCGTTTACTTTCTTAGCCTATTCGCTATCTTAGAACGTTTGTACATACGTACAATAAACCATGCTCTTATAGAAACACAAGTTTAAGAAATCCCAGTGAAACATTTTTGCCGACAGGTATCATACCTAACGTGACCAGAGGGTTTTGCCAAAAAGCGGAACAATAACGATTGAAAAGCGGGATTCTGATGAAAATACGACAACAGAGCGGGATTTTATAAAAAATCTTGTGGAAAGCGGTATGATGTAAAAACGCTCTTTTTCTATGATAATGCGAGTATACACATGATTTATTTCAAACATATGCAACCACGTAACTAATAAATAATTTTAATTTTGCATTATTATTTAATTATTGCGTATGACATCATAAAAATCAACCAAATTAAAAACGAGAAAAAGTTAACTTCAAGAACTTGACTTGCGTATATATTAGGCTATTCATTCGATTAACCGTAAATTGGTTAACCGGTTAAATACTACCCTATTAACTAATCGGGTAATTTAACATTGACTATTTTCAATTAACGGTTAAGCCGGGTAATTTCAGGCGATTAACCGTTTAGCAGGCGTAATACTTTTTTTCATATTTTGTGTGTTTAACTATTTGTTTTGTCTCATACACAAAAGGTGAATGGATTTTTCCAGGGCAAGTTTTATCAAAACTAAAGAAAAGAATCCCTTAAATATTAAACATATAAACCAAATTATTTTTCTGAAAGATTTTTTTAGAAGATCTTATCAAACTATTGAAATAACTACTAAAATGATCTCACAAACTCGTTAATTATTTAATTTATACATATGTATGAATTTTTTTTACTTGGCTTAGCTCAAGAATTTTTTATGTTTGTTATGTTATTGTTTTATATTTTTACTAATAACCTCAAAATAAGAAATAATTTATGAATTTTTGGTTGTTCAAATTACTTGATTTATGAAAATACTTAATTAATCGGTTAACAGCTTAATACCAAAATTAACCGATCATTAATTGATTAAGCCAAAACCTTGATTAAATAATCGAGCGGTTAGCCGATTAAGGTAGAGGCACCATTGTATGAATACCCTAGTACATATATTATCTAATTTTTCCTCTCTTCTATAAAATTTTAAAAAGTAGATACATGGTTTTGCATTTCAGCTAACTTGGAAGTTCATTAAAAAAGGAGTTTTCAACGTTTTTGTTAAATCGTTCTTTTAAATTCCTTCGTTACGATGAAACAAAAATCTACTACTGAGCTGGCATTATGTATTTTTGAAATACGAAACAAAAATTTTGTAAATTGCTTTAAGATTACATACAGCTTAAAGATAATTTTGATTTCGAACATATGAAACATAAAGTCGTTTAGACCCAACAACAATAAGAAAATTTTAAACCAGACTTTTGACATTTACATCTTATTGTGTCACATGTATATATTATTGTGATGCCTTCAGTTTCACCTTTATTTTAAGAGTGATCATCTATAGCTTTTACATTGGTTTTAGTTGCATAAGTTATTCTATACAAGCTTTCATTTACTTAAAGTAGTGCATATGCTCAGTTAACGTTAACATGTGGCAATATTTTACTACTTCAATAATGTACAGGGTTGGGACTATGATATTTCTACTAAATATACCACACTTATAATATATGACTAAGTGTTATCTGATGACTGCCTATAAATAGCAGCGAAATATATGACTCAAAAAAAGTCCGAAAATCTGACATTTCTTATAAATTTTCAAGTCTATGGTAGCGTTTCTCTAGTAATACAGAACTCTCTCAGACATTTCAGAAAAGTTTTCAGAATATCCTTTCATTAAAAGAGGCCCACTTTTTTGTCGACATCTCAAATAAATTTCGATACGTTTTTTGCAACTTTTGCACATTTTTTTTAGCGAGTTGCAACTAACTTTGTCAATAAATATATATAAATAAAATGTTAGCTGGGACGCTACGCTTAATAATGCATATATATGTCAATATGTATGTCAAAAAACTTGAAAAAAAATACTTTAATTTATTGTATATACACGTGTGGTCATAAGCTTATAAGTATCTATGTGCGTTAGGTCCTCCCTTTGATATAATTTCTCAAATCCCAGTTCTATCTGCTACAAATTAAATAAAAATAATATATACTAATACTTAAAACATCCTAATAAAAATTGCTTCCAAAAATTTATATTCAAAATTGTGCAAAAAACACTTTACATCACAAAATAAAGTGATAGGACTTTAACAACTGGCTCTAGTATAGAGCACGTGTCAAAATTTTACATCTGGGAGTCATTTTAGGCGGAGTTAAAGTTCCCCCCTTTTTGATATTGTTATAGTGATCGGCATAGAAAATCTTGTAGCCCTTACGTTGAAGATATAAGGCAAAATACAACAAGAAATATTTTTGTGGAACACTGTTATTCTGTAACACTTCACTGTATGTGACATAAATAGCATTTTTTTTGCATGGCGTTAAAAAAGGAAATTTTGGGGTTTTTTTTTTAATAATACACAATATCTCTAAAACAAGATCTGGTGGAAAAAACTAATGCTATGTTCGTAATCATCAGAGAAGAATACGCAAGGATCAGCTATTTTCATATCAGAAAATTTCCAAAAAAAGGTTTAAGGACTAAACAAAAACACACTAATTTAAATATCCTTGCAATAGCACTAACATATCCTTATGGACTGATCGATGTGAGTCTACTCAAATGAAAGAAGTTTTTGCGCAAATTAACAATCCAGAAAGTAGTTTAAGATTTTTATTACCGTTCGTGCACATACAGAAAAATTTCATTTTAAAATCATCGAGGTTAATTTAACATTTGGTTTATGTTAATTAAACATGATTTTACAATGACCTTTAAAGAACATTTTTCTTTTTGAAATAATTATATTTCATGTTGATTTAACATTGCAGTACAATTAAATAAAAGTGAAGTTGACACTGAAATAATACGAAAAATTATGTTGAGTCAAAGTTATTTAATGCTGAAATAACAATCTTATGAACATGATTAAACAGAACTAAGTCTTTAACTTCAGGCAAAAACGCTGTCAAATAAACAGTCCCAAAACTTAATTGAAGGCAGTAGCTTCAAAATGTTGTCATATAATTGCTTATTTTCTTTTATTCTTTTTACGGCTTGTGTTTAATATGAGTTTGTATGGAAAAACTTATCTCGAACCAATTCTGTTTCATCATTAAGATTCGGTATCCAAACGAGTTTTTAACGTTAACTCCATTTTAACTCCATTTTTAACGTTAATCAGAAAACTAAGAATATTATGAATGAAATAAGTAATATATCATAAAATTCGATGGACAAACATCGATTTTATTTACAATTAAGTGAGTAAATTTGTTGAAAAAAATTGTGACTTTTAAACAACTCACATACCAATTAATTTTATTTATATGATGACTTAAAGGTAATTTTAATCCGCATCTTTTAGTTTAGTGTCTAGTTAGTTTATTTATTCAAATCGGACACTACGTTCTCAAGTTATGGTGTGCCTATTGAATATATTAGTCTCGCCTATAAAAAAATCTGTACGTGATAAAATAGACTGAAATCGGATTTGAATTTAGTCCATTAAATTTTTATATTCCACATATTTTTATATAAAGGACATTTTCTCTTCAGCCCAGTGTAATAATCGTCTGAAGTACATAAATGTGGCCTTAACAAATCATAGTATAAGTTCAGAAAATATATAGTAGTAGTCCTTATGACTTGAGCTGCTCTCCGAATAAGCGTGAAGACATGTGAAATAAAATATTTAAATTTTATAAGCATTATTTTTGAAATAAGCAAAATGGTATAAAGTGCATTTGACAAAAAGTGGTATTTATTACCTACTTTCAAATTTTGGTTAAATTTTAATAAACATACGTATTTTAATAAACATACGTATAATACGAAAATATGTATTTTAGTTTATGCATGTGAACATACATATGTATGTATAAATTGTCCACAGTTTACATTTGCTTATAAGCGTTTAAGAAGTTACGCACATAAATACTTATTTAATAAATTAAGAAATATTTGTTATTAAAATTTAAAAATGTTTCAGTAATATTATTTCAAATGTTCTACGATAAATATTCGAAATATGTATTAAATGAATTAAATGCATCCCAGCGGTAGGAGGTAACAGGCCGGCCAATTTCAGGCCTTCTTGAAGGTCTGCAAGACCGATACACATGCAAACTGCCCTCTTGTGGAAGCGAAGTTGGAAGTAGTACTTTATTTTTTTGATTTTTCGTTCGATAGACAATCCACATTTCCTTCTTTAAGCAGGGAAGATGGAAGGAGTATTGTATTTTTAAATTAAAAAAGCAAAAAAAAGACTGAAATTACCATACAAGAGACATCACGCATGCTGCTATTATGCCGTAGCTGATTAACTTATCATTATTTCGTCGGAACTGCATCATATCCAATTCAATGTATAAAAATCTACTTTGGATGAAAAGAAATAGTTCGAAATAAAAAAAACACTTTAATCAAATCGAAAGAAGCCGCTATGAAAATACTGAAATAGAAAACAGTGTGCACCTGCGTTTGCTTTTTAACATACGTTCCTTAAATAACCTTCAATATGGCATGCCAGAAGAGGCCTGTAAGAATACATACATTGGGAAGCGGCTTGGAAGGCCAGCGCCGTAATCACAGCATGGGTAAAAATGAAATGAGTATGGAATGTGGATTGACAGGCCTTATGTCTACTAAACAGGCCTTCTATAAGGCCTCTTTACTCCTGCAATTTACCGCTGGGATACAATAGAACTGGATTGTTTGGAAACCAATTTAAATTTTTCGCTTTAGATATTATATGAGGCGTTGGGATAAACAGTAGCCTCGCCCATATGCCTTTGTCTTAAGACTTACGCTACGTCTATAGTCTAGTCTTCTCAGCTTTTAGGTGAAGAAACTCAAGTGATAAAAATCATGACTTCCATACAACATTAATATTTTGAAATGTGTCTGTGTATGTGTTGGCATATTAAATTTTTGTTAATTGAGTTCCCTCACTGAAATGTTTGTTGTATTTCTTTTTATTAATTAAAAAACCAATACTTTACATTAAAAAAAAGTTTTTGCATTACTTCTTTAATAACTGTGAAGCTACTGGGCATGGACAGGCTAAAAAACAATGTTATCACAGTTGGCGACTTTCGAATTTTTACAAAATCGATAAAGTTCTCCAGTTATGCTAATACATGTCATGCAACTGCCTTCATTTTTTATATAACGGTATGTCTCGAAAGCTAGATACAATTAAAAAACGGAGTGCAGCTTCAAATTTATCAGCCCAAAAAACCGAAGAAATAACTTTCACTTTTAGGCCACGAAAAAATCTAATCAAAATTTGTAAAGTAGAGTTATTATTTTCTTTATCGACCGCACTGTTAGTGATGTCATGTAAAGATGATTTTACTCTTTTTAAGCAAACAATAGGATTGATTATTATATTAGCTTCTGTGTGTTTTCCTTTATTTTTATATTTTTATGTAACTAAGAAGTAAAATACAAGCTTAATTTTTCAGTCTTAAAAAGAATCATACAAATTGAAATAAGCAAGATTTTCTTCTGTTGTTATTGCAGATTTAAGTCAAGGATTTATAATTTCGTATACTCAGTACGTAAAATATGCGTTTGCAAGTACACTTTGGAACAAAAGACTATGGAAACTTTTGTCAGCGCAAAATTTTAATTTAAATAATTTTGCATCGATTGCGCTCTGAATAGCCCAATTATCGATAGAAAACTATTGATAGCGGTCATATAGTTTTGATATTACAACTTCTCCATTACCAGCGGCATGTGTTGCAGAACCAAACGAAATTTCAAAAATATTATCTGAATTTTTACATTTATTTATTTCTTCGAATATATCGTTAGCTTAACATGCAAGCTTAGTCCTTTTTTTTTGGTAATTCAACAGGAGGGACAAAAAAATTTAGTTTTTTGGCCTTAATATTTCTAAATCTGTAAATGAAGTTTTTTTTCTTATCGTTTATTAATATCAATAAACAAAATATTTCAAAATAATGCTGCTCAATACGAAATGACTTATTTAGAATTTATTTTGGCATTGAAAATTCAAAAAAAGTGCTAATGCTTCTAATTTCTTTAAACATAAGAGGACTGCTATGTTTTTTATAGTAAAGAAGTTAAAATAAAAAAAAAATAATTGTAGGAATTAATGGTCAGATTGATTATAATAAATATTTCTAATATAATTTGTAAAAAAATGTGAAAAAGTCGATGGACGTTATTTTTTCTTAAGCGATGAGTCTAGAATTTCGTAGAAAAATTCACTTTGATTATTAGGCTAAGGTTCGTAACGTTATATTCACAAAGAATTGGACATGATTAACTTTCCAAGGTACAAGGGAAAAATTAACATCAACTTAATTTTTCAACATACATAGCAGAACAGAGTAGCGCCACTTTTGGAAGCTGCTATACTTCCATCGTCAGTGCTCACTTGTAGTTTGCTTATCACGACTTGGCATGTCAGGTGAAACTGTTGAATGTGATTGCAATTCTTATATATACAACTTTTTCGTGAAAATTGAATAAGAGAATTAAATGAACCAAATAAATAAACTGCAAAAGTGCTGCCATTGGTTTATTTGCTCCGTTCCCATTTTTTTTGTTCTACTCAAGACAAACTTTTTAGTTTGATTTTATACTTAAGTATATATGAAAATGTAAACATCTGAAAAGCTTTAGAAAGTAGCTAATTGTTTTATAATATGATTAAACGTTTAATTCAGGAAGAATTGGGCCTAATTAATATTCCAAGGAACAAGGGACAAATTAACATCAACACTGAAAGAACTTCGTTTCATATATCCAATGAAACAATTTCGTTAGATTTTTTCAAAAATTTAATAAAGTATTTCATAATTTCAATGAAATATCACGAATATTGTGAAAGAGTTTTATAAGAATTCCTTCATTAGATTTTATAGTTTCATTGTAAAATTTAAATGGATTTATGACAACACCTTTTTTACGTTTTATATGTTTGTTGTTGTTGTACTCTTTCTTATTATTATACACTCATAGACACATTGTCTTAACAGTGCTGTTGGTTGAAGTAGTTAAAACGTTGTCTATGAAGCGAATAATGAAAATCATGAGTCTGAGTTCGATACTGCGAGCGGTCATCAACATTACAAATTTTTACTGATGTGTATTGGCGTCTATTGTATGTATTTGTAGCATGGCACTGTTAATAAATTAAAATAGTCAATAAAAGAGATAAACTAATGAGGCTGCAAGGTAATGTAATTATTTCGTTGAAAAAATTAATTTAAAACAATGAAATAATTTCATTACAATAATGAGTAGTTCTAAATGAATTCAACAAATAGGTATGCCCCATGGCTTTTAATTTTAATTAAAAAAAATTGAGGACAATTTGGTAGGTACTAGAAACACATAACCGCCATCCTTTTTATTTATTATTGTGTAGCTTCTGATTAGTGGTCACCCGAAGTAAACAATTTGACCGATTTCATACATTTTTATAATTTCTCTAGCTTTTTAAGTAGAAAATATATTGAAACGATTCAAGCTTTGTTCAATAGGACAGTAATGATCATTAAATATTGCTATGCAAAACTGAACTGGAAAAATTACACAGTTTCTTTTCTTTTATCGATTTTCAACTGAAACCTATCTGAACCCTGTTGCAGGAAAAGCATTGAGTTTTTTTTTTGGTAGCGAAGAAGGAACCCCTATGATACCATGACATAAGTTTCATTCTGATAAAATATTATCTTCTGCAAAAATAGAGATGCGAAAATTTATAAATTTTAAAAAACACTCAACCTTGAGCTTAAAAAAAGCCAGTACTTCGTTATTATGTCCACTTAGTGCCGTTTTAATATTTTCACTATATTATTAGATATGATTGTTTTAAAAGTTCAATTTTTATCAAAAATAATGGGCCCAAAAACAGATAAAAATCTGCAATTTTCAGAGTATATAGCCTCTACTTTGTTCATTATGTGCACTAAGGGACAATCTGTTATTTTCATTTGTTCACGAAATATGATTTTTTTAAGTGCTGCTCTTAGAAAAATTAGAAAATAAAATATGAGGCAAATAAAAAGGGCTCAAAAATAAATATTTTTTATTTTCTTTTCACTTAAAAAATCATATATCGTGAACAAATGAAAATAACAGATTGTTACTGAATGCTCACATTGAACAAAGTAGAGGCTATATATTCTAAAAGTTTCAGATTTTTTCTGTATCCCCACAATGGTTTTTGGGCCCATTATTTTTGATAAAAATTGCACTTTTAAAACAATCATATCTCGTAATAGAGTGAAAATATCAAAACGGCACTTAGTATATATAATAACGAAGTACTGGCGTATATATTCTGAAAATATCAGATTTTTATTTGTATCCCCACATGGCTTTTTTGAAGCTCAAAGTTGAGCAGTTTTTAAAATTTATAAACTTTCGCACCTTTATTTTTGCAGAAGATACTATTTTAGCACAATGAAACTTATGTCATGGTATCATAGGGTTTCCTTCTTCACTACCAAAAAAAAACTCAACGCTTTACCTTCAACAGGGTTCACAGAGGGTTCAGTTGAAAATCGATAAATTGAGAAAAAGCCCTATAAAACAAAGCATGAATCGTTTCAATATCTTTTCTACTTAAAAAGCTAGAGCAATTTTAAAAATGAAGGAAATCGGTAAAATTTTTTACTTCGGGTGGCCACTAATCAGAAGCTATACATTAATAGATAAAAAAGATGGCAGTTATGTAGTTCTAGTACCTACCAAATTGTCCTCAATTTTTTTTATTAAAATTAAAAGCCATGGGGCACACCTATTTGTTGAATTCATTCAGAATTACTCTAATGACAATATATCAGAAAAAAATACACTGAAAGAAAAACGCCCTCCTAAATTCAATTATTTTCTATTTACTTTGAGTACAAGTCGTAATCAAAAATTTAAGTACGAATAACACTAAAATGTATTTAAGTCAAGCCGAAAACAGGATAATCACGTAAAATATCTTAAACTAATAAAACAATTCTTTGATTGTGTATAAACATTTTTATTTTAAATACTACTATTAGTATAAACTTTTTATACAGACGCAGTGTGTTGGTATTTGTTTGCTTATTTATAGCTTCAATCGCATGTTGTGCTTTAGTTGTTGTTTTGTTGTTGATTATTCTGTTCGCGGCTGGATGGATTAAAGGACGCAGTTACGATTGATACAAGTACTAAGCGGGATTGATACATGGAATACGAGGTTTGTCAGCTACTTGTCGGCCAAGCCCGAGAAATGAAAATAGACAACAACAAGGGTACAACGGTGATAAATAATAAAGGCCAATTTGGCTAAATTTAAGTATTTTGCACTTGAATATTCTGATTTGAATCAATCTTTCTGTACTCAGACAAACCGGGATTACCGTACTTTTGCCACCGCTTGTGATTAATTTAAGTACGAATGGATTGACAGATAAGCAACGCAACACAATTCAGAAAATCCCTTCTAAACTTCTTTAATAATTGAACTACGTGTCTTCTTTTACTTTTTTTCATCTTGTGCTATTTATATTTTAATTAAATTTGCATTTTTAATGTTAAGCTCATGCTAATTTATTTTATTTTACTTTTTATTTTATTTATTTTATAATGTAATTCAGTTATAATTAAATTATTGTGGCACATTTTTAACCTTAATACTCCTGCACTGTAATTACAAGACTCTGTCTTGTTGAGCAGGATTTCAATAAAGTTAAATTAAATTAAAATTAAATTATATATACGAGCATGTATATATTGAAATTAAAAATATATAAAATAATAATATTTCCTTTCTCTAAGATGTCGTAGTATTTATCTGTATTCTCAACACTGTATGCCTTTATTACATCCTAAGTAAGAATTATTACATGTAATTTTACTTATTTACTTACTTACTTCTGTCATGTAAGAATATTTCTTAATACCCGTTTATATATTTTTTGTTATATAAAATTATTTGCGCTTTATTTTAAGTAAAATGACAGGCTTTCTAAAATTTAATAAACTGCGAAAAAGGCAACGAGTTTAGCAATCAATAAGCCCAACCTTTTTTCCAAATATAAAATTTAAAGACTTATAACTTTTCCAACGAATTGAATATTAAAACACGTACTTTGGATTTATGTATGTCATTATCCTTGAATTTGAGAAAAGTGTCACTCACTACTGCTATAGTTATTAAGTTTGGATTTGTGCTAAACTCATAAAATCGCATGCAGCTTTAGCAATAGATGGAAGTAGTACTTAGTATAGTTTAGTTAAATTTTGTCTTTTATTTTGTTTGTTATGCTGTGTCAAAAAAAAAATTGTGCTGAAAATGCAATTGTCATTTGTATTCTTGTGCGTTATTGACACACATAGTACTTCTGCAAGGTTTATTTTGTTGCGGCAACAAACAGCATGCCAGCAAAGCCAGGGATGTCCTTTCGATTCAGGCTTCTATAATTTGTGGGAAAATATTATCATGAATACTTTTTTCCCATAATTACTATGCCAGGCTCCTTAGAGTTGCTGTTAAACGTTCTTGAAAAAGGATTATGATTGAAAATTTTGGTCTATCCTTGGAGCTAAAACGATACATAAATGAGCTATAAATCTTCCAAAGAAGAGTTAGTGTTGGTATTCTTAATACAGCGTGTTTTTTTTAGAGGTATAGAACTTCAAATTGAAATAAAACACAAGAAAATCGTTTTAATGTCCATCAATTTGGCTTTATTGGAAGAATAATTTTATGCCATTAATGTTTAAATATGATTTCGGGCATGTGGCCGCCGCGGCTGGCTCGAATAAAGCCAATTCTACAGGTCCAATTTTCAACCACTGTTTCGAGCATATGGGGCCGTATGTTGGCAATAACGCCACGAATGTTGGCTTCCAAGTCCCCTAACGTTTCTGGTTTGTTGGCGTAGACGAGCGACTTCACATATCCCCAAAGAAAATAATCCAATGGTGTCAAATCACACGATCTTGGTGGCTGAACAAAATTTTGCGATGAAAATCAGCATCGAGATCAATCTCATTTTCGGCCCATACACCAAAATCACGACGCATTGCATGGTCTCGCGGCTTTAATTCTTGCACAAGCTGGATCTTGTAAGGTCGCAAGCCAAGATCTTTGCGCAAAATCTTCCATAAAGTTGATGGACAAAGCTCCAATTGCTGTGCACGGTGGAGAATCGATTCATTCGGGTCCTCCTCAACACTTTGCTCTACAGCGGCAATTGTTTCTTCGGTGCGCACTGTTCGACGTCTCTGCGGATGCGTATTATCACATAGAGTAAACGTAGTGCGAAAACGATCCATGGTTAACCGAATTAATAGCTCTGATGGACGATTATGTCGACCATAAAATGGACGGAGCTTGCGGTAAACTTCGCGAACTGAACCATTATTTTCGAAATAAATTTGCACGATTTGCAAGCGTTGTTCTTTTGTCAACCTGTTCATGATGAAATGGCAAACCAAACTAAATATTAATAACTTGACAGCTGACAAAATGGCCGCCAGTTAAAAAAGTGATGCCAACTTAAAGTTCTATACCTCAATAAAAAACACCCAATATATTCATACATACATAGGCCCAGAGCAGAGCGATCAATCAAAACACTGCATAAAAACTTCATAAATAGATCTACTTTTAGTTCAGTTCATTAATGAGATTGATATGCTTTTTTGCAGCCCGCTTAACGAGAAGAAAAATAAATGAACTTTCAAAAATGTGTTTGTTCTTAATAAAATTTTATATTTTTCCATTACGAACTATGTTGGACAACATGTATATTATGTAGTTTTGTTTAATGGAGTCTGATAGCAAAATATTTTCTAAATATTTTCCAACACTTTATAAGAATAAACGTTTCGTTTCATAATATTGGACATTTCTGTTGTCTAAATAAATGCTGCAGCAACAAAACTTTAACAAACCAACATGGTGTTTTACAATAACCGTGACTGTTATGATGATTATAATGTTGAATGACAATGACTGTGCGATGATGTTGAAATAATAACAACAATGATGCACCATTGCTCACTTATTACAGTATGTGCACGACGACATATTTATGAATATAATTAGCAATGTGTGTCCCAAAATAGATGTTTTATTTCAGAAAATTATGAAAACCAACCCTAGTGTTTCTCAAAATTAATACAAAATTCGTAAATCATGTCAAAAAAACTTGAATCAAGTACAAAATTCTTGAATTGAGTATGAAAATTCTTATTTTAAGTAAGACATTTCGCATTTGTTTGCTTTGTTGGTAGCTACAATCGACTGTTGTTCTCTTTTTGTTGTTTTGATGTTGTTTAGTTTGATTTCTCGTGCAGTGTGTAAATAGGCGACAAAAGTCGTATAGCATGCTGCTAGTGTATACTGGCCTTTAGCTGTCTTTTTTTCAATGTTGACTTGAGTGAGTAGTTTAAGCCGTTGGTTTACAAACATGATGACGCCAAAACCAACAACAAAAATCAGTTTGCTGTGTCGTAAAAAAGTAAACCTGATGACGATTTTTGAATGAATCAATTCGTTAATGTTGTCGTGTTAATAGTCACTAGAATAGTCTTTAGATAAACATGCAGAAGTGACTCAGATAAAAATTGTGTTTGATTGTATTACCAAAATCCAGTAAATCTTTTCGTTTGATTCAGCAAATTATTTTGTTTAGAGTTTGTTAGTATTTTTAGACAAATTATTTTATAAATTTAGACAAAAATATTGTTTGTTATATTACAGGAAATCTAGTAAATATTTTTGTTTGATTCAGTAAATTATTTTGTATAGAATTTGTAAATATTTTTAGACAAATTGCTTTATAGATTAGTACAATTTGTTTAATGAAGAAACCCCGTTTTTTTTAATGAAATTGTTGAGACACTTTTGGCTGTGCCCAGCAAAAACTTTCCTTACTGGTAGGCAAAAAAGTATATGAGTATTTAAGTCGTAAGTACTTACAATTTGACTCGACAACGACTTAATTTTGTTTGAGAAGTCCAGAAAGTAAGGCATACCCCTTACATTGTCACAGCAATTAACTAGTTTTTTTTTGCTTACTTGAAGCTAAAAAATAAGTAGTCAAATAAGCAAATTAAAATTAAAAAACAATTTATACGCATTATGTTTTATTTATATTAATTAAATTTTATTTTATTTTTTTGTCCCAGCTGGTGTACGAGCCTGTTCTCGTTCATATATGAAGACAAGTACTTTACTCGCTCAGCTATTGTTGACTTATAAGTTTAAGCGTCAAAAATTGGTTTTCATATACAAGAACATGTTGACTAAAAAGTGGTTGTCTATATAATGATAAAATACGTACTAATTTTATAAATAACTAAGCAGTATTTCTAATTTGAAGCATAGTAACAAGATAAATAAGTACCACTCATTACTTTGTAACCAATTACAAACGTTTTTGCTGGGTCTTTACAAAATTTGTTTGTAGGTCCCTTTCTAGACAAAATATTTACTAATTCATTGAATTGAAGTAAAAATATTAAATTTTGTATATATAATATATAAATTCAAGTCTGTTCCAGGATTAAATAAGTAAAAATTAACATATTTGGGCTGGATCCTATATTGTGCGATTGCATTAGGAATTTTTACAATAATATACGTCTTCGTTTTTCGATCATAGCATTTGGTGTTTGATTTTGGCTCCACGGTGCAGGGATTTGTCAGAACAGAGACAAGTGCATTGTCTCTCCAGCGTATGACCAACATCTCATTCGTCCGATCAAAAAGAGATGCACTATCACCCTTTGTCATCGTCTCTGGGAGTTGGGCTCCTCCAATTCTGTTTGCTCGTACGATTCCTATTGAAATATTTAAATAGGCTTACAATAAATAAAAATATATAAAACAAATACATTATCTAAATAAAACAAATACATTACTACATTGTTTTCGTAAAAGACTCTAAATTAATTCGTAATTGAAAGAAAAGTTCACTTTTTAAGCACTCTTAGCTTTAGAGCAGTTTAGCTTTAGAGCTGTTAAGTGAAATTACCGGCTGGGGAATAATGGGTTAAAGGTGGATGATATTCAACTCTTGACTGCATACCACCGACTTTGGTCAAGTGGTCTAAGTGGTAGAGAAATCTTAAGAGATTATCGGGAGCTATCGAAACATGTCAGTTCAACCCTCCGTGCAGTAAAAATTTTCTTTATCTACATGCTTCACATTTATCTCTAAAGAAAAAATATAATTTAATTGAAAAATTAAATTAAAATCGAACTCAAGCCAAATAATTAAATATTTTTGGATATATACAGTTCGATTAAAACTTATAACTTAATATTTATTTACTTTAAATTTTAACTTACGCCGTAGTCACTCAGATTCGAACTCGGACCTCCAGGCTAACAGATTAGCACAGATTCACTAGGCTATCGTGGAAATTTGTTTTCTATTCAATTATCGCATACATGAGTGTAAATTACGCATTCGAGAAATTATCGGAAATAGTTCGATGGTGCGTACATTCACATTTTATGAATTTTTGCAATTGCGTTTATTACCGCGACATTATCGCCAAAAGATCGCTTTAGCGAACATTATATTTTTTTTATTTACCCTTATTTTATTTTGTGTGTAAATGTTAACAATAGTTCGTGAGTGATCTGATGACAATGTGCCCTCTACTTGAAACATTTTACAGCGCGCATTCTTTACTACTCCGAAATCAATAACAGAAATGTTTTTTTTCGATCAGTTGGAAAGTAGGTTGACTTAAAGATACATTCAGACCCATTTTAGAGATTGAGTCATATAAAATGTGAGCTTTTGGTGCGATAAGGCGATATTTTCACAACATATACTTAACATTGTAGTCAGCAGCTGCCAGTAAATGATAACCTAGTAATTTATAAAACTTCTTTGTTAACTTTCTGTAGTTGAAAACCTGGGTGAAGAAAAAATCTATCAAATCTCCAGCTTTTGATGGCAATTTTTAACGCAGATGTTTGTTGCTTCAAGATAATCTTTACAAAGTTTACCAACTAGATAGTGTTTTTTTAATCGCGATTTAATTACTATTGTCGAGCCAGCTCAAACTTTACCTCGGGGATCCCTGGTGGCGTACGAAGTATATGCGTGGAACATAAAATGAGCTTCTAGACGTCAGATGGGTCTCACAGATAAGCATTACTGAGACTCATCTATAGCTTAAGTGCAAAATTCTTAGAACTGTAAATGAGAATATTATATCCTGATATAGTCAATTGAAAATCAGAAAACGTCTTATGTTAAAGTTAGCTATTGAAATTACACGAAAACTCAGATAGTGTAAAGACGGCTAAAGGCCCAAAATTTTTTAAATCGGAATACTTACATGATCATGACATGTTATACTATTATAGAAAATAGATAAAACATTTTAAATAATTTTTATCCTGCACACACTTTTCATCTGCGTTTCAATATTTTACACATGAAAGAATTACCATAGAAACTAATGCAAATTTCATCATCATTATGGGCATACATAAACATGCACATATGTAACTATCTATGTATTTAGTTCTTAGACTGATTCTGTGTATCTATGTATATCTAGCTTTTTCTTTAATATAGTATATTATTATGAATCCTCTTTATGTCTGTTTGTATGTGTTTGTTAAATATCATGGAAAAATGAACATTGAAAGTGTGCTGTATTTCAATTGTTTGAGAGCAACAAGAATAGTTAAATATTTTTGTTGCGGCTGGTGGAATTATTTGCTTTTTGATGACATTTTACAAACGTGTAATTTATGGTTGGAAAATGCACGTTCCATGTTGTTAAATATTTTATGACAACAGTGTGAATCAGCAGTTTAAGATAAAAATTTTTCGAACAATAGAACTCTGAAAATAAATGGCAGCAAAATAGGAAAAAAACTAAATGCCACATTTTCAAGGTCAGCTATGCATAATAAAACTTCAGATGTTTTTCTATATCGCAAAATGTCTTATTTTTGGCTTAGAATTTGATCGAATATTTCATGAATTTATTTAATTCTTAATAAAAAACACTGT
This sequence comes from Panzeria rudis, assembly GCA_956483635.1. Classification (NCBI taxonomy): domain Eukaryota; kingdom Metazoa; phylum Arthropoda; class Insecta; order Diptera; family Tachinidae; genus Panzeria; species Panzeria rudis. Next base: position 34,858,154 of record OY101450.1, read on the forward strand.
TATAAGTTTAAGCATAAAATATATCCTTCTAGTTAATATATGTTTAGTTTTACTTTAAAAGTCCGAAAGATTTGTACAAAATTAATACTTTGCAGTATAATACTTTGGTCATTTAAAGGACTGCAAGGTGGCTACGATTACACTATGTGACAAAAAAAATGCCAAGAGGTAACACTATATTCTTTTGATGTGTTATGGTCCCCTTATTAAAAAAACAGCCGAAATTTTAAATTTAAGAATATTTTTTTTTATTTTTTCTGAAGTTGGCTGAGTGCTTGGCATGTTTGAATACAAACCCTGAGGTCTTGAGTTCAAGACTAGTTGTAGGCAAGCCAACAACATCATGAATTTGTCTGATGTGCATTGGTGTGTTATTATGTTGGTTGTTGTTGGACTGTTAAAGTGATGAAAGCATAGCACTGATCACTTTGGCATTGCTGGTAGTGATCAATACTGACATATCCTAATGCACTTCATAGCACCCTCCCTCATCGGTATTGTAGCAATATCCGTCAGCGAAGTAAAAGAACTAATAAATGGCTACATAGCTTACAACAAATCAATGCGCCCCCTTGACACCAGATGGGCTGCAACACTGCTCTACAAAAAAACGTGCAATAGCAGAGTTGTAAATGAATTAATCCATCTCTATATATTACACTATCACTTTCCCACTTCACCACCTGGGGGCTACACCCTAATTCGATTCGGAAGAAAAACTTTTCGAAGTTTTATGTTATTTACATTACAATTCGAAAGCATTTTCTTTCGATATGAATTATAGAGTAACTTCCCTGTTCTCTCTACACAATCCGCTTTCCAAAGAAGGTAACACATTAATTAATTAACTGGTAGGCATTGCCTAATTCTGTTACTTCTCTTAAGAAAAAAATGTTCTAACGTTATTTTTTATATGACTACACATAGAATACATATTCGTTGTGGTAGCCGAAGTTGCTGCCAATCGAACTCTGTCGGTTGTATGTACTATCCAGTAATTCAGTTGTAAAGGCTGAATGAATTCAATATGAAGCACAGAGGGAAAAACGAATCTAGCGGCAAAAATATCGCATTTGAAAAAAATGTTAGCACAGAAACAAAGCGGTCTATCCAGTTTATTTAAAAATTGAATTTATTTATCACTATGTAACCTGGTTCAGATAATATGGCCTTTTAGACACTCAGAAGAAAATTGGGTTGTAATTCTTTATTGATTTTTATATCAAATTTGGTGGCGTATTGAATCACTACAGATGGACGTTTTCGGACAAAGTAACTTTTTTTGTAAATTGTTATATCAACTATTTTAAACAGCTTTACTTTATATCATTGCTATTTCAGTTAAGGTTTACAAGCGTAAATACAAAAAAAATTTTACTTTTCTAGATCTTTGTAGAGATAGAAAAACAAGTATACCTGAGAGTAGCTGAGAATTTTGTGGAATCTTAATATAGATATAATAGAGTAATATTTCTCCAAAAAATAGATGCGGAGACCTGCGTATGCGACTTTTACATCAGTCTTTCTAACTATACACCTTTTTCAAAAGCGAAAACATTCACTCTTAATCCGCGTGTATTGCAGAAATGGATCTTGACTCGATCTGTCATAACAATGTGTAGTATGAATAAAAAAAAGTATTTGCTTTTTACTTAAAAATTTGTTTTAAAAACAAAAATTCTATATTTTATATTCAATAATTTCCGGTTTTTTGTATTTTAAAACAAATTTTTAAGTAAAAAGCAAATACTTTTTTATTCATACTACCCAATATCTTATGTTATTTAAAAAAAATAATTATAGAAATTTTTCTTGTCATTTTCATAAATGAAAATCTTAAATATTAATGTGTTGATTGAAGGCCTACCAGATTTTCATAAAATGCCACCATATGTCAACCATAATACCCTCTTACGTTGTATTCTTAGTTGTTGTATCATACTAAACAAACGCATATATACATATATATATTTTTGCTGTAAAAGAAATAAAACAGTTTGTAGTATATAAGTATGACAGTTTTATTAGTTTCTTTTATTTCATATTAATATTTTGTGTCACATATGTACATTTCAAAGAGTCATGTTTCTATTCATTCTAGAAATAAAGAAACAAACACGAATACTGTTATCTTATAATAATAACAACTTCTTATGTAAGTCTATATAGAATTGTATTTTACATGAGCGTGGCTATAGAATAATACAATATTTCATTAATTGTGACTTGTTAATTAAGCTTTTTAACAATAAACCATAGTGATTGATGTAAATACGATATGTAAATTAATAACTTATTAATTGGTTTTATATATACAGCAGATATTTTGGAACGTTGGAATACTGATAATTAGCTTAACAGCTAATTAGCTTGTCACTTAAATGATATTAGAGACATTAAAGATGCAGAAAACTTGGTTTTTCGAAGCCAGCATAGCTGTGAGGCATCTTGAGCCACTTTGTGTTCCACTAGAAATATTTTGATTTATGAGTGCACATGACAGTTTCTGGAGTCTTAAGCGAGCGAAGAAATGAAGTCCTACACGCACAAACCAAAAAAAAGTGTTTATATGGGTTTAAAAAAATAATATCTCGCACTTTTGCGTTTTACAAAATTTGGTACGAATGATGCCTCACTATCATAAAAAACTTAAAGTCATTTTTGTGGAACTACTATTTCTTTACAACCATAGCATCAATAGGTGTATGTTTTGACTTCTCAGCAAGTGATTATTAACAGCATCATTATGATTAACTAAAAACTTATTTTACTTAAGCGAGGCTCGTTCGAAGTTTTCGCAAGTACTTAAGATGTTTCTGGGTTTTTTAGGCAAATGAAATAAATGCTATGAACTATCATATTTTTATTTATTTATTTTAAATAACTATATAGAAGTACTTAAAAATTAGTTTCCTTGCACTTACTAAAAAGGACATACACAAAATCAAATTCTTTTTACATCATGAACATGTCTTTGGGTACAATGACTATGCACTGAAAAAAATGAACTTCTTGTTTGTAATCATTAGAAATGATCCAGATTTGCACTACTTTCAGAATCTTATTGACTTCCAGGGCAGGTATTTTTTACTAGGTACGCTTATTTTTCTGGCTAGCGATATATAGCGATTTGAAACTTAAAAAATTCAACAGAAATACACAAAACCGACTTTACAAAATTGTGTATACAATACCATAAATATACATATTACGCATATCGTTGAATTTATTCTAAGCCACGTTAGCCTGGAAAATTTCCAACATTAAATATCTCTGGTTTTCTTGAATGAGTGCGAATGTTTTAAGACCTGTGTAATTTTTATCAAACTTTTTTTGGACAATCATGTAAATATATGTGGTGAAAAGTTTGTGTAAAAATGTCAGGACGAAATTCCCTAAGGATAAGAGCCTAGAAAATAATTAAAAAAACAATTTGCCAAGGACAATAAAAGTGTGTGCTGAAAAATAAATCTTATGTCGATAACTGTTCCTAACATTGAACTAATTCAAGCACACAACATTTTTTTACCTAAAAATGCTTGCGCACAAGTCGCCATAAGTTTTTATTAACTGCCCAATAGCCAACAAATATTTCGGAAATATGTTCAAAAGTAAGAACGCATGTGGCTGTGCCATTTTTTCAACGGCAATAAGTTGCCAGCACGCAATTGTAAGTCGATTTAGTTCATTAGAGCTGAAAAATATTTGAATTAATTAAGAAGTTACGTTGTTTTTATAGAAAATATTTCGGAATGGGTCCATGTTATTAACGAAATTTTTGGTCAATGTAATAGAGCATACAAAATAATACAAATTGGCATCAATAGCTCAAAATCGACCAAAAATTGACATTTGTGCTTATTCAAGAATACCAGAGAGATAAAAGCCATTCTATTTTGTATGCCAATGTCATTTTGTATGGCGCTTACGAGGTTTGCCAAATGGCTTTAATTTTGTTTTTTCCATACAAATTTAAAAGATTAGAACGCAATCGTTGGCAAATGTTATTTTCCACCCTTTGAACCAAAATAGTCAATTAGAAAAATGGCGGTTACGTGGTTTAAGAAGAAACGCGACGATATGTTTTGTCTCTTTACACTCAAAAATATGCTATAAATTTGTAGCTATTTTATAAGCCGGAAACTTGAAAGCGTATACTTTTGTGCAGCTCGCAAATAAAAAATTATTAATCATACGTACGATTAGTTACTTTCTTATCGGTTCTTGTATATGTATGCTACAGATTTTACAAGTTTGTAGCATTCACACCAGAAAAAAGTTTGATTGCGATATTTTTAATTACGATATATCGATATATACTCCTTTATACACAAATTGTAACGAATACTGAACGAATGATTTTAATGTTTTTATTTCATTCATGTGGCACCATGTTAGTTCATTGCTTGATGTTAACAACACCACCAAAAGAGTTTGTGCGAAGGCAATCAGGACATGAAATGTTATTTAGACATAGAAATGTATACGTTGTTATTGTCGTCAATTGAAGGCAATACAAAGGCAATGAATTTATGAATGGGTAGAAAACGTGAATATATTCAATCTGTTGTCTGATTCACACAAAGCCTGATATACAAACGAGGTAATAATTTTTTTTAATTTAATTTAATTTATTTACTTGTATTCCTCTACAACAAGACTTAAAGTCTTATAATTATAGTACAGGACTAGCATGATTGACCAGATATGTGTAATACAAATTATAGAATAGAATAAAAATATCTATGATATATAAATATGTAATAATATAAAATATAATATAAACATTCATACCATCTAAATTAGTTAACCGATTTGTATGACACAATTTTCAATTCATAAAAGAAAGCATTGACTTTTCAATTACTGCACATCCTTTCGTAGCAAAAAATTGCTGTAAGCCTTCCAAAATTTGACAAAAAAATTTGTTCGGGTTTTTGAACTTTATTAAATAGGACCAAAGCAACGATTTTTTGTATAGAAAAGTCTATGGTGAAATAGATTTTTAGTTTTTTATTTTTATAAGACCTGCACTCAGGGGATAACCCCTACTCATGCAATGCATTGTGCAGCAATTAGGAAAATTGGTTATGGGAAGGAGGATAGAGGGAGTATTGTTTATGGAAATTCGATTTGAACCTTCTAACATTGAAAGTGACGGGAAAGACATCTGTAGGGACCTTATTCCACTTACAAACTGTTCGACCAAAGAACGAATTCTCTCTGTAATGAGTAGTGAGATTTATTAGTGTATCGACCACAAAGGGATGTGCTCTTAATGAAGAACGCGTTCTTAGAAAAGAGCGGGTTTCGGGAATAAGTTCCCTGATTTCATCAGAACACATTCAATTGTAGTAGCGATAAAACAATGAAATACACCCCACATTGCGTCGATGCTCCAGCGAGTCAATAGAATTGGCTACCCTACTGTCGCCAATGAGCTTCTTCGCCCTCTCATGTACGCGGTCGAGTAACTTCAAAATAGACTTAGAAGCACAGGCCCATATATGAGAGTTGTATTCCATTTTCGGTCGGATGTAGGTGTTATATATATATAGTAAGGAGATCAGATGGAGTGAAGTACCTTTTACACCGTCTTAAAAAACCAAGGCACTTGAATGCTTCTTTTGAGACTTGAAAAATGTGATCAGTCCATCGAACGTCACACTGAATTGTCATGCAAAGAGCATCTGATTCCTCAATACTTTCCATTGCTTATGCAACTGAAACAGTCAATCTTTGTATATTCAAACAATATCGTCAATTTTATTTATTGATATATGTAGGCGCTGACTCTGAGGCCGAAATTCTGATATCCAGCCAACATCCCTCGTGCCCATTTAGCATTTGTACGGCGCTGCCTATGGTCGCCCAGCTCCAATTATAGCGCCGCCGAAATCTAATAATAAATCTAAAAAATAAGCTAAATTAACTTTTTGGCGATGCCCCTATTCACCTGAACGGAGAAAAATATCTATATTTTGTGCCTTTTGCGATGCTGGCAGCCACAGCGGCTATGTCTTTTTCTTCACTCCGCTCGTATATCTGTCTGATTGGTGGCTTGAGACTCAAAAGACGTTCTGATTTTGCAACTGATGTAAAATTTAATTTTTTTTTTAATAATTCCACTAGTTCGGCACCGGTAAAATGAGTCATGATGAAATGGCAAACCTTATTTAATATTTCGCCAGCTAAATTGCACTGCTATATTTGAAAGCTGCTACAATTTAACAATATAAAAACTATCCTGACTATCCTATATTCTCTAAACTTAATCCCCTTTTTATAGCCCACTTTGCTACGCTTCTTAAAAATTTCAGCAAAAAAATGTAAAGGAAATATTTCAAGTATATCTAACTGTCAATTTAGAAAATATTTTCGTATTGCATTCGTTTGTCGTTGTCACTATTGCTGTTGCTGTTGCTTTCGTTTAGTTTATTTAATTTTTTTCACCTACTTGCAGAAATATTTTTTAATTCAACAAATTTCTTCTGTACTTTGTTTATTTTACAAACATTTTTCATGTCTACCATTCATCTTTTTAAAAGATTCTAAGTCTTGTACACCATACAGTCAGCGATGAAAAATAGTTTCATAATTGTAATATATTAAAAATTACAATCAATGATGCTGCACATAAAATCTCGTTCCTAATAATATTAACAATCGTTTGTTCTTTTCTGTAGGGAAATTTAAGAATATATGAACATTGAATGAGTTAGACCCACCACATGTAATCAGCAGTCTCGAGCCTAAACCTGAAGCCATTTATCTATTCGTTCCAAAATAATTCAAATTCTTTTGACTATTGTAAAAAAGAAGACGTTAAAATAGAATACTAAATGTACAGTGAAATATGTTTTATAAACAACAATTGATCAATGTTGGGGCAATTCACAGCCTGTTGTATGTATTGTAGATAGTATAAATTTTGTTGGTAATTTCCAAATAAACATTTGCTTAGAAACATTTTTATGTGAAAATTACCAACAATATTTTTACGATCTGCAATACTTACAACAGGTTATGAATTGAGCTAATATATATGATTGTAGTGAAAACAGAGTATACTGAAAACGCTATTTATATTCTTTAAAAAGTTTTCAAATATATATCGGAATTAAATAATTATGTTGATTTTCTAAACTTGTTAAGCTAATAAGGCCTATATTTCCAAGTAATTAAACAATATTATTAAAAATTTTCCCGACGTTTCGTCGACTATTTGTCGCTTTCCAAAAAATATGATTACCACTCTAATACAAACTACAAAAAATCGAACACAACAAAGAGCAAAAAAACATGCTAACAACAAAAATCGAATTTTCTATAGTGTAAGATACATTCCTGGACTCACAGACAACAGAAATATAAAAAATGTGATAAGCAACAACAACAACATCAGTTTTGCTTACAAGCCAAACCACACACTAAACCCAGTATTCAGTAACATTAAAGCGCCAATACAAAAACAACAGCAAAGCAATGTTGCTTACGAAATAGCATGCAAGGGTAACGATAAACAAAAATGCAACCGAATATATATAGGAACAACAAAGAGAAATTTAGCAACTAGAATGTCTGAGCACAAAATGCATATCTACAAAAGAAAAGAAACAACAGCACTTGCACAACACATACTCGAAACAGGACACACAGCTGATTTTGAAAAAGTCAAAATACTAGATAAAGAAAAAATTATGAGAAACAGATATACCAAAGAAAGTTTACACATCCAAAAGAAAATAAATAAAACTATGAATCTCGAAGAAGATACAGACAATATGAACGCTAGCTACAGAGTTGCGATTAAATAAATAAACAGTGTTACATAGTTTAATGTGTTTTACACGGTTTTGTTTTTATTTTATTTTAAATGTAATTTAACATTAAATTTGTAAGTTAAAACATTTCTTAGTTTTAAATATGTACATAAAAACTATACAATTATTTTATATTATTTTTATATTAATTTGTTATTTTATTCGACCTTGTACTAGATAAATATTATTTATTATTTGAGCTCAAGGTCACTGTTTTTATTTTTAATAAATAATAATATTTTATAAAATGAAAAACAAGAGTTTTATTAAAAATAAAAACAGTGACCTTGAGCCCAAATAATAAATAATATTTATTTATTTATAAAAACAGACATACCCCTCAAGAAGTCGACAACTAATCGACGAAACATCGGGAAGATGTGTAATTATATTGTTTAATTACTTGGAAGCATAGTCCTTATTAGCTTAACAAGTTTAGAAAATCAACAGAGTTACTTAAAAATTATTGGCCAATTATCTAACAAAAAATCTTATGTAAATAATTATTTTTGTCACTAGCTATAACTCTATATATATTTTGCAAGTCGCACGAGTAATTTGTTGTAAAACAATAAAGACTGATATGAGAAAAATGGAACTCTATATATCCTTATTCAAATGTTGTTGTTTTTTAACAAAGCTTAATTATACAAAATTTAATATTAAAAATTTGTTTTATTTGAAAAATATCTATGTCTTGTAGTTTACCTTATATATTTTTATATTTCACTTTATTTTACGAATATGTTATTAAAAATATGCTTAAAAGTTTTTTTAAAGAAACTTAAACAAAAAACCATTAAAGCTAAGTTCATATTCTTTCCAATAAGTTTATGATTAAATTAAGTTGCATTTTAATTAAAATACTTACTTGCAGATTCGTTTCTCTCTCTTTGAGATTTTTGTTAATATGAAAAGTATTTAACAATATACTCATAGCAAAGGAATATTACTTGTTCTATATTTCCTGTGCACAAAAGCCCTTATCTCGTATATATTTTAATAAATATAACTTTATAAGCAGAAAGTTTTTGCTGCCAAATTTGACGTATAATATGTACTCATGAATATTAGCAAACGAAAAAGTTTTAAACTTTTCCAAAATTGTGAATAAATTGCTTACGTTTCTATACAAAAACTCATATTTATTAAAACTTGCACTCTAACACAGAGATATAGATATACATTTTATGTGATAGGTATTTTTTAAATTAATTACATTTTCTATATTTTTATGTTGTATTTTCGATGGCAGCCAGTGATACAATCTCTAATATGTATATTGCAGAAACAATTGGTTCTATATATTTTAAATCTTCTAGTGTTCATGTTATAGCAAGTTTCATAATTTAAAACCTAAATCCATTTAAAACTACATTATTTGTCATACGCAATTGTTTGAGTTAACGACCTCATTTGTAGATAATTTGATTTCAATTATGCTCAGAATTTTAAGAAAATGTGAGCCTTCTCTGATTTATATTGAAAATTCATAGAAAACAAATTTCTATCAGTGTTAAAATTTCTAAAACTTATTTTATTTTTTAATGCGGGGATGGAAGCCTCTTTGAAATATCTTTCAGCCCTCTATTACGGCTGAAAGTTAAGCAATTTTATAATATTAAATTCTCTTCATTAAAATGGCAAAACAATTTATAATTTCATTTAAACTTACTCACACAGAAAAAAATACACAAGAATTATATTCAATAAAACCATCTTATTAAAAAAAATATGAATTTCAATAACATTTATCTTTAACATAATAAAATATTTCGTTGTAAGTATTTCTTTTCCATGCCGGTTATTTCTTTTCTTTTTATACATAAGTACTTAAAACAAGTTGTATCCCATAAAAAAATAAATGGGATATGGCTCAGCTAGAGAGTGTATGCTTTACGTCCGGAAAGCCCGGGTTCGTATTCCAGCCATGTCAACATTTTTTTTATTTTATGTATATATTTTGATTTTGAAATAATTTTGTTATCAATATAGGGGAATTCTTTATCACAGGAAATTTGAAAAAAAAAATTATTGAATACCGGGATTTTTGTTATCAAAAACGAAACTTATATTTTTCTGTGCATATAAAACAGTTTTTTGCCGAATAAAAAAAACTTAGAATCTAGGAGATCTGATAAAAAGAAAGCTATAAGCCATTAAGTGAAAAAATCCAGGTTTATTTCCCATAAACAAATTTTTTCAATTAAATTAATTTTTTACGTAATTTTATTTTTTGCACTAAATAGTTATAACACAGAAAAAAATAAGTTTCGTTTTTGATAACAAAAATCCCGGTATTCAATAATTTTTTTTTCAAATTTCCTGTGATAAAGAATTCCCCTATATTGATAACAAAATTATTTCAAAATAAAAATATATATATAAATTAAAAAAATGTTGACATGGCTGGAATACGAACCCGTACTTTCCGGACGTAAAGCATACACTCTCTAGCTGAGCCATATCCCATTTATTTTTTTATGGGATACAACTTGTTTTAAGTACTTATGTATAAAAAGAAAAGAAATAGCCGGCATGGAAAAGAAATACTTACAACGAAATATTTTATTATGTTAAAGATAAATGTTATTGAAATTCATATTTTTTTTAATAACATGGTTTTATTGAATATATTTCTTGTCTATTTTTTTCTGTGAAGTCTGAAATTTTTTATTTCGGCTTTTAGTTCAATATTTCAATTAATGTAATATTAAATTGTTTTTATTATGAGTGGAGTGTTGGAATATTCAAATCAGATTAGCAGAACGGATTAGTACTACTGATTTCGACAGGCCTTTACACAGTCTTGTACACCATTACAGCCGAAAAAAAGTTACACAACATATTGTTTCATTTTAATGGCGCAATGTAAAATAAGTGGTTTTGGGAAAGTTCTAAAAGCCTGTAACTCAATAAATTTTTATCCGATGTATACAATCGTTGTATGGGCTGAAAATATATATTCAACAGTGTAAAATATATTTTATTCAGATGAGCCCTTTTCGCAATTTCCGGAAAAAATATAAAAAAATAACAAATCACTAATTATTAGCGAATATTGCGAAAACTCACACCAAGAACAATAAATTAATTTCTTTGTTGTGCACGGTACAATAAACAAAATTAAAAATAATTTTTTTTAAGATATTACAAAGACTTAAGCAATTTGTCTCATGAATTTATCTAAACTTTACCTGAAATCGAAATTTTTATATACCTATAAAATAAGTGGAAATTTTGACTGTAATACGTAACAAAAACTATAAAAATAGTTTAACGTTGCATCATATGTTTGTTTACACAAATTTATCAATTTGATTTAGTTTTCAAAATCTTGATGCTGCGGTAGAGGGCGAAGAGTAAATTCCAATATTATTTCCATTATTTTTTCCATGTATATATCTGGGTACAAATTTCAACAATCTACGTTTTGGTGCTATTCGAAATTTAAATTAGTAAAAAAAGAACTCTGACGCTCCACCCCAATGTTCAATATCAACAATAAACCAGTTAAATTTAGCTTAGTATTATGAAGGATTGTCCTCTCTATCTATCATTTACCCAATCCTCACCCATCATGCATCCAATCAGAAGCTTTCAAAATTTCGGCTAAGAATCAAACCTGCTGACTTGAATCAATCCCGTAGTCTATACTTGAATGAATCAAGCGTTCTGTATTTAAATTCCATACTTACTAGAGTAATCAATCAGTTAACCGTTTATCGGTTCATCGGTTATTACTACCCGATTAGCTGATCGGTTAATTATTAATTGGCTATTTTAGGCTATCGATTGCCCCGGATAATTTTTATCGATTAACCGATGTAACAACATTTTTAATTTTTTGTAGTATTATAACATATTTTTTATGTGTTTAATTATTTGTTTCGTCTCATATACAAACAAATTATTTTTTCATACAAACAGATACGTTTTTGCAGTGATCCTAACTTAAATAATAGTTTAAAACCTTTGGACTTGGCTAGAAAAGAACTTAGTACACACAGAGAAAAGATATGGTTGTGCCATGGTTGCATCAATAAAAGGCATGTTTCCCGATATAGATTATGGTTGTGGGAAATAAGTTATTATTGTTTTAAATAATTGTGAATCTTAATAGTGTACTACAAAAAACTTATGCTATTATTTAATCATGACATTATTAGTATTCATTTTAACTGCAACATGGTTGAATTTATTGTCAAAAGATGGTAGCTACAATCATGGTATATTTAAAAATTCAACAACAGTATGGTTCTATAACAGTAAAATATGGTTCTTGTCCATGCTATTTTAAAGCAGTTTGTTTGCAATCAAGCTATGGTTACAAAAAAAAAAATGGCTCTCTGCTTCCAAAAAATTTTTGTTTTATTTTTTGGTTGAATACTTTTTTTATTAGTTATTTGTTTTACTTGAGAGCCGTTTGTTTGTTTTTTGTGTCACGTGAAATAATAACATAAAAGAAAAAATAAATTAAATATAACAAAACCGGATAGCAGCTAGCAAATAATATTCGCCCATATTCCGAAAACCATTTCTTTTTGTAATTGTAAAATTTCAAAAACGAATAACAGTGTTCTTTTAATTGTACAATTTAGTGCATTTGTAGCCTAGTTTCAATAAATTATCTGAAACATCTGAGACATGGAAATTAACTGCAAGGCTGCAATAAGTGAGCTTTTTGGTTGAATTCTTTCCTTAAAGTTGCCGATTTCAAAACGAAATGGTTTCGGCATGCCGACTGCAAATAAAACATTTGTCAACAAATAAGTAAGTATGTATGTATTATCTATGTGAAAATACATAAAACTTTTTATTTCAGATTCAAAAAATTCTATTTTATATATAATTTAAAAAAAATATATATATACATGTAAATAAATTTATCTGCTGTCAATTTTTAATCCCAATGTGATTAAGAAAACAACCTTTATAAGATTATTTAAAACCATGCTTTTTTATATAAAAATATAGTATGATTATGTTGTATTTTAACAATGGCCAAATTTAATTTCATCTGATATATATTTTTTATAATAAAAAATATATATTTTAATATAATTAGTTTAAATCATAGTATATTTACATTGAATTAAACATTAGGTTGTGTCAATCATGTTATTCTTATATAAGACAACAATATTATATTTAGAACAGATTTATTTTCATAATAGGATGATTTGACTCCAAACATATAATTCAATCATAGTATGTTGCTCTTAGGTTATGGCTGCCTCAACCATGTTTTTTTTTGGCTGTAAAGACTATTCTACTATAATTAAATTTGAGGAAATTATTAAGCTTTTGATTATTAATTTAATAAAAGCTAGTAATACTATTACGAACGATTTAATTAAAAATCTGAGGATTATATTTAATCAGAGACGAATTCAAGCTTTAAATACACTTATTTTATACCTACATTCGGGAATATTTCCTTCTAGCAACAATGTTTTAAAATACAGTACGAAAACGGAAAATAAGTCGTTCGCAAATAAACTTTTTGCAGAATGTTTTGTGCTGGGCTTTGCCATGATGAGTCAGATGATGACCTGAAAACAGAAGAAACTATCGATAGTAATACAAGCAGTCTTTTAACAGAATGGAAGATCGTGTATGTTTAGAGAAATCCAGAAATCCAGAAATGATAAATTAGGTATTGTATATAAGGGATTGCTTTCGATTTTTCCAACATCTACGATAACTGAAAGGATTTTTCCAAGTCAAGCTTTATCAAAACTAAGGAAGAGTATCGCTTAAGTTCAAAACATTTAAATCAAATTATTTTTCCTAAAGATTACACTTCACAACAGTATGGCAACTTTTGTCTGATGATTGACTTTTATCACGTGATGTTTACTAATTTTACTAATTTTACTTTGCTTGTAATTAAGAAAATATTAAGTTTTCGTAATGTAATTTGATATGGCTTTGTCAAAAAGAGTTTGTGTTAATGATCGAAATCATTTTTGTTTCGTTTGCGGAATGAGGTTTGAATATGACAGCGTTCGTGATTTAGGCTTACAAAAATTACTTTGGTCACGCACTGGAAATGAAAGACAAGCCTTGGAATTCACAAAAGATATGCAGAACGTGCGTTGAGTTTCTACGTTTGTGGACAAACAAGAAAAGGAATAGCTTTAGGTACTAAACCCCTATGATCTGGACTAAACCCTGAAACCACCCTTGAACCACTGTTATTATTGTTTGTTGAACATAACTGGCATTAACCGAAGAAATCGAGCCAAATGGGAATATACTTCCATACGGTCGCCACATAGACATGTTTTGAGTCCTAAGACATCATTTCAACCTCAAGCTTATGCTTCACAGGAGGAGCTTATGTATTTTGAAGCGAAAACTGACAATAGTGATAGTGACTTTGAATTTGACTTGAAAGCGCCAAAACTATTCAACCAAGATGATTTAAAAGACTTTGTCACAGATCTGGAACTGTTAAAAGCTGCTTCAGAAATTTTGGCTTCTAGGTATAAGAAAGAAACTTAGTAACAAAAGAAACGAAAATTCCTTATTACCGCACAAGATATCAAAATCTTCTCCAATATTTTGCTGAAGAAAATGATTTCGTATTTTGTAAAGATGCAATAGGACTTCAAAATTACGTTTCTAGTGAGTGGCGTTTATTCATACACTCTTCAGAACGTAGTAAAAAATGGGAACAAATTAGGGTGATTGCATATTGTACATTCCACAAAAGAAAAAGAAAAATATACTACTAATGCTCTGGTCTTACAAAGCTTAAATATGTGGGGTACAATTGACTCATATCTGTTGATTTAAAAAGGTGGTTATACAAAATATCCCTGTTTTCTTTGCTTGTGCGACAGTAGAGCTAAAAATGAGCATTGGAACAAAAAATGTTGGCCTCCTCGGGAAGCACTAATTGTAACACAACAGAATGTGATAGACCCACCTAATTTAGCTCTGTTACATACAAAACTAGGACTTATAAAACAATTTGTAAAAGATGTTGCCAAAAATGGAAATTGTTTCCGTTTCCTATCAAAAAAGTTTGCAAGACTGAGTGCAGAAAAGCGGGAATTTTTGACGGACCAAAAAAAGATCATTAATAAAAGACTAAAATTTTACGGACACTATGACAGAGATTGAGAAAACGGCATGTAATCAGTTCGTTTGGCTTGTTAAATTTTTTTGGGAAATACGAAAAGTTCTGAATTTTCTCAACATGCCGAACAACTGATGAGTCACTTTTAAAGGCTTGGATGTAAAACGAGCATCAAGTTATACTTTCTTCACTACCATCTGGACTATTTTCCCGTCAATCTTGGGAACCTAAGTGAAGAACAGGGCGAGCGATTATACCATGACTTCCGTACTATGGAGGAACGCTATCAAGGCTACTGGAAAGCATACATAATGGCTGATATTGTTGGAGCATTCAGAATAGCTCTCTGCTTTCAGCTTTAGCAAGGAAATCATATCAGAGAAAGTTTTTTTTTATTATCAGAATGTAGTAATATCATGTAATATAACACAATCATCAGAAATGCAGTGTTATTTTAGAACGTCTCATTAAACTATTGCAATAGCTAATAAAATGATCTGACAAGCTTATTTTCTTTGAATTAATACAAGAATTGTCATGTTTTTTATGTTTTTTTACTAATAAACTCTAAATCATAAATAATTTACGCAATTTTATTTAATTAAATTACTTAATTACTTATTAGTCGGTTAACCGATTAGCATGAAATCAATTATTACTAACCGATTAAATTAAAACCTCTATTAATTAATGGAGCGGTTAGCCGATTAAAGCAGAAGCCCGATGATATGAATACTTTAATATTTACCGTACTTTTGACACCGATCTTGCTTGATATAAGTACGGATGGCTTGATTTTTCTTTTGGCTATTCGCGCTGTTTTTGCCTCCATCATAAGTTTACTCCTCCATATCAGATAATAGTAAAACTTGAAACTTAAGGAATCCTTATTAAGGATACTTCATACAGGTTACGTCATAGGTGAAGTTTGAAAATTTTGGTATAAAATCTTCCCGATATATTTGTAGGCGACACTTTCAATGTAGCTGGAAAGCAGAAATTCCGTATTAAGTCGAAATTCGTGAGGAAGTCATAAGGAAAATCTGCAAATGGGCATTTTTCACTAGGGAGGCACTAGCGAAACTCCTATATGCATTACCCAACATTTTTGTACCTATAAAGAGCTTGGTCATAAAATTGATTTCAGTACTTTTAACGGCCAAAATATTTGGGACAAGAGCTTTGGTCTTATTTTCACATTTATGTTTTTATTCGGATTTATTTTAAATGCAAATAACTTCGAAGAAAAATGCCTTTCAGATAATAAAATAATATATTTCATAAGAAAGTAGTTTAAAAACTAAACCCAAGAAATTCTTGTAAAACATAAGATGCGGTTACATGATACAATAGTTTTATTCTCATAAGATATTATAAACTATTTTCTGGTTTGAATGCAGCTTATATAATAATAAACATACATGCAAATTAGTCCATGTTCTTACATCTTTACGACATTTACTTGGTTATTAACTAAACTATTGCTATTTTTATATATATTAATCTAATTAAAGAATCTGGTTTTATGTACTAGCCACATATTTTGTAATTTTAAATAAGTAAATGCAATGAAACATAATACGAGTATACTATAAAAACAATTGCATATTTCTCATCTAACAAAATGTATTTTAATCTATTGTAATACCTTTTTAACAACAGAAAATGAATTTTACGCATGGCATCATTTATAGATTAATTAATTTTGCAAATCAAATTTGTTTAAATGCTTAAATACGAGAATGTGTGTGATAGAAGCTCTTAACATAAAAAAACATGTCTGTATCAGGAGTGGTTATAATTGGGGGAGGGATTAAGGGGAACACGAGATTTTCAACCCCGCCCCCCCCCAAATGAGTAAAAGATACCCAATTTCTATAGAGTTTTTCAAAAAAATTTGCAAAATATTATGTTTCAGTTAATAAAGGTATACGGCTTAACTGACCTATAACTTTTAAACTAAAAATTTTTAACGAATAAGTTGCATAAACTTTTTCCCCGTAGTAAAATGAGAAACATTTGCTTTATGTAAGTTTTTAGCCCACGATTAAGCTTCAGCATTTTTTTGACGGATAAACTCAAAACTTGTTTTAATTTAAATAATGATATGTATCTTTCCAAAATATGTATGTAGTATTGCTGTTTTAGTTAGTTTAATTCTTATTATATGAATTCAAATAAAATTGCAAAAAAAAATTTATTAATATAATTTTTTTATTTAATTTGATTAATAGGAAAAACCAAAATTGTTCTTAGCTATTAATCGATTCATTCACATATGCATATATATCGACCCCTTAGCGCCAAATGACCGTAAGCGACAAAAATAAAATTTTTCAGGAGAAGGGTTTTTTATTATTGTTAAACATGATTTATATTCATAAACTGTTGCTTACGATCAAATGTTATAGCTTGTATTTCAAAAGTTATCAACAAATTTGATATTTTAATGGTTTTAAACTATGGGTATGCTCACAAAATTTTGATTTCAATAAAAAATAAGTTTCTTGCAAAATGTCGCTTACGATCATTTGGCGCTAAGGGGTCGATATATAGTCGAACTTCCATAACTCGAATCACCATTATCCCAAAAAAAAAAACTTCGACTTATGGAGACTTCGAGTTACAGAATTTTTTGTTCAGTGTTTAAGTTTCACTGCTAGCGCCCTAAGTCACTAGAAACGAGTTATTTGGCCGTGACCATAGCGCCATTCCAAATTATGGCTTACGCCTAATAAACTCGACCTACACTTTTGAATAGAAAGTGGGATCTCTCAAATTCATATTCTGTTTTGATCCAATATAAGTTTTGTTTAGTGCTCCACTGTGTATCAAAATATCTCTCGATCGATTTTTTTTTTGAAAAAAAAAAAAATGAATTGCGACACGTGCGTTGTATATTAATGAAATAATGAATATGTTTTTGTTATTTAAAACTGGCGCAAACTGAAAGTGAAGTAAATATTCGGAAATTAGTTACTGAAAATTTACTTTTTTGTTTGCTAACTTCAGTTAAAAATTACTCTAATTTGTTCAAAGACTTATAGTGTTCATCAGTTGTAGTGTCCTTCGTTCGCAAATATGTATACATATACGATTTTATTTACTCACAAATATGGATACAGATGAACTTACGCATACAAAAAGAAACATATGATGTAGAAAAAGGTATACAACTTCGAGTTATAGAATTCAAATGTGTATATTTTCATTCTAATAATGGAGAGCTTCGAGTTATGGAAGTTCGAATTGCGGAAGGAGCATTGTGAGTTATTTATTCTCTTAGCGCTACTGCCAATCAAATAGGTTCGAGTTAGAGAAAATTCGAGTCATAGAAGTTCGAGTTATAGAAGTTCGACTGTATAACAACAAAATAATAGATTGGCATACTTTGTAGAGTATACGCATTCAAAATATTTAATAATATTGTTGATCAGATCAAGTTTTTGGTCCTTTAGCCATAAAGAGTCGAAAATAAGTTAAGATATCTGCATATATTTTTAATCAGCATAAAAATGTGCATTATATGGCGAAAAGTAAACGTATTTATAAACGCGGAATATTAAGGAAGAGGCATTCAAAGTTCAGTTTTGGCATACGTTTTATACTTATCCGTCAAGAAAGCTGCTAACGGTCAATCGTGGGCTAAAAACTTATGTCAAGAAAATGTTTCTCATTTTACTACGGGAAAAGAAGTTTGTGGAACTTTTAGTTTAAGAGTTATGGATAAGTTAAGCCGAATAACCTATTTAGGGTATTTTTGGAAAATTTTGACCTCGTAAATGCAAACTGGTCGGCTTATACTTTAGAAACTTATTTTTTGTGCACTTCGTTTTTTTACCCCAGAAGCAACTGATAATAAGCGTGGAGGAAAAAAACATGTTTGGACATATGGGTGGTCTACTATACATTTTTTTTTATCAAACGTTAGCTATGCACAGTATTTGTTTTACGCCAACGAAGCGATACTTGATTGCTGCTGGTTGTGTGATCTTTGTGAAAATCTAGAGTTTTCATCAATTTATTTTCTCTCCCACAATTTACCGGACGTCAATACTGCTAAGCCATTCTGGCAGCTGGTGACTTCAATTATAACGTAATTTAAACGAGAATAGTAATGAAGTCCTACGCTCATTGTGGCAAAAAAGTCCAGAGTCTTCGGTGGAAACTGAACGGACAATTTGGGAAATTCTAGTTTTAAGATTTAAATAGTTTAATTTACAATTGAAGATTCAATAAATAAATTTACAAGCTATAAAAAAATCAGGAAAAGTTCTAATGAATATATAGATTTATGAAGCAAAAACTATAAAATTTTATAAATAAATAGGGAGAGAAGAAGGAAATCTATCTTTCTTTTAGTTATTAACGTGGTCTGTATGCCGAACGTTTTGATTTCACTTGGAATAAAAAATAAGGCGATACATATTTTAACACTTGCCTTTTCTTTTGGTGCTAAGGTGAACGCAAATTTCTATGGTACCACATAAACAAATTTGATTTCTTTTTGTTGGTCTCTTAATCTACTGAGTATTGAAACAAGCAAAAACATGAACAAGATATGGGTATGGGTATAAGTACATCTACGAACACATCTACAAATATAAAGTTTGACTATAGAATTCTTCTTCATGCGTACAATTTTTTTGGCTAATATAATGTTTTACACTTGAGGGAGCTGTCTCGCATGTGGTAGTTGTGCGGCTGGCTGGTTGATTACGAGTACGTAACAGCTCGCTTACAGTTGTATATTGTATCATATATAAAATAGGGTAGTATTTGGTTTTGAGGGGAAGAAAAGGTATAACTTAAAAGATAACTGAAATAAACACTTTTAGTTTTTGGTTGTCTCGGTGGTTAAGTGGACTCTGTGCTAATAGCTAATCTATAAGTGTAAAGATTGTAGGTTCGGCCCGAATCTAAGACTTTAGTTTCCTTAATATCAATGGTAACTATTTTTGCTAAAACTAACTTATAATATCATTTATATGTAGTTCTATTTGTACATCATTATTCATAATAACTTATAACACTTTAATTAAAAATTATTTTTATCAACCTTTTATTATTTGATAATTAAATACAAAAATAGAAGAGGTTTTTAATATTTACATGTGTACTTCCCTAATGTGCATACAGTTAGCATAACAGACAACCTGCAAATTTTGAAAGAATGCCTATAAATCTTGTTTTTACTTACTTGTTAACTATATTAAATCTAAGTATAGATACGACCGTAAATTTTACTATGTTTGCATGTTTAGTTGTGCCGTAGGTAAAATACTATTTGTAACTTTAACAATATACTCATGTCCTTAGCATAATAACGTAAAGGATGCCAACAAAACCAATGTGTTAAGTTTTTAGTTTTTACGATTTAAGTCGTAAAATATGTTTAAGTTTAGAAGATTTTCCATTTTGTTGTTTTATTTTCTTGACTTCATTTTTACTGACAACAGGTTTATTACATACCTATGGCCATGTTAACATATGTAATCCTTTTTGGTCATGTTTTATAATTAGTATTTTATATCATGGCAATTTTTCTGTGAGTTCTGCAAAAGAATATAAATATATTTTGTCCTGAACATTATATTCTCATATGATTTTGAAAAGCTTTTTCTTTTTTCTTGTACATAAATAAAATATTAGGGTTTCGTTTAATATTTATTTTGTTTTAAAATTTAATAGATGAGCCTATAAAGACAAACAAGGTTTTTTTCTTATTTCCTAATAACACATTTTGAAAGCTCTTTTAGCTTATAATTTATATTCTAAATATATTAAGATTAATAGAGCAGGTTCACGATAGCAAGTCAATACTTCAATCCTCATTGAATTTAAACTAATAAAGTAAAGTTATGCTTCAAAAAATAACTTCGAATATAAGATACCCATTTTTTCTTGCAGACTGATTTCCCTATAGTGCTTTGTTCAAAAACAGATTTGCAAACCAAGCCTTCACATAATAAATTAATAGCAAAAATTTTTTATATAAAATTTATTTTCAGTAAATGAGTTTTACTGTACCAGTTAATTTATGTTTGACTTTTATGTTGGACATAAACAATTTTTACAACTTCCTAAATATATAAAACATTCTATTATAGGTTTTTTATATTCATAAAATTTTCTAGTCCCAGTCAAATTATGTTTCATAGTAAACAAGACTGGTCCATGCTCATGTAAAAAAATGACAACAACAGAAATGAATGCATAAACTATGGGATGCCGACTTTGAAAAGTCGAAGAACTGTGCTGATATAGTATCTACTTAGTTTAATACCTTGCACAGTGATTGCTATGGCTAAAAAACATTTATTATTCAATTTGTAATAAACATGTATAATATACATTGTATATTTAAGACTTGCAATCTGATTAGAAAGTTATTTATATAAAAATCATAGAAGAGGACATAAACTGTAAGAAAATTTTAATCTTGACAACAGTGTTGAAAGGTACTGTGGGCTACAGGGAATCAAATTTGGCTATATCGTGCATATAAACTTTGTTGGTCGCATAAGTTATACAAATATTATCCGAAATTAATGAATGTTAATTTTTTGAAAAGTTTAAAGAGTGCACTACTATGAAGCCCGGAGATCGGGTTATGAACGACCCATATATAGAATTAGAATGAGTGATCAAATACAACGACATTAGTCTTAAACAAAAATTTTGCCATTCTAAAATGAGCCAATCGCTGAACCCTACTCCATGGCGTGAATATCCTGACCTCAAAAAGAGAACACATCGCTTAACTAGAACAAAAATATTAACAAAGTACCCTCACTGTACAAACAGATTTTTACAAATCTAATATAATTGTTTAAAGCACAGTAATTTCACTAGTATTAAAGAAACGAACTCGAACCTATCACTGAGTATCTTAATTATGTCAATTGACCCTCTCATATAAAGTTTTAGAACTCAAACCGGTTGGTAGTGCTTTGGAACTAGTCTGGTGACTTTTCTTATGACAGGTTCTCTTCTTTGGTATTTATGTGGAACAATAAAACATTTTTAGTGGTACGTGCCTTTAGTGCTTAACAATTGTAGTTATGAGTTTCGGTCGAACGAACTTAAGCCTGAATAATTAAATATCTCTGGATTAAAAATCATGCAGTTTGACAAAACTATCCGGGGGCGTAGGATCGATTGCTGCCAAGACCCTGGTTTTTTCTGCAGAAAAGCCGAAAAAGCTTAAGCAGAATGTGTGTTCGTTTAAAAAAAAAGTACCTGCTTTAAATAACCAATTTTAAGAAAATTTCTCATCTAAGTAAATTTTATTTTTCTTTAACTAAGAATTTTGTAAAAATTTCTTTACAATAAACAGTCTTTGAACAGCTATTTAATAAGAAATACATGAGTGCTAATCTAATTGAGTTTGCAAAATATATAAACAGGATATTTGTTGTTAGTATGTTCCTTGTTCATTTGTATATATATTAGTAATCATTTGCAACTCATTTGCAAACTGTATTTTCCTATTTAATTTGTAATACAGATTATGCATTCATTATTAGTTTTACATTTGTAGATGGAAATGAAATTAGTATGTCAATTACAACTACATATATTTGATGTAAGTATGACGACTTTTTTGGGTAACTGCAGATAGCATTAGGATTAAAGCTTTAAGGTATTAAGATGAAATATATATCAATTAAATATATACAAATTTAATAATTTCATTTTGGAAACTTTCTTCATATAATCCTTTATATGAACAAATATATAAATAATAAAAATATGTATATAATATAGAATACTATAACAAGTCTTTGAACAATTAAACAACACTTTCCAGCAAAAAAATATCATGTTTTTTGTAAAGAGAAGTAACATTATCAGGCAATTAATGCCTACCAGTTAATTAATTAATGTGTTACCTTCTTTGGGAAAGGGATAGTGTAGAGAGAACAGGCGGTGAAATGCAAGATATATAGAAAGCTTAATTCATTTGCAACTCCTCTCTTGCGCTTGTTTTTGAGCAGTGTTGCAGCCCCTCTAGTGTCAAGTAGAGGTATTAATTTGTTCAAGCAGTGTAGCTATTTATTAGTTCTTTTACTTCGGCGACGGTTCGGCTACAATACCGACGAAGGAGGGTGCTGTGAAATGTATTAGGATATGTTAGTATTAATCGCCGCCGGTACTGCAAAAGTGATCAGCACTATGCCTTCATCACTTTAACAGTACAATAGCAACCAACACAATTACATAACAATGCACATCAGAAAAGTTCATGATGTTGTTGGCTTGCCTGAAACTAGTCTTGAACTCAAAACTTCAGGGTTTGTAGTCAAACGCGCTAACCATTCTGAAACATGATTTTAGATACCTCGAAAGAACCGTTGTTTTATGTCAAAAACAACAACTCCCAAGTGGAACAATGCGAGCAAAAATCATGCCTGTTGGAACCAGCTTATCTCGCTTACAAACCTGCTTCGCCCGAAGCAGTAGTTTTTGCTGGGTTTTTTTTAATAGCAGCAGCTTTATTTTCTTAATTTTAAAAAGCGGTTATATGTACTTGCTGGTTTTTTTGCTAGCGAAAAACCAGTCAGATGCTTTGCTGAGTCTACGACTGAATTGGCAAGATGAAATGTTTCATGATATTAATTGCATGAATTTCTATTAGTTGCACAGAGAAAACAGATTCTTTGTGATAACGGAATTAGTTGCCACTGAAATTTTGTCAGTAATTAACTAGTAACTAATTTAATTGTATTTGATAAACATATTCGGTACGAATAATTGAATAAAGTATAATACCTACATAAATAAGATAGTTTTGTGAATAAAACTAAAATTTTTATTTCTTTTACCTTAGACATAATATAATTTACAAGAAAAAAAATTTTTATTTTTCAATTAGAACCATTCATGGAGTCACAGTACTTTTTCTAACATGATATATCCAGAATATCTTTGCCTGCAACTTACAAAATTAGTTCTTAACATATTCTTAAAATAATCTTCGACAGTTGACTTTTTATTATTCACAAAAAAAAAAAATTGCACCAGACATTTACACAATTTAAAGGAGTACTTTTATTACAATCAATATCAATTCCTGATTTAAGTGATCTCACAATGCACCTTATAAAAATTCGTTATTATAGTGAAAAAATTTTATTGTATTACATAGTCATCAAACGCTGCATTTGGTAAGTTAACTTTCAATTGTGTATAGCTCACGTCTTTCAAAGTTGTGCGAATCAGGAGAAATCGGAAATCTAAATCAATAAAAATATCTTAATCCCTGAGCCCAAAACCAAATTTTGTTACTAAGTAAAATAAGCAAATAAATTCCACACGAAATGAAATAAAAGAATAGAACAAAATGTTTCGGATAAGAAATTGGAAACCATTTTTTATTTTCATAAATTGTTGGGAAAGACATATCTTACAAGTTTCAATGTTGAATGTAAAATAAAGAAAAACTTTCTTGGTCAGCTTGTGGAAATAAATATCTACGACAAGCAGCGACGCCAGAATGAAGATTTTACCTTAATTTTGAAGATTTATAAGTCAATATAAGATTTGAAGATCTTTTTTCCAAAATGAAGATTTTTTGAGATTTAGTTGCTCAACACTTATTACTGTCACACGGCTTCTTCAAATTTATTAAATAAAAGTACCTATGTCAGCTAAACATTAGCTCAATAAAATAATAAAGTACTTTATAGAACTGCCATTTGCTAGTTTATAAAGTAACTTATTATCATGCCGGTTTTAGTACAAAAAAGATACCTAAAAAGTCTAATAAAACGTGTTCCAAATTTAATTGATGACACTGAGGTTCAAAATTTAGATGACGAATTCAGAGAGCTCCACCACATATTAATAAATATTTTCCAAATTTAGAAAAGGCTACTGCGGAAGACTTTTGGCACACAATCTCAAAATTACTAGAGCAGATTGTGGACTAACAGATTGTGGATTGTGTTTCCAAAGCGGTAGAAATTTTCAATAAACTTAATATGTCTCCTTAATTCATCTGCAAACGTTGAACGGATATATTCAAAAGTAAATTTAAATAAAACGAAATACAGAAAGAAATTAGACAAGACCACATTGGAGAGTAATTTATATACTCAAGGTTAACAAATACAATCCGAATAAGTAAATTAAATAAAAAATACGCATTATTATGCACACAACTATGAGTAATGGGGTAATCATTATAATTAGTACTCATGATTATATTTATATAAACATATAAACATTTTTGAAGATTTTGTTTCTAAAATTAAGATATTTTTTTCAAAGAATGAAGATTTAACTCCGAAAATTTCTGGTACCACTGACGACAAGGTTTGTAGTTTAACGACATTTTATATGAAAGGAAATATATAGATAATTGTACGGCATACATAACATGCAGTACAAGTATATATTATTGGGAAAAATGTAAAGGAAATTAAAGTGATGATTTTCGGGATTAAGGTATAATTATGGAAGTAAATTTAGACCTAAATAAATTGTTTATTTATTTTGTTAATGAAATTGTTGTATAATACATCACACATAGGGGAAAAATTACATCAAACCACGTGATAAATCAACTGCCATCTTTTGGTAAAAATGATTGGTATTAATGGAAATGTAAGTTTCCATAAACATAATTGTTCAATTCACAAGCTCGTATTAACGTCGTATGTGTTGTGTAATCATCTAGTTATACAATATTGTATTTTTGTTGTTAGCAATTCTCATACAAAAGTGCTTTATAATTATATGATTGATTTTTATGTGTTTTCCAAATAATTGTATTGTCTGGAAATATTTTATTTTCTAGATTAATTTGTAAACAAATATAAGGTAATGAAAGGGAACCAGCTATAACAGCTTATAGAAGAGTTGTTCAAAAAACTTCGCAAAATTATGATTATTTGCAAAATCAAAAGTAAATAAATGCAAACATCGATATCATGGCTTGAAATAGATTAAAAGTGACTCGAGCTCTAAAAATGCCAAAAACTTTGAGTAAATCAAGCAAATCGCGAAAATGTCGAAAATTCGCGAAAAATTGCAATATTGTAAACTAGCCCTAAAATTGTAAGGAAAGTCAAACACTCTGGAAGAATGCAAAAAATATGAAAACTTGCAAGAACTTGCTAAAAATTTAAAGATTACAAAGCGCTCGCCATAAAAATGTAAGAAAGTCAAAAAATTGGGAAAATTACGCCTGTCGCGAAAAAAAGTGAAAATTCGCGAAAAATTGCAAAATTTTAATCAAGCAATAATTTTGATTAAAAATTGCTAAAACTGTGAGGAATGCAAAAAATTTGGTAAAAATCACGTATATAGTGAAAATTCGCAAAAACTTGCTAATAATGGCATGATAAAAAAGTCTAATATTGCTTAAAAATCTGCAAAACTGTAAGGAAGCTGAAAACTTGCAACAAGTCGCTTTTATCGCGAACTTTGCAAAAATTAGCGAGAAGTTGCAAAATCTGAAACAAGCCCTAAAATTGATTAGAAAATTCGGGAAAATCTCAAAAAAATCGCATTGTTACTTTTTTTTTGTTACTTTGTTACTTGAAACATTAGGGTGGAACGTGAGAGTTTATAGCAGTAAAACATTGAATTTTATTTTTAGATGCATGGGAATAATAATGAAAAAAATATTGGGATCTACCGCAGCATCAAGATTTTGAAAATGAGATGCAACATTGATGCAACATTATATATCCTTTATTCCTGTTATGACTCCTTATAATCAAAATATCCACTATTTTTGTACATACAAGGACATATTTCAGACAAACTTAAGATGAAATAATTAAGCAAATTTTCGAATTTCTAAGTCCTTGTCATATCTTGCAGAAAAAAAACGTTTTCTAAACTAATTTGAGGTCGTTGAACACGATAATGATATTTATTTATTATTAATGAGCGTTTGCGCGATATTCGCGAAAAACCATTTTTTTTGTTTGTTTAGTTTTTTTTGTTTATTGGCAAAAATTTTGAGAAACGCTTATCTGAATAAAATAAGTTGTACACTGTTGTATAGATATCTCTTTGTTCTTTCATTCAATACACTAATTGTGCCGATCGGATGAAAATGTATGGAGTTACAGGTCTTAAAATTTAAAAAAAGTTTATTTTTAGACCTTTTTCAAAAAACTGTAATTTTAAATTGCTCCATTAACATGAAAAAATATATTGATTATATTTTTTTTCGAGCTCTAATTCAAACATAATTTTGTGACGAACACATGATGCATAAAATCACTAAATTATGTGTAATTCTGGGTACCACTTGTGACATCTTGGATCCTTCCCACCTAATGTCGCACGTGGGAAGAAGCCATTCTAAAACTTAGTGTTTCTACCTTTTATTTGTCTTTTTTTTTTGCCACGCTCTAAATGTAACCTCTCTTTTTCACATGATTACTACATTAAAACAGGCCAAATAAAATAAGATAAAAAATTGCACACTAGAATGAAAGGTATACCAATGACGTTTCTAAAAATTTAAACATATTTTTTTTCGTTTTGCCATTTTTTTTGGTTTTAAAAAATTTTTTAATTGATTTTTTTAGCTGTGGCGTCTTTTTGGCGATTTTTTAGTTTTGGCGATTTTTTTTTGGCGATTTGTTTCCGTTTTTGGCGATGTTTTTTGTCGATTTTTTTCAGTTTTTGGCGATTTTTTTTTTGTTTTTAAGCAAAATTGTTTGTTTTTAACAATTTTTTTTAGTTTTTGTCCTTTTTTTGTTTTCGTGATTTTTATTTCAGTTTTTGGCGTATGTTTTTGTAGTTTTTTGCGCTTTTTTGTTTTGGTGGTTGTTTTAGTCTTGGGATTTTTTCGGATTTTGGTATTTTTTTAGTTTTAGCGACTTTTTTAGGTTTTGGGACTTTTTTGCCCTTTTTTCGATTTTTTTAGCTTTTTGCAGATCTTGGTTTTGGACGATCTTTACTTTTGGTCATATTTTACATTTTAGAGATTTTTTACTTTTGTTGCTTTTATTCTTTAACCGCTTTTTTAATTTTGGGGATTATTCGTTTTGACATTTATTTAATTTTGGAATTTCTTAATTTTGGCGTTTTTTTTAATTTCAAGAGTATGTCTTATTGTCTTATTTATGTAGTCAAAGTTACCTTTTATTTTTATTGTCTTAATTATCACTGTTAATTGGTGTAGTCTATTATACAGAATACAACTGACTTTGAAAATTCCAAGTGTCTATATATAAGTGTCTGTATATTACTTTAGTATTTCAACATGTTTCGTTGCTCACTTTAAAGCACCCTTTAATTTTTAACTGTCATATATTTGTTATAGTAGCAACCAAAGTTTTACAGATTCTGTGAAAATTTCAGGTCCGTGTCTCTTACGGCTCTCGAGAAAACAGCCCGTAATAGACAGACAGACATACAGACAGACAGATAAACAGATATACAGACAGACAGACAGACAGACAGACAGACAGATAGACAGAGAGACAGACAAACAGATAGACAGACAGACAGACAGACAGCGTAGCGAAAGCAATATGTTTCCTTTAAACTTTTGGTATACGCAACGCTAAAAACCAGCAGGTGCTGTATTTTGGGGTGCAGCAAAAATAATTTACTGCAAATTTTTTTGTTTTGTATTTTGATTGACGCGGTTTAAATGCAATGTATCTTTAGGTGCGAGGTAAACTACACCAAATCATATTTTTTTAAATACGTTTTTTATACTGTTGGAATCAGCACTTTTTGCTTTATCTATAGCTGAAATCCAGTAAGTCCTATGTTTTAGGGCACAGTAGTATTGCTTAAAACCATTTGTGAGGTAAACAACACCAAGTCCTTTTTAATAAGAAACATTAATATTATATGATGTAATTTTACTACGGATATTTTAGATTTTAAAAAATAATAATAGAGTCATATAAAATATTTAGGTTAAGTCAAATTGTTAATTCTACAGAGATATAATCATTAGCAATTTTAAACATATTTTTGCGGTATCCTATAAAATTTTCAAAATATGACTTCGTGGATATATGTCAAAAAGAAATATGGAGCTATGGCATAAACGTGAGTATACTAAAAGCTAGACTTACTAAGTTTTGGAAGGGCGTTCTTGCCACTTGCAAAAAAGTGAACATAAAGGGTGAAGGATCCGAGAAGTCATAAGTAGCGCCCAAAATTTTATATCTGAATAAAAAGTCACCAAAAGCAAAAATGAAGCCATTGTCAAGCTAAGAATAACGATATGTAATATATTATGAACGGACCACAAATGGCAAAGAAGTGCAAAAAAAAGAAAGGTAAAAAAACTAGAAAATATATTTTGTAATCTTTTTCGACCAATCTTTTATCCTGGTGGGTGACTGCCTTAATTTTTTTCTTTGGCGGCTGAACCACTTTAATGTACATCATATATTTGTGGTGCATGGTATAAAAATAAATTTTAAAAATTTAAGCATAATATAATATTAATTTAAGTGCAAGAGTATCTAGTCAGGTGTCAAGTAGCTCTTGCCATAAAACATAAAAATTAAAATTGATTCTAAAATTGTTTTTAACACGCAATGTGCCAGCATTTATTAAAATGACATCGCATGCAAATATTGTATTTGTTACTAGAGATACAAACTTGTGCTCTATACGATTCATTAGACTTTACAATTTTATTTTTATTATTCATTGTGTTCTTGTTTTTAGACACAATAAATATAAATGTTTGTATTGAATAAATAATAAATACAGTATTTTCTACCCCAACTACAGGAGAATTTCCCAAAATAAGGACTAAAAATAACAACTGAAATGATTCGAAATCAATAAATAAAAAAAAAGTAAAATACTGCAGTATCTTCTAAAAATAAATTGGTTGATGTTTTTATATGTACAGTGGATATCAATTGTGCTTTAAAAATCAACGGTTCCCGCAGTCTGCTATATAACTGAAATGCATGGGTATTGTGCAGCAGGAACTACCGTTAGTACCGTTTGTTTAAAAATATTAATTGGAATTTAAATTAGTTACTTTAAAAGTTTTTTAACGTCTTAGACCATGTTTTTTTTAAATGCTGTTTTTAAATTTAAAAACTTGTCGCTTCTTTTTTACTGTATAAAAATATTTTTATTTGCGGCTGTGTGAAAAAGTGTCTACAACAAGGTTATTATTTTTGTCTTTCATTATTATTACTTTTTTTACTATTCCTAAAAAGTTTCAATTTGAATGACTGTTGAACATGATTTGTTTGAACATTTGAATATAATCCATGAAAATATTGCGAGTGATAGAGTGAAATTAAATGTGAAATTGATTTAATAAATTGTCTTTTTGAGATATATAAAGTTCAATTAAATGACAGCTTTTAATTGGGAAAATAAAATATATATCAAATATATTTTAAATACTTTATTATTTAGAGCTTTATTGAAATAAATAAGAATTTTCTTTTAATTGTTGGTAGTATTTTATCATCGCAAATATGGAGATATGTTATACTGGAAATGAACATTCTTCGTACTATGAAATAGTTCCAAAGCTCAATCGAAACAATAATCATTCCTAATTTTTTGCGGAAGATTAGGTTGTACAGTAGACCGGTTTGGTCCCCAGGATATGACAATGACGTTTCTAAAACAGGAAAAATGTTTTTTTTCTATATAGCGCCGATCTCGTAATATTGCAAATCGTTGTTTATTGTATGACTGTGAATTGAAATTTGTCCCCTGTGCACAGAGGGGAAAAAAGCCAATCTAGCAGCGGGAAAATAAAAAAAAATATTGAATTTAAAAAAATTTAAGAGCATCATCAAATCGCACATGCCTGGCAGCGTCCCTGATAAGAGGTGTGCTCAGGTCGACTCCAACGAAAGCACCCTTCACAATGATGAATTGGCTTCCGGTGAAGGTTATGGCCAAGCACCCAGCTTTATTCTCGGCGATCAAGCTGAATGCTACATGCCCATGGTCACGAACTGATTATGGGCACTCTAGAATTCTGCGACAGCATCACGGAATCCACAACAATATTGATTATTGCACACCGAAGCTTTACTTTGGTGGGCTATTCCTCTCACTTGTTCCCATCAGGGAACAGTACTTCTCATCCTTCAACCCTGATGGAGCAATCAAAGTCCTTACGGATAGATCCAAAAGAGGCAACAGACCTGGCGGAGGTTTCTATGTGGAAAACTTCAACGTAAGGGTTCCATTTAGGCATCAGGATGGCTGTAGCATCTTTCAAGGAGAAATCTCCGCTATCACTAAGGCGGCAAGATGGCTTAGGTACTATAGGATATTGGAAGATATCTATATATTTACCGACAGCAAAGCAGCCATCGCCGCTATAAATGGTGTATACACCACTTCTTTGGCGGTTGTCGAATGCCGTCTATCTCTAAACGAGATACCGAGACATTTGAGAGTAACATTAGATTGGGTTCCGGGACACTAAGATTGTCCCGGAAACAATATTGCTGACGCAATTGCCAAACAGGACGTGACATTGAGTAATTCGATGATATAGATGGGATGACATAGGTGGGAACGCGAAGGCACCTGCCGGGTGGCGAGCTCCACGTGGCCCCACTACGACCTCAGTAGGACACGGGATCTGTTCAGGCTCCGTAAAGTTCGAACGAAACTATTAGTAAAGTGCTCACACTGCAATGGAATATTGGCACCCACGCCAGAAGGATGGGTATAAATCATAACGACTACTGCAGAAGTTGTAATGATGAAGAAGAGGAGGAGACAGTTCTTGATCTTCTATGTCAGTGTCGGGCTCTAGCCAGCTTAAGGAGGCGAATCTTGGGCACTAACATATTTCCATACTTAGACAGTCTGGCTAATGTAGGGCTAGTCAGGCTATCCTTGTACTTAGTTCAATCGGGATGGTTTGACACGGTGGCAGGACAATCGTAATTTCTACACCCTGTCTGCTCTAGGGTATCACAAAGGGACCGAATCAACGGACCCAAGTGAGTCACTTCTTCAGTCGTGACTGCCCTCCTAACCTAACCTTACAAAGCGGACAAATCAGTGTATTTAAAAATAAAATGTATTTATCATTAAGTTACCTGCTTTAGAAAATATGGCCTTTTAAACATTGAGAAAAATTGGGTTGTTACTCTTTATTGATTTTTTGAAAGTAAATCTTTTTTGATAAAGTGTTATATAAGCTATTTTAAACGGCTTTTCTTTATATATTTTAAATTCCAGTTAAGGTTTAGATGCGTAAATACAGAAAAATCTTCTTTTCTATATTTTCTAATCTGTCTAATATCTTCTAATCTGTCTAATTCTTACAGAATTTATTGCCTACATCCTTGGCTATAACTTAAATCAACATTTTACTGAATCAGACTATTAGTTTGGAGGATATGGGTTTTTCGAAAACTTGAAAATTTTTTTTTGGCAAAAGTGGTCTTATATAGAAACATATAGCGCCCACTATGTTAAAAGAGAGGCCTTATTTTGTACGGACCTTAAGGCCTACATCTTGCCTTTAATTCAATCATACCTTTTTAGTTTGGACGAATGAGATCTCCGATGACTAAAGAATTTTATCGGTAAAATTTTTCTTATAACTATAACGAAGTATACCGCCTACAGTGCTAAAAATAGCTGTCTAATTTTTACAGAGTTTATAGCCTACGTCATTGCCTATAATCTATTTTCAATCTATCATTAAAGGAAGGAAGCTTACTACAATTGCTCCAGCTCTGAAGTCTGGGAATAGGAACTTAGTTATAAGCTATACACCAATTGCTAAATTAACAAATATTGCTAAAGTTTTTGAGTATATCGTTTATAACAAACTATTTTTTAGTTTGAAAATGTATTTTTTCTTCTCTCAGCATGGTTTTATTCTAGACAGATCCACTATTACTAATTTGGCAGTTTTTATACAATTTTGCATATCCCACTTTGGATGTGGTGATTCTATTTACACAGTTTTAGCTAAATCCTTTGACAGCGTTCTGCATGATTTTCTTTTATTAAATTATCTAAAATTGGCTTCCACTCTCAAATGCTTAGATTGTTTCGACATTACTTGATTAATATACTTTGGATACTCTCTATTGATAGAATGTGCTCTGATCCTTTTGTTCCTACTTCTAGTGTCCCACAAGGTAGTGTATTAGGTCCATTGTTATTTAATATTTTTATTAATGATATATGCCACTGTTTTCACCATTCTAAATGTATTTTGTATGCTGATGATTTAAAGATTTTTAAACCAATTATTGGTATTCAAGATTTTAAGGATTTGCAGGAAGATATTAATAGAGTTGTTGTCTGCTTTGAATTAAATGGCCTTCCTTTTAATCTTAAAAAAAAGCAAGCATATGTCTTTCCATAGATGCCGTCATATCTTGAATACTTGTTATCTTATGAAGAATCGTACATACATTGCAATTTGTTGATGAGATCCTTGACCTCGGTGTTGTTGTTGATAATAATATGTCTTTTGTGAGTCACTTAAATTATATCTGTGGACTTTTGACTATTTTTAAAAATTTTCAGGAGAGCGAAAATACTGCTAAAATGCTGAACAAAACTCTTGGCGCAAACATTTAAAGAAAAATAAAAATTTTGTTAATAATTTTTTGCAATTTTGGATTTATTCAAGAAATTTTTTTAAATTTATTTTCTATAAGAAAAAAATTTATTTATAAAATATGTTATTTTGTTTTCTCAAGAGGAAAAAATATATTTCTTACCGCTTATTTGTACTTTTGTCTAACACAAATTTTAAAATATTTGTCAAACAAGTTATTTTGTATGAAAACATTTAAAAAATATATTATTAATACAAAAATAATGAGTTCAATTCATATAAATTTTTTTTTCATATAAATTTTACACAAAAATCAATTATGATAATTTTATTGTTTGATTATACATCTATCTATTCACTGTTGTTCATTTCATCTAAATCTGAATCGATTTCCATTATACACTCTCCTTCAGCTTTTAGATTATGGTAAACGTTGTGAAAACTTATATTGATTAACAGTAGCACCCTATTAAATCACGCTTGTTTACTGAAATGGGCAGCTCACTGCTATAACTTTTGGTTAATATTGAACTATGTGTTTTTCGACGACGGTGGCTAATATTTAACTGTTTGAACTGTTTTCCCGGTTTTCCTTCTCGTATAACTTCCAGCGAATAAGCTTCCATTCGAACTCGTCACCTATAGAAAATATAGAAAGAAATTATAAAATATGAAAAATAAAAAGCCAAAACGTTATACAAACCTGCTGTATTGTTCGATTTCAAATTATATATTTCCTTCAAAAGAGCTTTAAAATCATAAAAGTCGTCTTGTTTCAATTCGTGTACCTTATACTTTGAATTTGTGGCGGCAATTAAATTCATTCAGTCGTGAGGATGTTGAAAAGAACCTGATGACTTTTTTTCTTTTTTTAATTTGTGCGTGAACTGTGTAACACTCAAGATGAGTATGATCCATAACAAGAAACTTCAGATCAATGTTTCTAATACTTTGATAATCTTGTATGACGCTTAAGAACATTGCGCAAATATACGAGGTTCCAAATTTTGACCAGGACATGAATCATTGTATAGAATAACATATTTCGCCGAATTCGGTAAGTCCATTAGCCATTTAAAAATTCAAGAACCGATGTCATTTGCCTCACGTTTGGCTAAAGCTTCATGCCAAATATAACAATGAGCTTTCTTCTTTTACAAGCGTCCTTTGTCCACAAAGGACGCTTGTAAAAAATATTAATGCACTCAAATATGGATTGGGATTTCTCACTTTTTGAAAGCTCTTTGTAATTTTTTTTACATGCATGCGAAATCTGCCTCGTCATGGTGATTAGTTAGTTGTACGGAAAGTTCAGATTTTTCTTCTACATTTTCTATATATTTTTATTTTTACTCTTAAAATTTAGCAGCAAGTGCATAACTCAAGTTGAGGTTTCTTGAAATAAATATCTAATGTATGAAATATTTGTTGAAACTTAGTTTGGGATACTGGTTGAGAAATTTTTTGTGTGTGAAGACTATATAAAGGACACGTTGAAAATATATCTTATAAGTATGACGGCGGCTGTAATTACTTTGGTATTTTGGAAATTCTTTTATAAATTCAACAACTTCATTATCGTTCTCGGTAGTTTATTGATGAACCGGTGTGTGCTTACCACGTTGGTCATTAAGAGCAACTGTATTAGATTCTTGAATTTTATATTTACATATAGTTTTCACACTTTGAACAGTTTCGCCATATATTTTTAAGAAATATTCTTTACAAACTCTATTTCTTTGACCTTGAATTCAAAGCAGTATAAGTAAACGTATTGATGATTTTTTGGGTTTTTTGATTTTTTAATAAATAGTTTCAGTTTTTTTAGTCTGAATTTCAATTAAATTTGATAAAAGTTGGTTACGTTTATTGTACTCTCCCAAACTTCAATAAGATTCAAAAATTTAGTTCCAAACTAATGTTTTTTATTACACTTTAGTTTCAATTTTCCCAACTCATGTGCTTCTTTTGCCGAAATAATTTCATTTTTGTACGTATCATATTCTTTTCCTAAATTTGTTTTATATTTGTTAGCTTTCCTCTTTAAAGACGAACTTGGTGCAAACAGTTCATTTTGATTTAGTTCAAGTCAATCAAAATTACTCAAGTTTTTCTCTAAATTAGCTCCCATAGCGCGCATACTTTCCGATGTAGAATTTAATTCCGAAACTGAACTGCTCTCCGAAGGAATAAAATCAGAATCATCAAAGTCAGTTTCGTGAATGATATCCTCTTCGATTTTGCTCGAACTGACAATTGTATTACCACTAAAGTCAACAATTTTGTTTTCTTTTGGCTAAAGTTGTGATAGCATATCTTTAATCATTCCAACATCGTTCTTGTTTTATGTGCTTGTTTTATTAGGGAGTGGTTCCCGCACTGACTCCTTAACTTAGCAAAACTTTCATAATTAATAATATATTGGACTGATTTGATAAAATAGTTAAGCGGTCGTCACTAAAAAATTTTTTTCTTGTTTTTTTTTTAGAACTGGCGCATGTCTTGCCATAGCTGTAAGCATACGTCCTCTCTTCGTTGTAATTATATCAATCTCAGACAGAGAGTACACTTCAAATGTATTGGTGTTTATTTCCAACAATGCGATATTAAGCTGCTTTCTTGAGAGATAGAATGAGACTAAATGAAATTTACCAGGGTTGTCAGAATTTTTCTGACCTATTTCGCCAAATCGATTTTAAAAATTGCCAAAAGTCGCCACAATCTGCTTTATGTAGTTTTT
Organism: Panzeria rudis; assembly: GCA_956483635.1. Lineage (NCBI taxonomy): Eukaryota > Metazoa > Arthropoda > Insecta > Diptera > Tachinidae > Panzeria > Panzeria rudis. Next base: position 34,894,330 of record OY101450.1, read on the forward strand.
CTTAATACATATTTTATAGTAAATTTGGTTTTACATAATAGTTTTTTTATAAGTTTTTATAAAATATTCGTATTAAAATTTAGCGGAAAATCGGCAAAAGTTATGTGAATTTTTCTCATCAAAATTCAAAATCCATTAACGACTGTAATTAAATATGAAAAAGCTTCAAAATCACATTGTTTTAATTTCTTCCAGACAAGTTTTGGTGGGATTTATTTTCGAATATACCTTTTCAACAAAGTAATTTTCCTGAATTATAAAAATTTTTAAGTTCAGTTGTGTTGAAAAATAGCTATAAAAATCGCCAACAAATATATTTATCGCCAGAAAAATCGCCATGTCGCCAAGTCAAAAATTTTGTCGCCAAACAAGTTGAAAAATCGTCACGTTTGGCGAGAAATCGCCATATCTGACAACGCTGAAATTTACTTTTATTTCTTTCGGTGAAACAGTGGTGCCAGAAAACAAAAATCTTCAAAAATTTTTTATGTGTAATATAATAATAAATAATGCTATACATGTAAATATGTACATGTGTATATAAAAACATACAAATTAATATGTAAACATCGAAGCCAATAATTCAAATCAAACAGGTTTCTTACAATAAAATTATAATATATTATTTATGTTTATAAGTTACATTGTACATTTGAAGGTCTTAGTGCAATAACTCGGTAAGCCACATGAAATCAAAAATTGTTTTTATATGCTCATTTTCTTGCTAGGTACCATATCTTTGCATCCTAGAGAAATTTTTGGCTAAATTCTAGTTTTTTGTAACTAATTCTGCTGCTTATTTAAAGTAGAAAATTTCAAAAACCATACAATTTAAATTTTGTTTAAACTTAAAAGTCGATTTCTTCCATATTTTGATTTTTTGGCTTATCGAGTTATTGCACTAAGCCTCTAAATAATAAAATCAAATATATGTACCCTCCATTACTGCAACCCTCGATGAGCGCAACTCCTCGATTATTGCAAAAACTCAAATCTTTACATTACTTTACAACTGTTTGTAATTGCAACGCTTTTGTCACTATTCGTAAGTGCTTCTTTTACTCACTTTCAAGCACTAAATAAAAATTTACACATACACTTAAATATCCACATACACATGAACTGCTGTGGCTACATCCAGATTTCAAGGCAATTTTATAGTCCCGTGTATCCAATTTTTATGTTGTTTTTAATTTTCATTAATATTTGTTTTAATAAATTCTTTAATTTTTTTAGATATTTTTGTTTAACTTTATTTCAGTTGTCAAAATGTGAGTTGCGAAATGGCAATACAAAAAAGCTATACCGATTTGGTATAGCTTAAATGCAAAAGCCTTGTAAGTGCAAAGTAATGCATTTTGTTGTTAGATTGCAAACAAAAACATACGATATTTTGCACTTGCACCTTTGCAAGACCATTCGCAGCAAACACTGAATACCGCTATTGTAGACTCAATGCATGCAATTTGGCAACAATTTGTGACTCATTAAACCAAACTTTTAAATTTTGTAGTCGGTTGTTTGGTTTATTCTTTTTACTGACTCAAAATCTTCGTGAAACTGCAGCGCATAAACAAATTTGTAGTACGAAAAGTATAAAATTTCTGACTTTGTTCTACACCATTTTATAAAACTATGAGCCGATTAAACTGAATGTTTTATTGTTTATTTTGTAAAATTATACAAATTTGCCATACATTTCAATATCAAAGCTTTAAGCTTTAAAATTTTAAAACAACAAAATATTTGGAAAATTTTTACAAAATAAACAATACAATATTCAGTTTGAATTAGCTTTATAACAAATACCACATTACTCATACTTTTGTGCATAAAAATGCGTATTTTTTATTTAGATTACTTAGTGGGATTGTATTTGTTAATCTTGTGTATATAAAATACCCTCCAATGTGGTCTTGTCTAATTTCTTTCTGTATTTCCTTTTATTTAAATTTACTTTCGAATATATCCGTTCAACGTTTGCAGATGAATGAAGGAGACATATTAAGTTTAATGAAAATTTCTACAGTTTTGGAAATACTAGCTAGCTCACTATCTGCTCTAGTAATTTTGAGATTGTGTGCTAAAAGTCTTCCGCAGTAACGTTTTCTAAATTTGGAAAATATTTATTAATATGTGGTGGAGCTTTCTGAATTCGTTATCTAAATTTTGAACCTCAGTGTCATCAATTAATTAAAAAAAACATTTAATGTACTAAAAACGCCATGAAATTAATTATACTTTATAAATTAGCAAATGGCAATTCTAAAAAATACTTTAGTTTTTTATTGGGCTAACGTTTAGCTGACATAGGTACATTTATTTAATAAATTTCAAGAAGGCGTGTGGTAATAATAAGTGTTAAGCAAATAAATCTCAAAAAATCTTCATTTTGCAAAAAAAATTTTTTTTTCAAATCTTATATTGACAAAAAAATCTTCAAAACTAAGTTAAAATCTTCATTCTGGTATTGCTGCGGTGAATTTATTTATTTTTTTGTTGACGATCGTATTCTGTATTTGAAGAAACGTAGTTGCTAGGCCGCTTTTGTCAAAAGTCCACAGAAATGTAAACTGTTAGACATTCATAGATGCGGAATATGGCATATAATATATGAATGGAAATATAATTAAATAAAGTTTCTTAATATCTAGCAAGATTTTAATATTATTATTTTTTCTGTTCGTTTTATATAATTACTCACAGATATTTTCTGGACTTTACAAATTTATCAAAAACGAATCGGTGGCTAAAGACCCTAGCTGAATGAGGAGATGGTCTTCTTAAACATGAACTGAAGGAGGACTTATAAATAACACTCTAAATACAAACACAATACAGAAAAACTACATTTTAACCCTCTAACTTTTCGTTGTGTGTCTCTGTTTGCCTCTTAAAAAAAGGGAAAAAGTACCTTGCAGTGGCGATATAGTCTTTTATGTATTTTATAAATTTGTGTGAAACTAAGAAACAGAGTGGCTCCACATCAGTTAATAAAAGCAAAGCGCTTCTATAGTACATCACCTGAATGTACCAATGATTGAGATAGACTTTGATCGCTATTGAGTAACTCTTTCGCTATTGAGTTTTTTTTTTCAAAATAACTACAATGGCAACTCTGTTTTGGCTTAAATAATTTTTTGCGAACGAAAATATTCTTGATTAATAAATATATTGTAAGACTATCAAAAATTAAAAAAATAAATTTAAGATGTTTTTGTTTATATATAACCAAAAACGGCAACACTGCGTTGTCTTAAATAGTTTTCTGTGAACAAAAATATTTTTATTTCATAAATTAATTTTAAGACGGATAAAAAATTAACAAAATTGTAAAAACACATGGTCGTTTAAAAATAATCAAAACGGCAACACTGCGTTTGATTAAATACTTTTCGGTTGCTGTTAATATTGTGAATTACAAAATAAGTTTTAACACAAAAAAGTACCAATATCGTAGAAAAAAATTTTTGTTTCCAAATAATCAAAACGGCAACACTGAGTTTGCTTTAATATTTTTTCTGAACGCAGATCACACATTTAATCGAACTTAATTCTCGTCACTTTGCGTAATGCAATTTTAGGTGTGCAAAAGTTTACTTAAGCGCAAACAATATTTTTACAATAAAAACACGAGTGATCCACGAATAACAACGAACTATAACAATTTTAATGTTGTGCAAGGTCTGTGAATTTATGAGAAGTGAATAGTAAGCACTTCTATGCATCAATGCAGAAAATCTGTTTTTTTTAAGAGGGACCATATTAAATTTAATTTGTTAGAAACTCATAATTGCGCGATATGGCATATTATATATCATTGGAAAGGTAATTAAGTCTAGTTTCTTAATATCTAGCAATAAGTTTTATATTAATATTTGTTCCGTGCTTTTTTATATAATTACTCGCAGATGTTTTTCTGCAGAATGCAGAATGCGTAGGACTTATAAATAACACTGCACAATACAAAAAAAAAAAACTACATTTTACCTTCTAACTTTTCGCTGTGTGTCTCTGTTTGTCTCTTTCTTAAGAAAAGGGAAAAAGTGCCTTGCAGCGGCATTATATAGGGCTAACATGTATTGCAAATTTTTTTCGTAGCGTTTTACATAAGTTATGGGTGCCTGATCATGAGACGTTGTAGGAAACTAACAAACAGAGTGGCTCCACATCAGTTAATAAATCCAAAACGCTTATTTAGTACATCACCTGAACATGCCAAGGATTGAGATAGATTATGATCGCTATTGGGTATCTTTTTCGCTAATTAGTTTTTATTTCAAAATAACTAAAATGGCAACTCTGTTTTGGCTTAAATAATTTTCTACGTACGAAAATATTCTTAATTAATAAATAAGACAATCAAAAATTAAAAAAAATATATAAGAGGATTTTGTTTAAATATAACCAAAAATGGCAACACTGCGTTGTCTTAAATTCTTTTCTGTGAACAAAAATATTTTTATTTCATAAATTAATTTTAAGACGGACAAAAAAAATTAACAAAATTGTAAAAAACACATGTTTGTTTAAAAATAATCAAAACGGCAACACTGCGTTTGATTAAATACTTTTCGGTGGCTGTGTATATTGTTAATTACCAAATAAGTTGGAACACTTACAAAAAAGTAACAATATCTTAAAAAAATTTTTTTTGTTTCCAAATAATCAAAACGGCAACACTGCGTTTGCTTTAATATTTTTTCTGAACGCAGATCACACATTTAATCGAACTTAATTCTCGTCACTTTGCATAATGCAATTTTAGGTCTGCGAAAGTTTACTTAAACGCAAAACAATTTTTTTACAACAAAAACCCGAGTGATCCACGAATAACAACGAACTGTAACATTTTTTATTTTAACAAGGTCTGTGAATTTATGAGAAGTGAATAGTAAGGACTGCTATGCATGAATGCAGAAAATGTGGTTTTTTTAAGAGCGATCATATTAAAATTAATTTTTTAGAAACTCATAAATGCGCGATATGGCATATTATATATCATTGGAAAGGTAATTAAGTCTAGTATCTTAATATCTAGCAATAATTTTAATATTAATATTTGTTCCGTTCTTTTTATATAATTACTCGCAGATGTTTTTCTGCAGAATGCAGAATGAGTAGGACTTATAAATAACACTGCACAATACAAGAAAAAACTACATTTTAGCTTCTAACTTTTCGTTGTGTGTCTGCTTGTCTCTTTCTTAAGAAAATGGAAAAAGTACCCTGCAGCGGCGTTATATAGGGCTAACATATTTTGCAAAATGTCATTCGTACCGTTTTACATAAAAGTGCTGAAAGTTGTAGGTGCCTAAAAAAAAATTTAAGAGGTTTTTGATTAAATATAACCAAAATCGGCAACACTGCGTTGTCTGAAATACTTTTCTGTGAACAGAAACATTTTTTATTTCATAAATTAATTTTAAGACAGTAAAAAAAGTTAACAAAAGTGTAAAAACACATTTTTGTTTAAAAATAATCAAAACTGCAACACTGCGTTTGCTTAAATACATTTTGGTGGCTGTTAATATTGTTAATTAACAAATAAATTGTAAGACTTACAAAAAAGTAACAATATCGTTAAAAAAATTTTTTTTTTCCAAATACTGAAAACGGTCAATTCAATTCAATTCGCCAGGTAATTCGGCCTCTCATCTCATATGCCTTTCCAGTCTGGTTTGGAATCTCCTCCTGCCAGATGGAGAGGCTTAGGAGATGGGAGAGGCGGATTCTGGTCGCTTGTCTGGGCCTTAGGCCTACAATTGGGTACGATGGCACGATTCGTAGACCGTCGAACGAATCTGTTTACACAGGGGCTGACTTTGGCAGGATTGACGTCTTCATGGTACGGAATGCCATAAAATTTTTAGAGGGTGCACGTTCCCTGGACAATGTTCTTGTAAGAAACTGTTTTGAAAGGGTGGGTAACCTGGAGGCTGTTCGGCTTTCCAAGTACCTCACCCCTGCCGACATGCTGACCCTCAATGAGGCTGGTCTCCTTTATAACGGTGCAGATCTTTTATTTTACCACAGGAGGGTAAATACACTTGATATTGTTGATGTAGTGTATAATACTGCTCAATAGAGCCTGTCTCTCTCTCTCTCTCTCTCTTTTGTATATTAATTCTTCCGATTTTTAGTTTGTAGGTGTTTTTGTTCTGGTAGTTAAGCTAGGTTTAGGTTCCTTATTATAAGAAATTATAAAAGCGTCTCCTTTTTAGTCCCTTTTTGGAGAAAATAACCTTGTAATTGCAATTAATTTTTATTTATTTTTTAATCGTATGTACTGAAAACGGTAACACAGCGTTTGCTTTAATATATTTTCTGAACGCAGATCACACATTTAATAGAACCTAATAATGCAATTATAGGAATGCAAAAGTTTATTTAAGCGCAAACCAAAATTTTTACAACAAAAACACGAATGATCCACGAATAATAACGAACTTTAACAAATATTCAATTTTTTTTCAATTTTATTTTCTTTCCATTATCTTTAACAAATAAAATGTGCTACTAGGTCTGTGAATTTATGAGAAGTAAATAGTAAGCACTGCTATGCATGAATGCAGAAAATGAGGTTATTTTTTAAGACGAATCACATTAAAATTAATTTGTTAGAAACTCATAATTTCGTGATATAGCATATTATATATCATTGGAAAGGTAATTAAGTCTAGTTTCTTAATATCTAGCAATATTTTTTTATTAATAGTTGTTCCGTTTTTTTTATATAATTACTCGTAGATATTTTTCTGCACTTTACAACTTTATCAAAAACGAATCGGTAGATAAAGATTCTAGCAGAATGAGGGGATGATATTCTGTATTATGAACTGACGGAGGGCTTATAAATAACGCTGCACAAATAAAAACTACATTTTACAACTCTAACTTTTCGTTGTGTGTCTCTGTTTGTCACTTTCTTAAAAAAGGGACAAAGTACCCTGCAGCGGCGTTATAGAGAGCTAACATGTTTTGCAAAATTTTTTCGTAGCGTTTTACATAAAAGTGCTGTAAGTTATGGGTTCCTGATCATGAGACATTGTAGGAAACTAACAAACATAGTGGCTCCACATCAGTTAATAAAACCAAAACGTTTCTTTAGTACATCACCTGAACATGCCAAGGATTGAGATAGATTTTGATCGCTATTGGGTATATTTTTCGATATTGAGTTTTTGTTTCAAAATAACTAAAACAACTTTGTTTTGGCTTAAGTAATTTTGTACGAACGAAAATATTCTTAATTAATAAATAAGACAATCAAAAATTAAAAATTAAATTGAAGAGGTTTTTGTTTAAATATAACCAAAAACGGCAACACTGCGTTGTCTTAAATACTTTTCTATGAACAAAAATATTTTTATTTCATAAATTAATTTTAAGACGGACAAAAAAAATTAACAAAATTGTAAAAACATGGTTGTTTAAAAATAATCAAAACGGCAACACTGCGTTTGATTAAATACTTTTCGGTGGCTGTGTATATTGTTAATTACCAAATAAGTTGGAACACTTGCAAAAAAATAACAATATCGTAAAAAAAAATTTTTGTTTCCATATAATCAAAACGGCAACTCTGCGTTTGATTTAATATTTTTTCTGAACGCAGATTACACATTTAATCGAACGTAATGCTCGTCACTTTGCATAATGCAATTTTAGGTCTGCAAAAGTTTACTTAAGCGCAAAGCAATATTTTTACAACAAAAACACGAGTGATCCACGAATAACAACGAACTGGAACAATTTTGTTGTTTTACAAGGTCTGTGAATTTATGAGAAGTGAATAGAAAGCCCTGCTATGCATGAATGGAGAAAATGTGTTTTTTTTAAGAGGGATTATATTAAAATTAATTTGTTAGAAACTCATAAATGCGCGATATGGCATATTATATATCATTGGAAAGGTAATCAACTCTAGTTTCTTAATATCTTGAAATAATTTTAATATTAATATTTGTTCCGTTTTTTTTTTTTATATAATTAGTCGCAGCTATTTTTTCTGCACTTTACAACTTTATCAAAAACGAATCGGTATATAAAGATTCTAGCAGATTGCGGAGAGGTTTTTCTGTAATAAGAATTGAATGACAATACAAAAAAAAAACTACATACTACCTGCTAACTTTACGTTGTGTGTCTCTATTTGTCTCTTTTTTAGGAAAAGAGAAAAACTACCCTGCAGCGGCGTTGTATAGGACTGTAGCGTTTTACATAAAAGTGCTGTAAGTTATGAGTACCTGATCATGATACATTGTAGGAAACTAACAAACAGATTGGCTCCACATCAGTTAATAAAACCAAAACGTTTCTTTAGTACATCACCTGAACATACCAAGGATTGAAATAGACTTTGATCGGTATTGAGTAACTTTTTCGCTATTGAGTTTTTATTTCAAAATAACCAAAATGGTAACACTGTATTGGCTTATAAAATGTTCTTAATTAATAAATATATTGTAAGAGAGTCAAAAATTAAAAAAAAAATTAAAAGGTGTTTGATTAAATATAACCAAAATCGGCAACACTGCGTTGTTTGAAATACTTTTCTGCGAACAAAAACATTTTTATTTCATAAATTAATTTTAAGACGGTAAAAAAAATTAGCAAAATTGTAAAAACACATTTTTGTTTAAAAATAATGAAAACGGCAACAGTGCGTTTGCTTAAATACTTTTTGGTGCCTGTTATGCTGACTTTAGACGACATGTTTTTTACATATGGCTTGTTAGGTGTGTGAGACATATGTAACTTCGCATGTTTGTCAAAATTGTCAATTTACAGACGGTTTATAATATTTGCTTTTACACGTACATGTGCAATTACATCTGACATAACCTCTGAGTGTTGACAACAGGTTAGTTTTTGCACAATTTTCGTAAATATATAAAGCGCTCTTTGCCAAACCACACTTTTGGTAATTTAATACAGCTAATGTCCGATACCTTGTCAGATGAAAATAGAACACGCTCTAATTGAAAATTTTTCATCTGACTTTGCTTCTGTAAATGACATCTGACAATGTTCCATATGTTTCACACGGCATGTATCACTTTTGCAGTGGGAAATTTGACAAGTCAGATGTAAAATACATGTCGTCTAAAGTCAGCATTAATGTTGTTAATTAACAAATAAGTTGTAAGACGTACAAAAAAGTAACAATATCGTTAAAAAATTTATGTTTCCAAATAATGAAAACGGCAACACTGCGTTTGCTTTAATATTTTTTCTGAACGCAGATCACACATTAAATCGAACCTAATAATGGAATTGTAGGTCTGCAAAAGTTTACTTAAGCGCAAACCAAAAGTTTTACAACAAAAACACGAATGATCCACGAATAATAACGAACTTTACCAATTAAAATGTGTTACTAGGTCTGTGAATTTATGAGAAGTGAATAGTAAGCACTGCTATGCATGAATGCAGAAAATGAGAAGTTATTTTTTAAGAGGGATCACATTAAAATTAATTTGTTAGAAACTCATACTTGTGTGATATAGCATATTATATATTATTGGAAAGGTAATTAAGGCTAGTTTCTTAATATCTAGCAATATTTTAATATTAATAGTTGTTCCGTTCATTTTTATATAATTACTCGTATATATTTTTCTGCACTTTACAACTTTATCAAAAACGAATCTGTTGATAAAGATTCTAGCAGAATGAGGGGATGATATTCTATATTATGAACTGACGGAGGACTTATAAATAACGCTGCGCAAATAAAAACTGCATTTTACAACTCTAATTTTTCGTTGTGTGTCTCTGTTTCTCTCTTTCTTAAAAAACGGACAAAGTGCCCTGCAGCGGCGTTATAGAGAGCTAACATGTTTTGCAAAATTTTTTCGTAGCGTCTTACATAAAAGTGCTGTAAGTTATGGGTGCCTGATCATGAGACATTGTAGGAAACTAACAAACAGAGTGGCTCCACATCAGTTAATAAAACCAAAACGCTTCTTTAGTACAGCACCTGAACATTCCAAGGATTGAGATAGATTTTGATCGCTATTGGGTATATTTTTCGATATTGAGTTTTTATTTCAAAATAACTAAAACAACTCTGTTTTGGCTTAAGTAATTTTCTACGATCGAAAATATTCTTAATTAATAAATAAGACAATTAAAAATTAAAAATAAAATTTAAAAGGTTTTTGTTTAAATATAACCAAAAACGCAACACTGCGTTGTCTTAAATACTTTTCTGTGAACAAAAATATTTTTATTTCATAAATTAATTTTAAGACGGACAAAAAAAATTTACAAAATTGTAAAAACACATGTTTGTTTAAAAATAATCAAAACGGCAACACTGCGTTTGATTAAATACTTTTCTGTGGCTGTTTATATTGTTAATTACCAAATAAGTTGGAACACTTACAAAAAAGTAACAATATCGTAAAAAAAAAATTTTGTTTCGAAATAATCAAAACGGCAACACTGCGTTTGCTTTAATATTTTTTCTGAACGCAGATCACACATTTAATCGAACTTAATTCTCGTCACTTTGCATATTGCAATTTTAGGTCTGCGAAAGTTTACTTAAGCGCAAAACAATTTTTTTACAACAAAAACACGAGTGATCCACGAATAACAACGAACTGTAACAATTTTTATTTTTACAAGCTCTGTGAATTTATGAGAAGTGAATAGTAAGCACTGATATGCATGAATGCAGAAAATGTGTTATTTTTTAAGAGGGATCATATTAAAATTAATTTGTTAGAAACTCATAAATGACGTTATGGCATATTATATATCATTGGAAAGGTAATTAAGTCTAGTTTCTTAATATCTAGCAATAATTTTAATATTTGTTCAGTTTTTTATATAATTACTCGCAGATATTTTTTCTGCACTTTACAACTTTATCAAAAACGAATCGGTATATAAAGATTCTAGCAGAATGCGGAGAGGTTTTTCTATAATAAGAATTGACGGACAATACAAAAAAAAAAACTACATACTACCTGTTAACTTTTCGTTGTGTGTCTCTGTTTGTCTCTTTTTTAGGAAAAGAGAAAAACTACCCTGCAGCGGCGTTATATAGGGCTGTAGCGTTTGAGTAACTTTTTCGCTATTGAGTTTTTATTTCAAAATACGCAAAATAACATCACTGTATTGGCGAATATAGTTTTCTACAAACGAAAATGTACTTAATTAATAAATAAATTGTACGATGGGCAAAAATCAAATAAATTTTTAAAAGGTGTTTGTTTTATCATTATCATTACTGCTTCATATAATACAAGCGTTTAGTTTTACTCTAATTTTAATATTAATTAACTGGCATATTGGCTGTCTAAAACATGCATTGTTTTTTCAATAGTAACAGCAAATACTTCACAAGTACACTAAGCGCAAAACGCACATATTTAGTGGGCATAGTAAAAATTTTCATTATTTAGTTATAAAAGCTTGTTCGTTGCTATTTAAGCTAATGGGAGGTAAATATGATTTCATAATAAATAGACTGACAGACTATTACATGGCAAACCAAAATTAATTTACATATGTACTATATATATGCAAATGGCGTGCATTTGTATGTATATAATTACTATATTTGCTTTATTATACATGCATATATAATACGTGCTTACACACATTAGAGTGGGTCGCTTTGTAGCGGTATCGGAATCGGTTACATCCCTAATTTAAACCTACTTACCTCAGATGTTCCATTGAGGTGTCATATGAATTTTAACTAAAATATGTTATAATTCAATTTTGCAATGTTTAGAGGTCTTATTTTAATCACGCAGAGTATTTTCAATTAGAAAAAAGAGTAATAAATCTGTGGCTTTGAAACTTACTATCCGATGACAAACGCCTCCATTGCCGTTCCCAAGCCCGGACGAGAATGGAGGAGAGACTGGGGTACAGTGATAGCTGAATAGCTTTGATGCGTCGCAGGAACTACGAGTGGCTGATCAACATACCTGTCCTCCTCACGGGTATAAGTGTGTTTTGCTTTAGGCCAACAACCCGATTAAGTACAAAACATTATTACAGAAATAAACTCAAATACAAACAGACGTTGACGACCTTTGGCTTCAAAAAACAGATTATGATTGAAACACGGAACATGAGAAATCTTACGGAACCATGCCGACTGGAACAAGAATGTCGTGAAATAGAATGCTAGAAATTCTCAACGTTGGTCCTAAGTGAAATAAGGTGGGCTAAAACCGGTACCACTCGCCTACCCACTGGTCATCTCTTCCTGTACTCTGGCAATAATGACCACAAACTACGTGGCATCGGACTGCTTTTGTCACCACAATCTAGCCAATGTCTCTTGGACTTTAACCCGATTTTTTTACCGTATAGTGGTTCCAAGATTTTTTCACGCTTCAGAAACATTGCTGTTGTACAATGTTTTGCTTCTACGCAACCCGCCGGTGATGCTTTAATAGACGAATATTACTCCAAACTGGATACCACAATATGCTCCGTTCGCGAAGTTGATATAAAGATAATAATCGGTGATATGAATGGCAAGTTGGCTGCGACAACGTAAATATTGAAACAGTTATGGGAAGGGAAGGTCTCCGAACAATACGTAATGATAATGGGGAGCGTTTCATTGATTTATAGATAGATAAAAAAATTTACAAAATTGTAAAAACACATGTTTGTTTAAAAATAATCAAAACGGCAACACTGCGTTTGATTAAATACTTTTCTGTGGCTGTTTATATTGTTAATTACCAAATAAGTTGGAACACTTACAAAAAAGTAACAATATCGTAAAAAAAAAATTAGTTTCGAAATAATCAAAACGGCAACACTGCGTTTGCTTTAATATTTTTTCTGAACGCAGATCACACATTTAATCGAACTTAATTCTCGTCACTTTGCATATTGCAATTTTAGGTCTGCGAAAGTTTACTTAAGCGCAAAACAATTTTTTTACAACAAAAACACGAGTGATCCACGAATAACAACGAACTGTAACAATTTTTATTTTTACAAGCTCTGTGAATTTATGAGAAGTGAATAGTAAGCACTGATATGCATGAATGCAGAAAATGTGTTATTTTTTAAGAGGGATCATATTAAAATTAATTTGTTAGAAACTCATAAATGACGTTATGGCATATTATATATCATTGGAAAGGTAATTAAGTCTAGTTTCTTAATATCTAGCAATAATTTTAATATTTGTTCAGTTTTTTATATAATTACTCGCAGATATTTTTTCTGCACTTTACAACTTTATCAAAAACGAATCGGTATATAAAGATTCTAGCAGAATGCGGAGAGGTTTTTCTATAATAAGAATTGACGGACAATACAAAAAAAAAATACATACTACCTGTTAACTTTTCGTTGTGTGTCTCTGTTTGTCTCTTTTTTAGGAAAAGAGAAAAACTACCCTGCAGCGGCGTTATATAGGGCTGTAGCGTTTGAGTAACTTTTTCGCTATTGAGTTTTTATTTCAAAATACGCAAAATAACATCACTGTATTGGCGAATATAGTTTTCTACAAACGAAAATGTACTTAATTAATAAATAAATTGTACGATGGGCAAAAATCAAATAAATTTTTAAAAGGTGTTTGTTTTATTATTATCATTACTGCTTCATATAATACAAGCGTTTAGTTTTACTCTAATTTTAATATTAATTAACTGGCATATTGGCTGTCTAAAACATGCATTGTTTTTTCAATAGTAACAGCAAATACTTCACAAGTACACTAAGCGCAAAACGCACATATTTAGTGGGCATAGTAAAAATTTTCATTATTTAGCTATAAAAGCTTGTTCGTTGCTATTTAAGCTAATGGGAGGTAAATATGATTTCATAATAAATAGACTGACAGACTATTACATGGCAAACCAAAATTAATTTACATATGTACTATATATATGCAAATGGCGTGCATTTGTATGTATATAATTACTATATTTGCTTTATTATACATGCATATATAATACGTGCTTACACACATTAGAGTGGGTCGCTTTGTAGCGGTATCGGAATCGGTTACATCCCTAATTTAAACCTACTTACCTCAGATGTTCCATTGAGGTGTCATATGAATTTTAACTAAAATATGTTATAATTCAATTTTGCAATGTTTAGAGGTCTTATTTTAATCACGCAGAGTATTTTCAATTAGAAAAAAGAGTAATAAATCTGTGGCTTTGAAACTTACTATCCGATGACAAACGCCTCCATTGCCGTTCCCAAGCCCGGACGAGAATGGAGGAGAGACTGGGGTACAGTGATAGCTGAATAGCTTTGATGCGTCGCAGGAACTACGAGTGGCTGATCAACATACCTGTCCTCCTCACGGGTATAAGTGTGTTTTGCTTTAGGCCAACAACCCGATTAAGTACAAAACATTATTACAGAAATAAACTCAAATACAAACAGACGTTGACGACCTTTGGCTTCAAAAAACAGATTATGATTGAAACACGGAACATGAGAAATCTTACGGAACCATGCCGACTGGAACAAGAATGTCGTGAAATAGAATGCTAGAAATTCTCAACGTTGGTCCTAAGTGAAATAAGGTGGGCTAAAGCCGGTACCACTCGCCTACCCACTGGTCATCTCTTCCTGTACTCTGGCAATAATGACCACAAACTACGTGGCATCGGACTGCTTTTGTCACCACAATCTAGCCAATGTCTCTTGGACTTTAACCCGATTTTTTTACCGTATAGTGGTTCCAAGATTTTTTCACGCTTCAGAAACATTGCTGTTGTACAATGTTTTGCTTCTACGCAACCCGCCGGTGATGCTTTAATAGACGAATATTACTCCAAACTGGATACCACAATATGCTCCGTTCGCGAAGTTGATATAAAGATAATAATCGGTGATATGAATGGCAAGTTGGCTGCGACAACGTAAATATTGAAACAGTTATGGGAAGGGAAGGTCTCCGAACAATACGTAATGATAATGGGGAGCGTTTCATTGATTTATAGATATGACATAACCTCTTTATAGAAGGCACAGGATATATCCACAAGGATGTTCATAAATACTCAAGGGAGTCCCTGGGTTGTCGGACACAAAACCATATTGACCATGTCATAGTTAGCAAACTTTTTTCTGGCTCACTAGACGCAAATACCCATCGAGGTGCCGATATAGGGACCGGTGCCTTAGGCGTATATCGATTATATAACCTAGAAATACTATTTGTCTCGACTACAGGACCCAACCATGGCTGCACTATGCAACAGTAGCCTTACATCGACCATAAATAGCAACAACTCACAGGATATTGGCAAGACATATATAAACAAAGCGCAAAGGTTATACTGCGACTTAATGATAACCGACGTAATCCATGGCTGGGTGAAAACACTTGGACTGAAATACAAAACAGGGAAAAAACTTAAGAGCAAAATGATTACGACCAAAAACACAACAGAAAACATCGGTACAAGAGCAGAAAAAAGACAGTCAGCCTTCATTGTAAAGAAGCTCGTAAAACAAGACACGCTCAAGTATTGCGATAATATATCAGACGAAATTGAACCGGCAGCAAATACTCACAATATGCGCAAGGTATATGCATCAATCAAGAAAATTAGAGGTAACAGCATTAGAAGTACAGCAGTGATCAAAAACAGTTGTGGCAACAACCTGGCATGACCAGACCAAAAACTCATCCGTTGGCGCGAATATAATACAGATCATATACAAACGACAGCAAATGCAACATGAGAGTAACAACCGCTTATGCGCAACCAACTTCAGGATATTTCAACTGAGCCCAAAACTAGAGCGGAATCCAATCAGTTCTTTTAAGTCTTAGTAACAGCAAAGCCACAGGGCCCGATAACATCACAGCAGAGTTTCTAAAGTACGGAGCACTAACAGTAGCCTCTTCCCTCACCTGGTTAGACAGGTGTAGATAGCAAACAAAATACCTGTGGAATGGAAGGAAGGTGGCATAATAATAATCTCAAAAAAAGGAGATTTAAGCGAATGAACAAAGTGGAAGGAAAGAACGCTATTATGCTCCATACGTAAGCTCATGGCAACACTGCTACTTCCAAGAATCTTACCAGCCGTGAAGCCGATATTGTGCAAGGAGCCAGCAGGTTTTACAAGGAGCAGATCGTATGCGGACCATATAAGCACACTACGAATTATTACGGCTTATTGACTTTGAACGTGCATTCGATACAATTTCAAAAGATGCCCTATGGTCCACTCTAAGAACAAGGGGAATCCAAAATGAAATTATAATACTAATCCGCGGACTCTACAACGATTCTCCAAGCCACATACGGTTCAACAATATGGAAAATTTTCCATCTACATCTACCAGTGGTCTTAAGTAGGGCAGCATTTCATCGCTAAGAGTATTTTTGCTCTTGCTTGATACTCTAATGGAACGCACTATTACTGAGACACCAAATGTGATAGAGTACAATCTGACTGACAGGCTGAACGATATTGATTATGCGTTTAATCTATGCTTGATGACTCACCGCTTCATAGATATTGAGAAAAAGCTTCTTAAACTCTCTTTGTACGCAGATAAAATCGGGCTCAAGATTACTGTAAGAAAAACCGAAATAATGCGTTTCAAAACTAACTCTACCGCACCGGTCGCACTAAATGAAATCAAAATCGAAGAAGTAAAAACATTCAGCTATTTTTGGAGTGCAATTACAACGGATAGGGCCACCGAAGACGACATAAAATCCTGTATAAGCAATGAAAGGTATGCTTTCCAGTCATTATAAAAAAATGGAGATGTAATAACATCAGTAGAAAAACCAAACACCGACTTTTCGACTGCAGTGTCAAATCAGTGCTACTGTATGGCTCAACAACTTGGGGCTTGATACAGATAAGTATAAACGAACTTTAAGCGTTTGTCAACCGGTGCCTTCGCAGTATTACAAAATGTCGTCTTATTGTGATTATATTGGCCGCTCTTGCCAGGTTGCTTAAAATAGTAACTTACGTATTTTTACATTATAAACATGACGCATAGAGGGTGATAGTTTATCACATATAAATAAGTATTAGGGTGGCATAATACTAAATTCATTAAAAAATCGAGGAGATCTCACAAAATATAAGAAAGTTATAAAAGCAAGTGAAAAAAGCTGATTTTATTTCCCATATAAAATTATTTTCAATAAAAAAATTTGTTTAATACAAACTGATTTAAATGAATTTTCTATGAAAAATAATTAAAAAATAATATAGCTGTTTTCGCTTAAGGGCTAATAACTTTATAATTTTTTTCATCAGAATGTAGAGATTGCAGATGGTCGTCACAAAATTATCTTTGAAATACAGCCCGAAAAAAACATACTCACTATATTTTTTCATCTTAACCCATTAGTGGATGAGGTTCCACAGGTACTTTAAAAGACTTTTCTTTGTAAATCTGTTATTAAATATGACTACAAAAATAATTTTAAAAATATTTGTATTAAGCAAAACTTTTAAAAATGGATTTTAGAAGCAGTCCCTTATAAGGGACATTATGCAGTATCGTCACTTGACGAATGCAAATTTGTAAAACATTCTTTTGAATGTAGACCTTCATTACATTTGATTCACACAAAATTAAACTTCTTGTCACAATGTGCAAGTCTCTTGTTTGTTTTGGAATAGATTATTATATGAAAAAAAGTTTCACCAAACAAATTTTACAAAATATTTCATCGTGTATACTATTACATGAGTTTTGACGAAAGCCGTGATTTTTGTACGGTATGTTCCAGCTTTTTAGCATTACTTTTTTACAATAAAAAAAAACTATATTTTAAACCATAATAATAATTTAAAATAGTGCTCTACTACACATTCTATATCGCTGAAAATTATCGTTGTATGCAGCAGAAAAATATTTAGAATATTAGATTACTGTGTATGAGGTGCATGACAGATATATACGTCTGAATTGAATATCTGTGGAATTTTGACAAAAGCACTTAAGTCAACTTAAGAAAATGTTCAATTTATATTATCATTAAATGCAGATATTTAAGGCGCATCTTTTTGTCTACTCACCATATTCGTATAACAATTAGCAAAGAAGGTATTAATGTTTTGAAAATTAAGCGCAACACGGTTTTTCTAAATTTGTGACTGATCAAGAAGGAATTTCAAATATGTCGAAAAGAGAATAAAGTATACACAAATCTCTAATCTAACTCACCTTATTATAATTAGTTTTCACTTTTCTTTAAGCGCATACATAAAAAGTTTTATTCAGCACTTTAACAGTATGTTTGCTCTCCTGAAAATATTGAGAATCATACCTAAGTTGTTTTGACAAAAGTCCACAGATATACTTTAATGTGCTTCCATATGTTGCTTATTTATTTTAAATTTGTTTAATCCCAAACGCTGTTCCTTTTGCAAGCGAAGTAAGTCCATTTTATGATATTTCGAGATATTCAAAGGTTTGCTTTTCAATAAATTAAAAAAATGGGTCAGTATTAATCGATCCATTTCTTATCTTTTTTTTGTCGTACCCCTAGGGGGAAAGGAGCTGACACAGAATATGTCACGTCACTAGTTCATTGGGGATAGAGACCGGTTCGAGTTCTAACACTTTGCATGATAGGAACCTATCACTTTAACATAACTTTGTCATAGGAGGGAGCAATTAATACCTTTTCGACACTTTGTGATGTATCACTTAGTGCATCGAAAGTATACTGCCAGTTACAGTTTCTACAACACTGGTCTCGATCCCAGTCCCTATGAAATTATTTGTAGAACTGACTGGTCGTAGGATCCAATAAAAAAATGTTGTAAATAAAAAAAAAATCTATAAATTTTTACACATTTTTGGAACACTTATGCCGGTTAAGTAATAACTAGTTTCTGTTTCAACCGGTCACAGTACCTTTCTCGCTTCACTGGTACTATATTCACATGTTATGGGACAGGTACAATTGGAACAATTGACACAAATTTCCCGCAGGGACAATACTAAGTAATGCAACTTTATAATCCAGTAATGAATATAATGCTGAATATAAGATAATTATGATTTTATAATAAGTAAATTGACTTGCCTCACTTTCAAAATTAATTTAAATGAATACTTCAATTGTATTAGTATTTTATATCTTATATATTTATGTATGTGTGTTAAGCTTTACAATCACATTGAAATATATGAAAAAAATTATAATTGGTCTTAAGGATATCTGTTTTTAGTTATAAATTTAAATATTAAGTCACAAATAAAGTTATTGAAAACATAACAATAAACGGCAAAGCCTCTTTGTGGCAAGCTAAAAATATATATTGTTACAATCATCTTTAACATAGATACATATAAATATGTCAATATATGCCAACAATTGTATAATTTACTGATACTTATGTATATTCAAACATGCATATATATTATATGTACACATCTACATATTTAAGTAGATTTTGTCAAAATGTGCTGTGCAGACCTTCATATATGTGCTTTATTAAGCATATTAAGCCTTGTTTCCATGATTATTGCACTTCCGAAGCTTATAGGCATACAGAAGTACTCTATACTAGTACATACATATCATGTATGTGCATTTGGACTAATTACAAAATGTGATTACTAATACCATAGCTGTCAGAGAATGAGTATAAAATTTGGCAACACATGAGAGGGATAAAATGAAATATGTGTTACATCATTATCATCATGTCATAGTCATCAATATGAGGCTAATTAAAAACTTATTTTTGTCATTTTAGCTTACTAGCAGTAATATTTATAGTGGTTTCGCATATTTACCCATAGATTTGGTTTTCACACTAAATTCCTCGATATTTTTTGCACTGCTATTATTTAGCATGGTTGAAGTCACCCCTATAAACTTGAACATAATTGAAAATCATAATTTAGATTTAATATTTTTTTCTAGTAAACTTAAATTAAATTAGCCATTGCTTTAGTTTTCACACCACATTCCTCAACATTTTTTCAATGCTATTATGTGGCATGGTTACAATCAACCCTATAAATTGGAACGTAATTGAAAATCATAATTTAAATTGTATATTTTTTAGTAAACTTAACTTAAATTTGCTTTTCATATAGAAGAAACATGAGAAATAAAGTGCAATAAATACTTTATGATATTATTAATGTCTGTCAGTTAAAATTTTGTATTGAAGTCATAAAGTTTTTAATATGTCAAGCCAAACACAATGTGCAGTGTCGTTTCAGAAAAACAAATTTAGTGGCCTCTAGAAAATAATCTTTGGAATTTCTTAAGAACATTTTCGAAATATTTCGTGTTTACCGGCAGCCAGTATTCAGCTGGATCCTCTTTCAGAAAGGGCTACTTTTTTAGTTTTTTACGATATTTTTTTTTCGTTCCAAGCAACTACATACCACAGTGATATAAAACGAAAGATATATTGAAGACGTATCTAAAAATATATAAATCATGAACAAAAATGTTACGGCTTCCATAAAATTTCACAAAATCATAAAAAATTAAGTTTTGCGCTATAATCTTGGAGTCATTTTCAATCATACACTTTATTTGATCTGATCATACTACCGCTACTGTTGGAAAAGTATGTGGCATTCTTCGAAACTTGTGGGCAGTCAAAGATTCTACACTGCTTGCAATACGTATGCTATTAGATAAAACATACCTTATCTCATAATAGTTATGATGTTTCTAAATCTTCACGAACTGCGACTGTAATGACCATGGATATAAAAATTGATTTTAAGCGCTTAACAAATGCACCTAAAAATGCAAAATATGCATTTATCTACGAAGAAAGTACCAAAAGTAAAATGATATGAAAATATTTTTTTAAATTTGTTATTATTATTACAAAAAAAAACATAAAACAACCATAATTAGGTCTATTATTTAATGAAACCGAACTTTAGTTGAGTTGCCAGTCGGCAACTGAAAATTAATGGTTGCCAGAAAGTCACTAAATAGCAATTGAAATTAACAGCTCTCAGTTGCCAACAACTGCGGCTCAGTTGCCATGCATAATCGGCATATTAATATTTTTTTTAAAACATTGAGAAATATGAATTAAACAAATTTTTATAACTCCAAAAATATGCATTTATTACCAAAATATGCAAAAATATGCACTTACCACCACAATATGCAAAAATGTGCAACTACAAATCGATGCCGAACTACTTAAAATTTTGATGATTCGCATAGATAACACAGACTAACATAATGAAATTTTTTCTGTAAGGTCTAAGTCTTCGTAGTTAATTAGCATTCGATAAAACTTTCTGAATATCTCCGAAATTATAAGACTGTTAACAAATTTTAATTAAAAAACTATTAAAAAATTAAAATAAGGAAGTAATTTCAATGTTATTTTATTTTCAATCCTTCTGTGTTTTTTAATTTAATCGAAGAACTATTTCTCGAGTAAATGCAAATTATGTGGTGCAGCATCCTGTTTTTTCTTTTCTCGAGGTACAGAGGCAATTCAAAAAAAGGAATTTATAAGTATTGGAGCTCAGTGTTATAGGTACGCGAATTGACTAAGAAATCACGGGCCTTAGAAATCGTGTTGACCTCTGTAATTAGTCAATACATCTTTATCTATCACCACAAAAAACATGCAGTTGCATGAAGGTCTGAGCCATGGTAATGACCAACGCAAACTCAAAGTTGTATATAACAACATTGCTCGCTTTATCTTTCAAAAAAGACAACGTGACCTTAACTTATCATTCTTCTATCAGAGTTTTCAAATAAAATTCGAACACTTTCTAAACACTAAATGCCTGATGTTCTTGCACAAAATTATCATATCGAAGCAGCCGAATTCTAATTAATACCACCAGTCTCTGGAATAATTTACCTAACAATATCTAAACCTTAGAAAATGGTAAGACGTTTAAAAAGGAGTTATTTAAACTTTTTAAATAGTTTTATATAAATATCATTTACTCTGTATTTCGTTATTATAAATTTGGTTTATATTTTTTCTGTTTTTTACAACATATAATTTTTTATTTTGTAAATTTGTTTAATATTATTTTATATTTAATTTCATTTTAAATTCAACATAACACTTATCTGCTCTATACACTATCACCATAAATTATAAGATATTTTATATAGTTGTGTTAGATAACACAGTATTAATAATTAAAATAAAATAAATAATAAAATAATAAGAAGGTGTACATATTATTTTAGATTATAAAGTCTAATTATAATCTATAATTGATTACAGTGTAGATTTACATTTTTTGATTTTATGACTCATTTATATAGTCTTTAATAATATTTTTGCGGAAGTATATGAAAAATCTTAAAAATATACTTTATTTCGAAATGTTCCAGCGCAATAACGGTTCTTGCAAATAATAAATTAATATTTTGGGTATCCTCATAAAAAAATTTTAGAATTCATTTTTTGGGGACCACTAAAAATTTAATTTTAATTTAATTTGCAGTAGGCATACAACTTTTTGACAACTTTTTATTATATGAAACATTAGGTATTTATAACGTAAAGTTATTTTATTTGTTCTTCTAATGTTGGTTTTGATCCCAGATTCCGCACTTCATTTCAAATTTGTAGACAAACGCCTCTACCATTTCAGCTATGACACTATCCAAACATCGACAACACAAAATCAACATAAACATTACTGTTGCGACACACACATTATGACTAAGTGTCACCAATATGATCACTTAGTGTCATCAATGTGATTGTTAAATGTCATCAATATGATGAATAATTGTCATCAATATGATGACTAAGTGTCATCAATATGATGAAAAGTTGTTGTACTATTGTTTGCTTCAATGTTTTATCTATGCATGTATGCCGGACTGGCTTAGTTTTTAACAAGACTTGCATATTTTATTATTAGGTCTGTCATAGTAATGACGATAAGTGTACACCAATGCAATGTCATGTTTTTAACATTTTAAAAATACGTTTAAACAAAAAAATGTGATACACTTTTCTATGAGTGCAGTTGAGTAGTTTTTCTTTTACGCAGTATTTGAGTGTGGGTTCTGTTAGATTGTCTTGAAAGAAACTGTAATCGACAAATATCGTCCATGACAAATGTCGAAATATCCTTAAGTAGTCGTTGATGAGAGTGTCCTCTACGACAAGTTGGCCAACCGGGTCACCAAACATTACACTTATACTTCAATATACATATGTAAGTGTATGTCCATTAGGGATACCAATCCCAAAATCTCGATCCCGAAAATCCTGGGAATTTTCGTGATTGACAAATCGCGAATCCCGGGATTCATGAAAAAATCCAAGGAAATCACGAAATATTTAAATTACGTTTTTAAGCAAAATTATTTTACAAACAACTCGTTAAAAGTAACAATTGTAGCACTAATTTATAAATTTAAACGTATTATGGTTGTCAAAGGGAATCTTCCATCCCACTCCCTTGGTCGGTGATGATAGACAAACTGGATATGCCGATTATGTTAGCTGTAAAGTTCGGCTGTGTTCTCTCACGGGTCATGAATAATGCTTGTGCTCTACTTCACTCTAAGCAGCAAACTTAATTTTCGTATAGTATCACTAAATGGACTCAATATCCCTCATTCTATTGGTGTCAAGTATTTATGTGATTTTCTTGGCAGAAGGCTGACTTGGAATACCTATGTAGAATTATTTATACAAAAAGGCTCTAGACTTGTGCTGGATGTACTTGGATGAAGTATGAGCCCTCAAATTGTCATGTGAATTTATGAAATTATACGGGTATATTCCATGCGGAATGAAAATTTTCTGAATTATCAAAGCATTGTGGTTGCAAATTATTATTTATAACAATAATGCTATGACAATGCCGAACACTTTTGTTCCGCATGGAATATAGAACATACCTGAATATCAGACTGACTATCACGTACGTCGCGATTGTATGGTGGCCGATAACTCGTCTGATTGTAGAAGCTATTAAGCTATGCAAGTATATGATTTTGGTATATCTTCTTGTTACCGGTGTAATGATAATATGTCCAGCCTTTGCCATTCAGCGCTTAATTAGTCCAGTGTCTATTCAGGTCTTCACAAGATCCTCTGCAACACGGTGGTTTGCGGATAGATCCAAAACCCCGTACTGCTGCGGGAGTCTTTGGACCCAATGCTAAAATATCTGTTTCCATGTGCAAATGGCCTACGCTATTTCAGGCGGAAATTGAGACGATCGTAACACGTGCCGTCAATTTTTTAAATAAAAGTCCTAGGGGCCCACATAACACCATTTGTTCGCTTGTGGTAGAGTGCTTTGTGGTAGAGTGCTTTGAATAACTACAAAACTATAAATAGGTAACAAAATGTTGGTTTACTGAATACCTACCTGGTCATGGAGGACTCAGAATATTTTTGTGCCGTCATTTGGTCAACGGATAGCTCAGTAATAAATGGAAAGGAAAGTTCAATCGCAAAGGGAGCAATATAATTAAATATTGTTGTATCTAATTTATTTTCTAAAAGCCTAGTTCAATGAATTAACTTTACATTTTGTAACGTCCTCTTTCCCAAATTTATAGTTTACTATTCAATAAAATATTAAAATTTTTATTAAAATACATTTTATAAAGTGGTTATTAAAAATGCACATAATAAAGATATTTTACTTAATAAATTTAATGTTTTATTAAAAAAAAAACCCGCAATCCCGATAAATCCCGGGATTCCGAAAAATGCCGGTATGCCGAAAGATACCACGATCGCGGGATTTTAAATTCTGAAATCTCGAATCCCGCGATTTACAAAAACCAGTCCCGTTTGGTATCCCTAGTCTTCATATGTGTAAATTTAAGGGTCTATTGTTAGCCACATATAACAAACAGTTTTCTGTATTCTAGGGTTATAAAAAATATTCAATACTTGAATAGTTGTGTGCATAATCAAACATCTCTCACATGAATCTTCAATAGCGGAATGATTGTGTAAATTTGAATACTCAAATTATTTCGAAACATTGCATGTGTTAATTAAAAATGTACATGGTTTTTTGGCAATCCAGAACCTTTTAAAGGATTTGTTGTATTTTGTTATAAAAAAATGGAATATTTGAAGGATTTAAAAAATTGTTTTGCTTTCTGTGTAATATAATCTTCTTTTAAGTATTAATCGATGAATGGAGTTTTATTTTCGTTTTTTATGTTAAATTAATACTATAGCCCTTATGTTTTAACTGTATAAAGACAATCATCTATTTTAGCTTTAAATTAAAACAAGCAAAATTTTAATTTCTTAAGCAAAATATGATGCTTCTATTTATCACGAATGTAGATATAAAATTAATATAACCAGAAAAAATGTTTGCCTAATTTTTCTAATTTACTGATTACTTTATAAATATATCTGTGGACTTTAGACAAGACAGTTTTAAAAGTAGCAGTGCTTATAAATGCAAAATTTTAAGGCACACCGTTTAGTGTAATTGCCACCTTTCTACGATATTTAGTCACAAATATATTAGTAGCTTAAAAATTTTATTTATCCCCATTACTGATCAACAACCAATTTCGATTGTAAAAAAACAACTAAAAAAATGTTAATTAAAATTCTAAATAAGATTAGCTAGTTATGTTAATAACTAACTATGCTAATAATATTTATGCTCTACTAGAATGTTTAACATTACACTTAAGTTGTTTTGTCAAAAGTCCCCAGATATATTCTGTGGACTTTTGACAAAACAACTTCAGTATAATTTTAAAAATTTTCAGGAGATTACAAATACTATTAAAGAGCAGAATGAAATTTTTGGTGCATGCATTTAAGGAATAATGACAATCCAGCTAATCTAAGCGATCTAGATTAGAATTTTGTTTAAAGGCTATTTAATTTTTGACACATTCGAAATTGGCTGTTGATCAGGCGCAAAATAACAAATATGGAGTTAAGTCAAATTTTGAAAATATTAATATATTTGTGACTAACCATCTTAGAGATATGCTTATTACGCCAAAAGACAAGTCTTAAAGTTCTGCAATTAAAAATACCGCTATTTGTAAAATTGTCTTAACTGGAATTAAGTGGTTTTTGTCACAAGTCCACAGATATGTTGTAAATTAATATTTTAAGTAAAGCAATGCTAATTTTATTCGCTTTTATTTACTTTAAAAAAATTCTGTCTATAGATTTTAAATCAAGATTCCATAAAATAGAAATAATTTGAACAAACCTTGGCACGAAAAATTTAGTACCAAATAAAATAAATTCTTAAATTTATAGAAAAGTGCGATAAATTTACATCTCGGTTAGAAAGGGTTAAAACTAGATATTTCTAAAACATAATATCGACTTTTTTCAGGCTGTAAAATGCTGGTTTGATTTCGGACTTAGAGTATAGAGGCTTTCTAACTTTAAATAATATTCTCATCGCCAAAATAATCTCTAAATTGTATACATATAAAAATGGATCAGTGTTTGAATGTTTGTTTGTTTTTGCATATGTTCCTTTGAGGAAGCCAACCGGGAAGCCCGACCGTTTACTGACGACCGGAGAATTCGGATAGGCTATTTTTTATTGGTGGGGAAGACTACCCCTATACAAAGACATCTTTAAATTCCCTATAGCTGCGTTACTCTTAGCATAACGTGGAATTTCTACGAGCATACGGCTACCCCCTACAAACTAATTATTAGTTTTCCTCTATCTGCCTAACTACAACATTAGGGCTATCTAAATTTCATATTGGTCGCTGTTAGAATAAAGTGAACTTTCCAGGAAATCTTTATAGGATGGAAGAGATAGATGCCACCCATACAAAGTTATTAATAATACTCCTATATATCCAAAACTGCAATGGTGAGACTCTTTAAATTTGATGTAGGTTACTCTGAGAACTAAGTATGTTCTCAAACAAAAGTGGTGAAGACGGGTAAACCCCCCAACAAAACAATTGTGAATTTTTCAATATCTTCAGAGCCACCGTATCGAAACTCCCTAAGTTTGTTAAAGGTGAAACTGAGACCAAAATGCGCATTTAACCCTTGTCAAACTGAATAATCTTACAACGTTATAGGACAATTGTACCTTCGTACAGTTTTTACTACATGTACAAGTTTTTCTTACCAAAATGATTAAATCAGTTCGTAGTTACATCTTTATTAACAAAATAAAAGAAAAACCTAAAGCCAAAATTATGTTGTAGCTTAAATTTTAAAACTTTCAAAATTTGCAAAAATTTTAAAGTCAAGTTACAGAGAATATACATTAGTATCCTGCGTCAATACCCAACGTAAATTAATATGTGTAGACTAGATTTTTTATTTATACAAAACTCTGTTAAAAATATACGTTACTAGAAGCTTGCAACTTTAATAAAATAGTTTAAAAAATTAAATTTTTTTTCATACAAAGAAGGTACAATTGTACTTATACTTTCTTTAAAGAGTGGAAGATAATTGCTGCACTATTTCATGGGAAAGACGCTGAGGTTTGATTTTTAAATTTCAGATATATAGTTGTAATTAAAAATTAAAAAATGTCAGAAAATTTCAGGTCCGTGTTGTATACAAGAAAAAAGTTATTGCAATTTAAACTTGAAAAAGGTACAATTGTGCCGTATCAGTTCGAAAGTGTTAAATAGAAACCTTTAGTTACAGGTCTGGAGAGACGGGAACACCGCATAGAAAGTTATTATGAATTTTCGTTTATCTGTAGAGCCACCATAGCGCGATAATACAAATTTGATGCAAGTTAAACTGAAAACAAAGTGCTCTTTTAAACAAAAACCTGGAGGTGAAGGTGAAATGAGACAGGTACCCTCATACAAAGTAATTATTAGGTTTCCCATGTCTGCACATTAATAGAGTAGCGGAGCACACTAGCTGGTGTTAGTATTAAAAAAAAGTCGAGAAGTTTACGCGGCAAGTAACTCCTTCCGCACGAAAAAAGTAATAATTGCTATGATTGTACGTTTCAATATAGAATATTTATATTCGAAATACACAAACCAATATACATATAACATATGTATGTATATTTGTAATTATAAAAACAGGATAAATAATTCTCTTTTATCACTACATACAAGTAATCCTTGTCAATTGCATGTATATGCATATACTTTAGGTACCCAGCGAACATCTTTTTCGAATTTGATTTGAAAGTCTGCACAACATACCAAAGACGTATCTGAAATTGGCCAGAAAGTGCGTCTTTATCTGGTACATAGTCAAAACTTTTTCGAAATATCTGAGAGAACTTTTAACAAATTCTAAAGGAATATTCTGAGGAAATACTATAGGAGTTATGTCTGAATAATGTTGGGAAAAATATCAGACATAACGTCAGAAAATTATCCAATATTTTTAATAATTTTTACAATATAACCCATTAATGCCACAGAAAAGGAGACTTCAAGCTAGAATTAAGAAATTGTATGACTTCTATTATTGTTATTTCATGAATTTATCTACTATTTATTGCAGCTCATGGACAAAAATTTGCCATATAATATAAATTTAAAACCTTCCACATTCATACAAAACTCTCAATAAATAAACGAGAACTATTGCGAAAACTGAAATCAGGTAATATGGAGACGTGTCTTAAAGGATTTTTATTTGCTTTCGGATAATGTTTAGAACATTCTAATTGGCTAATATTTCAGAAATTTTCCAACGCTATTCTGTTAAATGACGAAGGACGTTTCAGCAACTCATTTGATTCCTTGTTAAAGTGTAAAATTTCTTCTGACGTTAGACAAGTTGGCAAGCAATATTCATTAGGTATGCAATTGTATTTATTTAATTTTTTTACTGCAAGAGTTGACATATTGCAATAAAAGTTTTGAAAAGCAAAAATTTATTGCATCAATTGTTCGTATATTAAAATGCTCTTTTTTACATAAAGTAATAATAAATTGGCAAAATACATGTTTTTTTTAATATTGGTTAATATTTTAAAACCAAAGTTATGAAGAATATTGCATTCAGGTCTGTGAGCAAGTAAATGTATTTATAAATGCATGATGTTTAATGACAAAGAGCTTATAAATGTAAAAAAGTTAAATTATATAAAAAAAAAATAAATTCTGCACTGGCACAAATGTTCGAATGAATATATATTCATCGTATAAAATTCTTTTATTTAAAATTTAAATGTACGCAAATACGTAAAAATAAATCTATCATGATAAAAGCATAAGTACATGTAAGTAAAATACATTTACACATACTTTACTACCCACATCCGGATTGCATAATCTTCTCCTCTGTGTGGAGCAAATAGGGTTTGTAAATAAAATAATAATTTACATATGAATACAGAAATGAATGGAACAATATTATGTATGTATCTATGTATGTCCTATTAAGTTGTCATTCAAATTTTTCTTCCATTTGGTGTGACTGCGTGTGTGTGACTGTTTTTTCTTTTGTGACAAATTTATAAATAAATTTGAGCACATAATAATGACAAATATATATGACTTCTTTTTTGTATTTTGTAATTGTTTTACCGTTCCACTTGTATAATATTTCTTTAGTAGAGTTTAATCTTTGGTGAAGTATCCTAGTTGGCCACGTCTTTAAGACATCTTTAAGGACGCACCCAGAAAAAATATTTGTTGTAAAATTGGTAGGCCGATAAAACAATAACTGTATATACTATAAGGGAATTCACAAGGTGTACTAATATCTTAGGTACTAACATAGTACAACATTTCAAATAGGACATATTTGAATACCCTGTCATATATTCAAATACTAAACTATAAAAACTTCAGAAACTAAACATCAAAATATTAAATCAAAGATATTTATTTACATACAATAAAAGTACAAAAATTAAAATTCAAAATAAAAACGGTTTTGTGCGAAAATTATTCAGCTGAACACATAGCACACCACAGAAACATATCTAAATAAGTTGTAGTGTCATATTATATTTTTTATTGAGAATATCAACAACAAACATACAAATATTATACAACGTTAGTACCTACTACTGTTAGAACTTAGGACCACCTTGTGAATTCCTTTTATGTTTTAGCTCACGCTATCAGTTTCCTATGAATAAAAAAAAACAGTCCATGTTCGATACCATAAAAGCATAACTGTAGTAAAGATATGATTCTGACAATTTTTAAATTGATTACGTCAACCGATCGTATGCTTTTAACATGACTAATGTCCCTAATTTCAACAAATAGATATCTAAGGCATAAATTACCCATTAGATAACTTAACCTAGGTGCAAAATTAATATTTGTTTATAGTCGTTAGTTAAAATAGTCAAATATTTTTACATTATAGGTAACTATGCACGGAGAGATATAGAAGAAATTATGGGCATAGGTAACTAATATGATGATCATAAATGAGTAAAATATTATGAGTTGGATTTTAGTACAAATTATTGTTATTTGCGCATAAAGAAAATTTTCCTTCCAAAATTTAGTATATTTTTTATCGTTTGTTGCAACCGATAGGTGTATCTATAGTAATTTTACTTTTATAGATACACCTAACCGATTAAACGGTTCGCAATAGCGATTATTAATTTTTGTAAATAAACTTCTTTTTCAATAATAACTCTTTGATAGTTGGTGCAAATGCCAAAATTCGATTAGCAACAAATTCAGTTGTCTCAACGAATTTTTTTCTCTGTGTGGATACAAGACAATGGTAGGTCGTAAAAGACCTACTCAAGATAGCTCCATACAAATCGTCGACGAAATTTTCATACAAATGGCAAACACAAGACTAAAATACCGACAATGTGGCTCATCTTGTTGTTGACCTTGTTAAAGAACAACAGAATTGTCGACGACTATATAAAAGACAATACCTCCACATTATCACTGATGACCATATGTCCCCCAAAATATGTTGTCTTGTCGTCGATGATTACATAAGCGATATAGTTATAACCCTGCGGAAAATTTGGTGACAATTGAGTCAAAAGTACTCGTCCTGTGACTTGAGAAAATGAGACTGGTACCAAAAATAAGGAGTAATGAATGGTGAAAAAAGACATATTGTGTAAATGGTCACATATTAACAATTTTCAGTCAACTTAGTTGGTACTCCGGCTAGTATTGTAGGAAACGACACTGAACAAATTCGATGCACCTGGATCCAAGGCCTATCACATAGTATCTATATAATATTATTGTATCCCTTCAATGAGATCTTAACTGGTATTTATAACATTAAAATATAAGTTCCCCTGTGGTCGAGTGAGTAGTGTACTAGCCTGTCATGCCGGAGGTTGCCGGTTCGAATCCTATCAAAGACACCGCTTAAAAATAAAATACAATTTCTAATAATATTTATATATAATAATATTTATATATAATCTATATAGTTCAGAGAAAAGTTACAAGGTGCATACAAAGTATCAATTAACCCCATCCTAGGCCATCCCCATGTAAAAGTAGCTGGTCCGCTTCATAGGAAGTGTTAGAACTCAGACTGGTCCCTACTACGTGGGGACCGGTCACGTGACTTGTTTTGTGTCAGTTCCATTTACCGTAGGAAATCTTAACGTTAACTACCATTCTTGCGAAATTGTCTCTCATGATATTTTCAACGACGTTATGAGCGACATTTCGTTTAGCTTCGCCTATTTAATCATAGAACAGGCTTTATTTTATATTTTTTATACTCAAATGTAACTTTTTACTTACTTGTTTCCGTTTCATTTAAATTATTCATATTTAGTGCTGACTTGGCTGACATTCGTACTGAGTCTATATGTATATACGCTATCGCACTTACCACGTTGCTGTAGCCCCACCTTAATCATAGACAACAAGAGCTCCACTTATTCAGTTGTTTACTTCATAAAGTTTTATTGAAGATTAAAGTAGGAAATTGTCACTCATATTGTTCCCAAAAAGGTTTTTTAAAAACAAAACATGGGATATTGTCGCTCACATTGTCCCCAACAAAGTTTTATTAAAGACCATGCATGGGCCGTTGTCGCTCAGATTGTCTTCAACAAAGTTTTATTAAAGACAAAACATGGGATATTGTAGCCCAAATTGTCCCCAATAAAATTGTATTGAAAACAAGACATGGGACACTGTCGCTAAGATTGTCCCTAACAAAGTTTGACTGAAGGGAAAAAGTACGTCATTGTCGCTAAGATTGTCATGAACGACGATTTCCTTTAAATTGTCGATTAGAAAACCTATTCGACAGATGAAGCCCGTACATTAATCGTTGAAAGCAATGTCGTGTACGATGAATTGCGCTTTTATCAAGTTCATACAAATTGCGCGAGTACTACGATACAACCTGATGATCTACTTTTTATTTGTAACTTGTGTATAGTTTTCTTTGCTATTATGACGAAGTAATTTATTTCTTAAATAATGGCTCTGTAGCTACGGTTTGATAACCAATGAATTGCGAACTCATTTAGAACGCAAAGAATAAGGGACAGACGAAATTACATAATTAAATAATTATAGGTCATCTATTTAAGTCTGCCTTAACATTTAACCTTTATGTTAACAGCAACATACCTCTATATATTTTGAGTTTTAAAAGCACTACTCGACTAGAAGTTTTTATGCAAACACATTTGGAATCTAACTGGGATCCCAGTTCCGATGTAACGCAGAAACCTATTCGGGACCCGATTGGTTTCCTGTGGGGAAATATCAAAATCTTGCAAAAATTTGCTCAAATCGGGAAAATATCAAACTTTAATATTGAATTAAAATTGCTGAAGCTATCCAAGGGACCAAAGTATGTAACATTTACCTCTGTTAAAGATGAGCATAATATACGATTAAAAATCTGTGTTAGATTTTCCCAATAAGTTCCCAATAGTTTCCCACATGGAAAGAACTTTTTTTAAGTCATTAACTTGCAGATGGGCTATCCCAACAAGTAAACGATCAAATCACAAATGGGATAACCCTTTTGGATGTGTCACATGCATTCCCAATCGGACCCCAATATGAGTATTGGGAAAATTTCTAGTCGGGTATATGTTAGAAAGTAGCAATTATATTGATATGAAATTTTATGATATCCTTAACAAGTGTTTTTCACCATGTTCCAATGTGTGGGTAGAACTGAGCGGCTTAATACTTTTCGATTTCTCCCCTTATATACAAACTAAGCTACAGTACAACAAAAGAATAATAAAACAAAAATATATCCGTACAAAACGTATGTCAAAAAGTGGCCAAATCTCTGACATAAGCTGTCTAATTCTACTCAAACTTCGGAATAAGGCCAGGAGCACTTTTCTTAGGGATATCATACAGATTCAGATTGATACGGTTGCTAATTTCTAAGATAAATCGCTCTTAAACACAAAACATACCCACGTATATTGACGGACGAATAATTTTCTTGCTATTGACATAAAAAACAGTTAGTTTTAAAAATAAATAATTTTTTCAAAAATTTTATACAATTTGTTCTCTTAAAAGTAATTACATAGTTTGCTTAATTGCAATTACATGTAATTGTAATTGAAAAAACCCATTACAGTTACATATAGTTTGGAATTAAAGTAATTGATGAAATCTCAATTACAATTTCAATTATAATTACTTGTAATTGTAATTGAATTCAAATATTATTTAAATTACCCAACTCTGTTAGCTATGTACGTTTATGTAAAAAAAGCACACTCCCAAATGGGACATCGCAAACAAAAAGCATACTTCTGGAAGGTCGTTTCACATCAGAAGGCAACAACAAACCAACAGCACTCGATTACAAACCTGCTGAGCGAATTATTAGATTTTACTGGGTCCTTTATGTGCCAAATACTCAGCCTTTTCCTAAATCACTTATTTTTTAAATAACGCCAATTTCATGGTTATCATAAATATATTACTCTGTTTTATATCAATATATATTTATTTCTCCACTCCTTATATGTAAGACATAAGCTAAAATATTTAAAGTAAACACATACATATAAATATCTACCTCATACACCGTACACCTAAACATGTGTCTGCAAATGCACAAAGAAGGCAAAAAACTCCTACTTCAAATAAATTTTTTAAATAATTTACAGATCTGAAAAGGGTTGTAGTATATCCTTTATTATAACTTTTGTTAGCAATAACGAGTACGACACCAATGTTTGCAATGGTAAATATATGATGAATGAGTTGCTAGTTATGTCACGTTTTGCAGTCAATTTTGTTGTTGATGTTATTGTTCCTTATATTGTTTTTTGTTTTGATCTTAATTGTCTCATTGTTTCGGGGGAAAAGTTGTCAGTTTTCATAAGCACGTATTAATTTTTTAAGGTGCACAAATGAACACTTTCACTTGTATGTCTTCCATCTAACAATTGACGTGTCGACAATTTTGGTGATGTTGATTATTACAATAGTGATGATGTATTTTTATGTAAACGCTTAAGTAATTGGAAGTGGTAGTAATTTTTTTAAATGTCAAAAATGTTATAGTATTGTTATGAAACTTTTAAGTGATTTGTAAAAAGGAAATGGTAAATTAGTGTAGTGTACGTACCATAGAAGTGTGTATGTATCATACTAGTATGGCCCTCTGTTGTATCGATTAAAAATAAATTTTCAAATTAGAAAAATTTCATTAGTCCAAAAGGTAATAAATATATCGGCGTGCATGCTCTTTTTTTTGTTACCTTTACTGATTACTTTACTGATTATTTATATATGGTTAGCGCATTGACTACAAAGCAAATGATGACTGATCGGCTTGCGGTACATGTTCTTTTTGTTAAGAAAAAAGTTTCCTGTATTCATCACAAAGTAAATGTTTTTGGATCGCCGGAAATAATTTATTTTTAGGAACCACCCTAATACATCTATATACATACATGCATATACATGTGTTATTATTCAATAATAATTTTATTGGGCATGTTGAAAACAAATTTATTTTTGGATTCTGTAGGAGGATTTATCAGAGAAATATTTTATTATTTACAGCCCGTTTAAAGAAAGGAGTATCTACACAAAGAAAAAAAGCAATGTAAAATCAACATGACGCAATTGTGATTGGAACTCGTGTTAAATTTACAAGAAAGAATTTGTGGTTTAACTGTGTTAGTATTTATTTGCTTTATTCATCCCTACAGTTGGATGTTGTTCTTAGTTGTGTGACTTCTTGTGTTTTTTTCTTACATGTATCGGCTATAAAGACGATAAAAAACGAATTACCAGCGAACTACTGCTGCTGGTTTAAACTTACCACTGTTTCATATTAATTTGAAATGAAAAATTATTAATCTAACCTTAAATCTCTTTGGTTTTAAAATGTTCACTGCTAAAACAACTTTGTTATAAACTTTACATTTCATTTTAAATCAACATGACTTAAACTTTAATTTCAAATAAGTTTTATGTTGAATAATCATTTAAATCTTGTTGAGTTAAAATGAAATTCATTTTACATACGATGAGTATTTACCTAGTATATAGCTAAATTAAATTTTGAAGCTGTTGTAGCAGCAGTGGTTAGGTGGGATGAGTTCAAATATTGTCTGGAGCCTACTACAACACAAAGTTCTCTGAGGCCTATGCTAATACACATCACAGAAGTAAAATAATTAATAGAATAGCTTTATTAAGGTCATGCTGTTTCTGCTTGATATAACTTTAATTCAACATGATTCTTCTTATTGTTTCAATATTAAATTCACGTTTCAATTGAAACAGCTTTGATTCAATATAATTTTTTGTGTTGTTTCAATATTAAATGCACGTTGTTTCAACTTGAAATAGATTTGATTGAACATGATTCTTCGTGTTGTTCCAATATCGAGTTCACATTTTTTAAACTCAAATGGAATATTAAATAATAAAGCAAAATCACTACCGAAAAATTTTAAATTAACCTGTTTTTCAACGATTTTACATTGAAAATTTTCTGTGCGTATTCCAAGATTGAGCCTTAATTACCATTCTGCTCTTTGTTTGCAATAAAAATCATTTCTCAATTTGCATGAATGTGTTATGATTACCTAAAAGGTTGTAAAGATTTTTATGATAATTTACATTTTATTTATTGTAATGATTGCTTAACGATGAGAGATTTATATTACATATATTATATTTTTTTAATGCATAATTTATGATAATTGAATACCCATTCAAACTTTCAAATTCTTTGTTTGAGTTATTAGCAAACAAACATAAATATTTTCTTTAATTTCAGTATTCTAAGTATGCTTAAAATTTTTGTGGATGAGCATAAATATTGCAGCTTCTTGTGGATGATTTGAAAGCACACATTAATATGATTATTTCGAACGTATTTGCTTCTGACTCCAACCGAGTTGATTATTAGGCTAAGAAAAAAATACAATTTATTTTATTAAGATATCTTTAATATTTTTAAAGATATTTAGCTGTGAATTTTAAAAATTTTGGTTTTTGGCCTCGACTTGGTTCCCTATTTCGTAAATATCACCGATAATGGCATAGCCAAATATTTTCCAAAAAATATTTTATGATTTTTAACGCAATCTCAGTTCATTTAGACGTGAACAAGAATAAAATTCAAGACTTTAAATTATTCCCTAAAGTTTGCTCGATTTTGGGCTTAACTAATTATTCGACAAAAAACTAAAAATTTTTCTTTTCAATATTTCAAAAGAATAGACTTAAAAGATTACTGAAATTGAAATTTTAATTGGAATAAATCATGCACGATACAACAAACATTGGACGAAAATAGTGAATAGCGAAAATAGTGAAAAAACGCCCATAATTTTTTGATTTTGATTACAAATTATATTAGATATATTTAATATAATCAATCAGGCTTTTAGTTGCTACCCAGCCGCCCGTTCAAAAATGTGGCCAGTAGAGCAGATTTTCCAAAAATAGTAAAATTTTCAGGAGCGTTTTATTGAACTGCATGACATTTGTACTAAACTTAATTTTTATTTCTTCATTTTCTTAATTTCTTAATTTTTTAATTTTATTTCTTCATTTCTTAATTTTTATTATTTCACGTAGAAAGAAGACATAATTGTGGCATATAGTTTATGGTTGTGCCCCATATAGTTTATGGTTGTGGCAAGTAAGTTATTATTATTTTAAATGATTGTCAATCTAAATTAATTTACGACAAATAAACTCATGTTTACATTTAATCATGATATTATTACCATTGTTAAAAATTGAAACATGGTTGTATAAATAATATACAAATTGAAGTAATTCTGACTACAACCATAGTATATTTAAAAATGCAACTAAAATATGATTCTAAAACAATAAAATATAAAAGAAACATACTAATTCAAAGCAGTCTGTTTTCAATCAAGCTATAATTATAAAACAGAACTGGTTGTCTGATTCGAAAAACGTTTTTATTTTTACATTTGGCTGAATGTCTTTTTATAAGTTTTTGGTCTACATTTAAGCTGTGTTTTTTTTTTGGGCACTTGGTTTGAAAAAATATAAAGCAAACAAAATAAATAAAATTAAAATAATAAAACAGGTAAATTCTAATAATCAAAAAATAAAATATTTTGAAAATAAAAAATACATAAAACGAAAATTAGTTTGGCTTAAGTTAATTTTTAATTTAATCGGTCGATCAAATTATTTTTTATTTAAGCGAACAGAGGACGCTGATGGCTGTCGAAATTAATAGTAGTAGTCTGTTCTGCTAGTCTGATTAGATATTTTAATATTCCACTCTTAAAAAATAATTTGAATTTATATTAATTCAATTATTCAACTCAAGTCTAATAATAATAACTTCCTAATTAATATAATGTTAGCATAGTTATAGTTAATTGCGGTAGATAACTAAGCCGTTACTGGATGTAGAAAATCAGAAGAATACGTTACAATGATTGCCAAATATATTCGTGCGGTTGACTTTTATCGGAAGCGCAATGTACACATTCCAGTTTGCGTGCTTATTAATTTTGCGGAGAGATCTAGATGGATTTCAGTTCTGGTTTCGTCTAAGAATGCCCGTGCTCTTGACTGCCTTGGACAAAGCTAATCCAAATTCTATTGAAGTAGCTTGAGTCGTCAAGATATTGGCAAATATTAGTTTGCTATATAGTGTATTGGTATTTACGACGTATTATTCAAAAAGATCGAAGAATAAATGGATATACATAGAAATGAAATTTTTTCTGAGATTGTACTCATAGTGTACCTTTATTTATTAATTAGATCAACACTTCCCTTGCTGTAATCTAGGAGCAATCGATTTCAATCTTGAAAGCTTGTCGAGTTGATAAAGTCTGATAAAGTTTCAGATCAAGTAAACACCCCAACTATTCATCCATTTATCAACTGAAGTTCTATCGGATGTATAATAGCTAATTTTCAACGCTGTTTCTTTATCGGCTAGAAATCGTTTTATCATATGCTCTTTGTTAGTTCGAATAGTTCCGTAATCCATGATGTAATATTTCTGAAGAATATGCATCAAGTTGTAGTTCAAAATTGAATTCTGGGGGCAAATTACGGCATTCGATATCGAACGAAATTCCCATTCGAATGCAGTAATCCCTGATATGCGCTGATTCGCTTACCTATAAAATTACGACCACTATCGGACACTTCGTATGGTGACGGCATTTTCTCATGCATACGAACAATAGCGGTTAGAACTTTATAGTATACATACGCGATATCTCCTTGAATTCCTAGGAAAACTGGTTCGTCAGTAGACGAGTAGTAGTAACTGCCAAAGCTGTCGATCTATACTCAGCTCTCGCTTTTTTTATTTTAGCTAATTCACTAAAAAAGTAAAACATCACACCAAGATATGCACATAACTTAATACAAATAAACATTGATATCGTAACGTACGAAAAACATTTATTTTTGCTAACTGCAAATAAAAAACTTACGTAAACAAAGAAACAGAATCAAAATAAAGCTTTCAGAGTGGAACAATAACACAAAAGTTTAAACGAATAAGCATGAAACTAAATAAGTGCAGAAAAATATTGATGAAAATCCTCACACCGCGATGAAAATCAAAGAAAATGTTGATTTTTATTTTGATGCAATTATTTTCGTTTCAACCCATAAGCAAATATACTTGCCAAACATACATTAAATCCCTGTAGGCCGGCTGTAACTTAGATAAACTTGCATTTTACATTTTTTAGTAGGTATGGCATGAACTCTGAATTTAGTTGAGTCTCAGTCAGTTGCATTCCTCTTGCGCTCAGGGGGAGCGCCCAAAACAAAGGCCACTATTTGCTAGGACCTCTTAGGGAGCAACTAGGGCCAGATTGGAACTTGGTATTTGCAACATTTTTGTATCCACTATCTTACCTTACAAATCTCTTTTGAAGATATTTGCTCTATCTCTTACTAGGACATTTATGGGAACCAAAAACCGTTGAGCAATCTTATTTGCCTATGGTCGTCAAAGGGTTAAAAAAATTAGGTGCCGATGACTGTCTAAAGTATTAATTTATTTCATATTTGTAGTGTTACCTCCAATGAAAATAAGTGATTTGTTTAATTTTTGCCTTTAAATAAAGAATAGCTTCGCAGGATGTCAATCTAAAATTAAAGGAAAGTATTAAAAGTCGTTTAGAACTCAGAATTAATAACCAAGACCCAAAGAAAATGCTTCGAATAAATTCAAAATAATGCAAAAATAGAACAACTAATGACTAATTTTGTAAGTTTTCTTAACTTTTTTAAAGCATATCTTTTCGCTTTTAATTGTCCTAATCGTTCGGGACATGTCATATGTATCTATTGCATAGCGAGTTAAAAATTATATGAAGAAATAAAAGTTTTTTTTTACGTTTTTTTGTCAAAGAATATTTTTGAGCTAAGCGTATCCATAATCCAAATAGGGCAAACTTTGGTAGGTATATGATTCTCAATATATATCATGCACACACAAATTTTCAAAGAGTTTGTGCATTGTTTCTGTCTTTTATAAAATTTTTTTAGTTTCAGGATATATAAGAAGGACTCGAATGCTTGTCTCGAAATGCAGCAACCTTTTAGTATTCTTATTTTTTTTTACATAAATTAGTGTGAAATTTCATCGTTGTGCAACGACTGCTTCTATTTATGACCGCTCGTCATATGAAATGATGACACTGTGCTACGTAAGCACTAAGATTTAATAAAAATGCTGAATATATAAGAAAACTCATAAGTGATGTACAATTTATTCTTTAATAATAAAATATTCTTCATCAAATTAAAATGTACTAAATTATTTTATAACAATATAAAAACCAAGCTAGTCCAATCTTCAAATAACAATTTGAACTGAAGGAATATAGCACCTTTCGTTAATATAATTTTTTTACCTGTCCTATATTTTTATTCACTTATAATTTTTTAGACTTTTTTATGACAGGAAATTCATTCTATATTTTAATATTTACTTTTTTTCATTTTACATCTACCCTTTGACCAAAGTTTAAATATCTTTTATTTTTTCTCTCTTGTATTTATTTGATGACAATTTAAGGTTGAAATATGAGGTTAAACAATTATTATCTTTTTTATAGTTTTATTTCGTTTGTCCCTTTATTTTAAGAGTAAAAATATATAAAACTATTTAGCTTACAGTTTTTTTTTATAATTATATTTACTTAAACAATACATTAAGGATATTTATACTGCAATTCCTGTTTTGCTTACGTTTACTTTTGTACAATTTCGCACTTTGCACAGACGTGATACATATTTATACAACTGTTTTTCTTCTTCCTCTCCATCTCTCTCTTTTTATGTGCATAGAACATTGTCATATTTACTGACAATACAATTTCCCTTAAGGATACACCAACGACCTGAATGTAAAATAGTATAAAATTAAATTGCATTTTTTTTATTGCACCAGCTTGTGTGCTTTCGAGGAGCTGCATAAAGACGAAAACACGAATATATACAACCAATACAATTCAGGCTTTTGAATAAAAACCAGCGACACAAAGTAATGCTAAAGAGGTTAAGACGAGTGAAGTAAAGAAAGACAAGTTAAATAAGAAAATTATTATAAAGTAAAGTTGAAAGAACGAGTACAAAAGATGGCCTACCAACGAGATGCACGAAGGAGTCAAGTACTTTACAGTTATAAACAAAAGGCTACAAGAAATATGAATAAGAAATTATAAGAATGATGTGTTAGCTATATTCGGTACAAGTTTATCGCACATATGATTTGCAAAATGCAAAGGCAAATTTTTCTGTAACTTAAGAAATATTAGATATCTCGACAACTATCTGTGCCAGAAAATAATGTTACCAATTTAATGTTCTATATATGTCATCACTATCCAAAGGATATCTTAGTCTGTTGGGCAAGCAAAAATTTTTTTTAAATCGTTGACAATAAGTTCAAATTACCAAATAGTATTACAACGCACTATGGGGCAGAACCAAATACTTAGAACATAAATCGGGCATTTCTAAACGGATAGTCCTATCGGAATAGAATGTCACATGGGCATGGAAGAGGAGCATTCACATTTATATAATTTGGACAAGTCATTTTATATAAAAAAAGTATAAACTAAATATTGTTTTTACTATATTACCGTACTAGTTTTTAGTATGAAATTTAAAAAAAAACATTATAAATGACAAATCGCCTTTAAGTGAACACGCTCTTGTCTTCACGTACCGATTATAGTGCATTTTATGGAAGACTTACATATAGTTTTTTTCAATGATTGTAAGACAATTTCTGCAAAATTTACTTAAAACAATAAGATACATAAAAACACAATCGAAAGAATATGTCAGAGACGAAGAACAGACAAAAAATAATAGTACTAACAGAAAAACAATGAAGTGCAAAGAATCAGACAAGACTATTGTTATGCTTTCCTTTCTTTCTTTATTTATTTAACTTCGTTATAGCATTACGAAATGATTTTTATTCCATTTTATGCTCCATAATGAAATTTAAATATGTTTGTTCAAAAAATAATATTTATATTTCGTATCCTTTTGCTGACTTACTACAGAATAGATTGCCAAAAATAGATTGGCAAATATTAAATTATTGTTTTAAGGTGATAATTAAATCAATTAAATATTATTTCAATTTTCCTTATGCCTTTGAAGCTTTATACAGATCTTGTTTGCCAAAATTATAATACAAATAAATATGTACATAAATCTATATTCAAATAAATAAAAATGTAAAGTTTTAAATAAAAATCAGCAATGCGCATTTAAAAAACTAAACATTTTCAAAGCAATTAGAAAACCCAGATTAGGGTTGTACCGATTTGCCTTTTTGCCGATACTAAAAACGAAATATCGGCAATACTGATATTATCCTGATTGAATTTGCATTAATTTAAAATAACAAAAATAAAATAGCGCAATTTTTTTATAACCAAAGAAATTTTATTATTTTGGCTTAGAGTTGTATTTCAAATGAAATACAGCGCTAATTATATTCAACTCTTGAGTGCAAACCACCGACTTTGGTCGAGTAGTCACATGGTAAAAAATTCTGACGACAATAGCGGGAGCTATCGTATCATGTTAGTTCAATCCTCCGCGTAGTAAAATTTTTCTTTGTCTACATACTTCACATTTATCTCTAAATAAAAATATAAATTTAATTGGAAAATTAAATTAAAGCCGAACTCAAGCCAAAATAATTAAGTTTCTTTGGATAGAAGCCCATTCAGTTCGACTAAAAGTCATAACTTAATTAGTCGTTTTTTATTATATATTCAGTTCATGGTTAAAATACCAAAATCTATTTTTTTACAAAACAATTGCGGTAAATATTATTCATATTTAAAATTGGGGCGCTTAGCGGATTTATTAGATAACATTGCTATTGCAACTCTTAAGAAGTCTCCACGTTTGCGCGGAATAAGGCAATATATATTAGACCGTTTAGTTCCTATAAGGAGCTTAAGGCTTCAACAAAGGTTTCTATATGATGCTAGGCTCTTAATTTCATTCAAGCTTTTTCCTGCTCACGAAGCCTCTATGTCTAGCTCTCTTGGCCAAGTGAGGGGAGGCCATCCTCTCCTTCTGCTACCTAGTGAGATCCAGTCAATGGCATTGCGGGTAACATCTCTGAATATTCTATGTAATGCATGGCCAATCCGTTACCATATCCTCCTCAATATTTCGATATGACATTGGTTTTGATGTGTGCGTTCCCAGTGGTCTGTGTTCGATATCATACTGCACAATCAAATTTTTAATATCCTCCTTAGGCATTTGTTGGCTAAAACATGCAAGGTATTCACGTCTTTTGACGCCATGTTCCACGTTTCAAATCCATAAAGGGGCATAGACTTCACGCACGAGCTTAAAATTGTTATCTTACTTACTATTGTTATCAACTGTGCTAAGTTGGCCGAACGCTTGCCGAGCTCTCATGGTGCGATTTGTGACGTCATCGGAGTAGCCTCCAGTTGATGCTACGATACTGCCCAAGTACATAAATTTGTTCACGTCCTG
Source organism: Panzeria rudis (assembly GCA_956483635.1). Taxonomy (NCBI): domain Eukaryota; kingdom Metazoa; phylum Arthropoda; class Insecta; order Diptera; family Tachinidae; genus Panzeria; species Panzeria rudis. The sequence goes on from OY101450.1 coordinate 34,937,688, forward strand.
GTATTGGATATTTTGCAAAGAGAATTATCGGTTAGATGTTGCGTTTATTCGCATATGAGTCCTGGCTATGCAACTTCTGTCTCTATCATTTTGAGGCTTTCCATCATGCCTGAGTGGCTGTGTCGGCATAGGCAAGTTCTGCCAGACAAACACCTAGGCCTCATGTCATGCCTCTGCTTTTGCTGGTTGCACATCTCATTACGTTGTCCGCCACTACGTTAGAAAGTAATGGCGATAAGATACAGCCTTGTCTTACACCAGATTTAACTTAAACATCATCGGTTTTTGTTTTGGTGGAGTATACGACAGTTTGCATATCTGTATAGCTCTTGAATTATCCCTACAACTTTGCTCGGTACGCCTTTAAAAAAAACGAACACACATATTGTTTAAGCCTTTTCTGCTTTTCTGCAGAAACATCCAGGGTCTTGTCAGGAATCGAATCTGCGACCTTCCGTTTAATAATCTAGCATACTATTCACCAGACTACGGTGGTACCCGCTTACGGGGGTAAGTGCTTTCCAAATGGTGGTGTGGACAAGTGTGTCGAAAGCTTTTTCAAAATCGACAAAGACTGGATGTAGTGGGATCTGATTGCTCAGTTATTATTCGGCGGCTGTTTGTCTGATCTACGCAGGATTGTTGAGCTCTGAATCTAGCCTCCTGTTGATAATGAGGCAAAGTGTTCACGTGTTCACAGAATTTTAAATAAATCCTTTCAAGTCAACGCGTAGATCAGCTAGCAGATCCCATTACCTTGGTAATTGGCCTCCTCGTGGTACCACCTGGATTCAGTCTTACAGAGACTAAAGCAAATTCTAGCAAACTCCGCATAGGGAGGCTAGCAACCGCAGTAAGTCGGATAATGCGCGATAGCCTAATCAGCTATTAGCGTGAACAACCTAAATGGATTCAAGAAAATTGAAATTAAAGATGAGACGATAGGAAAAGCCCACAACAAAGTTCATGGAATAATTATCAAAAATAAATTATCATTTTCAAAATGAATTAAAATATTTGGTGGTCTCTATAGCGAATTCACCTAGTTTATTTCGTTTTAAAATCGACTAAGCAAAGCTCGTTGAAAGTAAATCGAATGCCATTTTTCCTCCAGAAATTCTTTCCAAATCGTAAATACAGCTTTGTATATATAATTTAATACATTTGTTTTAAATTAAAAGAATATTTTTTTAATAAAAAATTCTTATAAAAAATAACTTTAAAAAATACTTTCAATAAGACTCATATACTGCCCTATTATGTAAACCCAATACGAGTATATTTCTCGTTTCCAAAACGAACTATTTTGGTATTCTCTAAATCGAATTCACATAGTCTTATGCGTTGTAGAATCGAGTAAAAGCAACCTGCTCGAAAGTAAATCGAATGCCGGTTTTTCTCGAGAAATTCTTTCCACATGGTTAAAAAAGCACTTTGTATTTGTAATTCAATGTGTTTTTATTTATTTGAATTAGAAGATATTTTTTTTTAAAAAATAACTTCTAAATTACTTAAAAAATACTGTCAATATGACTCATATAATATATTATATTGCCAACATAATCAAAGATATATTAGATGAAATAAAATGTTTTTTATTTATTTCCTGAGCCCGGCAAGCATTGTCTTATCTACACATATATAATTTTTTAAAATTTTAATTAGGGTTTTTTCAACATAATTCCACTCCATGGCGACCTATAGGTAAAAATTAAACAAAAGACTAACGAAGCTTGAAATGAACCTGTGTTAAATATATCAGCTCGACCGCTGTTATTGTTCTGAAGATCATGCGTCACTAATAAACACACAAACGATTTTACATATATAGAAGATATCTATTTTGGACTATTCTGCACCTACATATAACTGCATATAACATATCCCAGCAAAAACGACTGCTTCGGCCGAAGCAGGTTTATAAGCGAGAGAATTTAGTTTTGTTGTTTCTACAGCTACGAAAAGCGCTTCGAGTATGCATGATTTTTGTTCGCGAGCTCTTGTTTTTTATATAAAATAGCGCTTCTTTCGAAGCATCGAAAATGCTCTCAAATAATGTCTCATTTTATCGTCGTTAAACTACAGACAAAACAAATCGTGTTTTATTATAAATTTCTCTCTTCTAAGCAATAGGTCGGAAATGTAGAAAGAGAGCATACTTTAAATGCATTTTAAGTTTTCAAATGTGTTTGGGTTTATTTGAAACAATGCGTGCGACAATTCTCTAGAACCTATATTGTTGAAAGCTACAATGTTACTGAATGTGATTTTGTTTATTTTGGAGTTCGTGTTGCAGAAATGTAAAATGCTGACTAACTTCGTAATTTAAACATTATGAATAATGAGATATCTCTGCCTTCTTTTTGAGTATCCTCGGAAGTGCTTCAAAAGATCGAATGTGGAAGGCATGAACGTTTTTTATTGATTCCAGAAACATGCTATTTTTTTGCTGGGATGCTTTACAATGTTTTTTGAATAAGTTTTACATTTAATATATTAATTACTACGCTAATTCTACTGAAGTAAATCGAACGATTTACGGAACACAAAACTAAAAATTATTCGGTTTTAAAAAATAGTTCGCCTTAAAATTAAATCGGTTTACAGAGCAAGGCGATATTTGTTCAAAAAATTCTACAAAAATTTAGGAATTATCGCGGTACCGACAATAAAATATTGCCGGTACCGCTATATCGGCAGACCTGAAGTATCGGCGATATGTCGGTATCGCTTACATCCTTAAGGACCGTGTCTTCTTTTATATAGTCCATATTCAGCATAAATATCCGTCTACTGGAAGTATATTTTTAAGGGAGAGAGAGCGGTACTCTGCCTTACCAACTTCTTCGAGATTACATGGTTTTTGTATGGGATGTCCCACTTGGTAGGTCTCCAGGTACGACCTTCTTTCTGCGCATCCTAGATGCATTACCCATGTCTTTTTTATACAAATGTATATAATTTGAAAAATGATAGTAAAATGACTTGAAGTACGATAGTAAGTACCATATCATTTTGTCTAGCATTGTCTGGACATTTATTTATCAATTATATGTTTAAGATTTGATTACTAAATGCTAGTTTAATTTTTAATTATATAGGTGGAAGGCAAACTACAGCAAGTCACAGTATTTGGAAATACGTTTTTTATACTGTTGAAATCAGCATACTTTCTCTATCAATGGGTAAATTCTTTCAAGGGACCGTAGTACTGATCGAAGCCATCTCCGAGGGAAAGAACACCAGGTCCGTTTTAATAAGTAACAGTATATACAACAGTATATACATGACGGTATATCACGCATTTTATTATTTCAATATAAAGAATAATATGAATTGATTAAAAGTAGATGAAAAGCTTAACACTACACAAAGAAAAAAGTGATTATCAATAAGTATCAAATGAAATACAGCTCTAAGAGTGACAGTATGAATTGTTTAAAAGTAGATGATATTCAAATCTTGACTGCAAACCACTGTATTTGGTCGAGTGGTCAAGCGGAAAAGAATTCCGAAGAGATTAGCGGGAGCTATCGAAATGTCAGTTCAACCCTCAGTGCAGTCAAACATTTTCTTATATGCTTCACATGCATTTCTAAATGAAATTGTAATTTAATTGAAATATTAAATTAAAACCGAACTCAGGCCAAACTAATAAAATTTCTTCGGATATAAACTCATATAGTTCGACTAAAAACTCATAACTAAAATTAAATTAAATTAATACTACAGACTGTAACTTGCTGTAGTTTACTTACCACCAACAGAATTGACGATTCAATAATAATAATAAATTAAAAAAAAACTGTTATTATCGTAATTTATCAAATGCCATTAGTGTTAGTGTATAGCAAGTTTTTAATGATTGTTATAACTGGACAATTTTTACTGACTTCCTTACGAACTATCCAGAATTTTTGCGATTTGCGAATACGTAGAAGTAAAATTTGATGCTTTAAAAATATAAGCAATCACTCGCTTCTCTACTGTTCTACACAAAAATAAAGCAAAATTCATTCAGAAATATTAATGAAGACTTTTTTGATAGACCATATCGGTAGAATAACATTTCCTTTCTTATTATTTATTACATACTTTCGAGACAGTCCATTAAATGCATTTCATAAAAATCATTTTGATCTTATAGTCATGCTCACATAAATTGATACATATATTCACATAATGTTGTTGTTGCCTTAATATTTTGTTATGCTGCTTTACCTCATGTATTACAAAATGTTAAAAAAATAAAGCTTCAAAAGTATTGGGAAAACTTTATGATACATTTTGATTTTCTTCGGTAAATGATGTGGAGTTAAAGAATATAAATGCAGTTTAGTGTATTTCACATGAAATGTAACCGCAGAACATTTTACATCCTTAGAAAGTTTTTACGAGTAAATACATATATAAGTTTTATTTTTTATTCCTTTTTTGAAGTACTTTACTATTAGTGGATGGTTGCTTAATGTAACGTTCGTATTCGCAATAAGTTTTACGAAAAAGTAAAACTTAAAGAATTAAGTTGGATCTTTAAAGACCCTAATACATTTTAAAACAATCTCAAATAAGAAAAATTTTTACTTTGTGAATGATAAATTTATATGCATACAAAATTCATAAGAATAAAATTGAAAAGGATATTATAGATTTCATTGCAGAGCTCTATAGGTTAGCTAAATATTTTTCTTGGCCAAAGTTGAAATAAATATTTTTTTTTTCAATACATTTGCCGATATGTACTGAAAACTTGTTGCTGCATCTATTCGGTGATGAAATAAAAAATAGCCCGCCTAGAAATTTTCATGCAAACACACTTGGGATCTAACTGGGATCCCAATTCCGATGTAACGCAAAAACGTATATGGAACCCGATTGGTTTCCTGTGGTGAAATATCAAAATCTTGCAAAAATTTGCTCTAATCGGGAAAATATCAAATATCTAATATTGAGTTAAAATTGCTGAAGCTACACAAGGGACAAAAGTATGTAACAATCATCTCTGTTGAAGATAAGTAAAATATACGATTAAATATCTGTGTTAAATTTTCCCAACAAGTTCCCAATGGTTTCTTACTTGTGAAGAACTTATGTTAAATCATTAATGTGTATATATTTTTCAATATCGATCTGTATCACTAAAAATATCGAAATTTCTCAATATAACTATAATTTTCAAGCATGATTATATACATAAATTTTGCGACGCATCTTAAAAATGACGATCAAGACATTTCAAAGTTTTTTTGTTTTTTGAGGGACTGTAACCATTATGAATAATATCATAAAAATTACGATTTAATTGTTATTTTCAATTTTTACTCAAAAAAACAATTAACAAGAATTATAATTCTTATTTTTGAGTTAAATTTTTTAGCTCAAAAATAACGACTATTTTCAATTTTTATAGCCCAATTCGCTATGTCGATTTGCCACGTTTTCCGACTATTTTCTAATTGAGCACTTATTTTTGTTTTGTTCGGTTTCTGTAATCGTAATCGCTGTCAACTTATGCCTATAGAAAGGCAATATGTAATTGGATTTCCCCCACGCGGATGTTGAAGTTATACCGCCTATGATCGGTCAACAGAGCCTCGTTTGCGAGAACAGGTATCACCAAGTTCTCAAGGAACATTGTGCGAGGTTGCCATTTGAAGTGGAGAAGCTGTGTATATACATTTGTATGCATATTCGCTACACACTTCCATTGCCCCCCATTGCACCTAAATCTTAAGACGAAAATGGAACTGGCTAGGTCACACATAACGCAAACCTGCAGATGACCTTACAAGAACAGCCATTGAACTTAATCCACAGGGGAGCAGGAGAAAAGGGAGGCCTGCTCATACATTGAAACGACGGAAATAAATATATATATATATATATATATATATATATATATATAATATATATATATATATATATATATATATATATATATATATATATATATATATATATATATATATATATATATATATATATATATATATATATATATATATATATATATATATATATATATATATATATATATATATATATATATATATATATATATATATATATATATATATATATATATATATATATATATATATATATATATATATATATATATATATATATATATATATATATATATATATATATATATATATATATATATATATATATATATATATATATATATATATATATATATATATATATATATATATATATATATATATATATATATATATATATATATATATATATATATATATATATACATATCTATATATATATATATATATATATATATATATATATATATATATATATATATATATACTTATTTTTGTATTCACTAAATAGCTTAAAGCATATGTAGGTTTTTTTCTTTGAGAATGGCAAATTATTACGTCCATTAAAATAATTGTTTGCATTGCCACATTAGAATAATTATAAGTTGAACAAGAAATGCAGGCCAAATAATTTTTTTAACCATTGTGATTATTGACTTGACAATACCTTATGGGAAATTATTCGTATCCAAGACGAGAACCTCGCAATTCAAACGAAAAAATAATAACGATTTACTGAATTGTATTAGTGAGTGCTTTTCGTAACGTTTTATCGAGATACTGAATAGGGATAATATTTTTTTTTTGCTCGAAAGTAACGATTATTTCTAGATTTTTATTATTTGTTTATAAATAACGATTACTGTAGGTTTTTAATTCTCGTAATATGACCTATTTATCTAAAATTTGTTACACACCTTTACTGAGTGCTACGTCGCCTAACGGGATATCATGCGCATGTCGTTATCGTGTATTCTCTCGTTCTTGGTATGCACAAAGTGGAGTACACATTGTCGAACTTCAGTGACAATAAAAAATTTATCAGTTTTGATGGATACTTTTGACTGACCAGACTATCGACCATAGGTAGTATGAGTAAAAAATAATGAATTGTTTTTTGCATTAAATTTGGTTTTAAAGCCCAAAAATGCACTGTTTTATATTCAATAATTTCCTGGTTTATGTGTTTTAAAACAAATTTTTAAATATGAAGCTAATATGTACTGTTTTATTCATACTACCCCATGTTTGACAACCGCAACCTCACTAACCATAAAACAACATATACCACGAATAAAATAAGCTTTCTTTCATGAAACTTGATAGATAAATATTGATGTATTCACAATAAAGTAAAATTACCTGATTTTTGCAAACAAATCTAGTTTTAGAGACGTTAGTCCACTGATTTTATTATAACTTGGGTAAGGGTTAACAAATTTCCTTACAAAAACGCAAGAAAATTTAGAATAAAATTACAGATGTGGACCTACCTTAATGTTATTAATTAAAAACAGGCAGAACAATTTTTTTCCGACACGTCTAATAGTGGATACGTGCAGCCGATTGGTAGACTTACCTGGAAAATTACCCAGGAGTTTTGAAAATTATTAGTTTAACATATTTCGATGTGCTCTTTCTGAATTATAACTTTAGCACCTCTTATCTCTACTGCTCCTTGCCGACTGATTTTACAATAAACAAATTTGTATTCAAAAAAGTTTGTTACAATTTAGGTGATGAGAACTTTTTTGATAAAATAAATAGTTTTCATCGCCAAGTGTACTTCAACATACGTTTTGTCGAAAAACTTATTTCCACGCCATCTTTAAGTACAGTAAGTGGCGCGATTTTAATCATAGTAGGCCTAATCTACATGCAGTGCATACCTCGGAAATTTAGCAAAATTTTCTTCGCTTTAATGTTTTTGACGGACCAGGTGTTTCAAATTTGTCGTCTTCAGTATCGATCGAGACGCCAAAAACCATAATTTCTTCCACATCATCCGCCAGGGATATATAATGAAACATAAGAACTATATAAAACGAAACAGATGAACCTATTATTCTTTCTTTTACTATTGGAAATTATTCCGGTTTCCGAATTGCGACTTCGACAATTTGTACAACATTAAAGAATAATATTAGATTCTTACGCTAGTCTTGCCAAAGTCGAAATACAGAAACAAAAATATTGTTAGTTAATGAGACGGTTTTCCAAGCAGACAACTTGATGTTTGTAATTAAAAAAAAATTTAAAATACATAACTTATAAGTTAACATTAGACATTAAACAAAAAAACTTCAAAAATACAAATGTACAACGATTGTTCATCACAATTTTTAATGCTTATATTTCATTTCAAATTCCTATAATACTTTTCCCAAGCTATTATTTTATATATAAAATAAATTTGTTGAGTACATGTATGTACCCAGCAAATATTTTTTGCGAATTTTCATGCAAAGTCGCTAAGAAAGTCCACACAGGATGGTGAAGTCGTAAACGAAGTCGGTCAAAAAACATACCGAAAACCGTATGAGTGGTTGACAAGAAATCGGACTTCTTTTTTTGAGGAAATTCTAAAAACTATTACGAAATATTTAAGAGATTTCTGTACGAGTTCTAACAAATTTTCTAGAGAAATTCTAAAGGAATTTTCGAGATGTTTGTACAATATCGGAAAACTGTCTTAAAAAACATCGGAAAATTTGCCAATTAACCAGATAATTTTTACATCCTGTCGTATTTATGTCGGTGAAAAATGGGAGATAAAATTAGAAATATATCAGAAATTTCCTTTATAATTGTTCTTCTACTTATCCCACATCATCAGAAAGCATTTACCCATATTTTATGAGTTTAAAAATTCAAATATTTGTGCAAATGCTCTCAAGAGATAAATGAAAATTATGACAAAAATAAGAGTCAGACAATGTGCAGAAGTGACTGCTAGAAGTCGTAAGACGTCGAACGTAAAATGTACAGACTATTCTATTAAATGTCTTAAAGGAAATTAAATTGCCTTAGGATAATGTTCAGACTAGTCTGATATTAATGGGGCAATATTTCAAAAATTTTGCAGAAACATCATGTTGGAAAGTAGCCGATTACACAGAAAAAGTTATCACCAAAAAATGTTCAAACAAAACTTTGTCTAAATAATATTAAATTTTCAATAAATATTCTTTACTGAATCATTCAATTTTTTATTTAACTTCTGTTTAGGACGTAAACAACAAAAACAACAACAAAACCCAGTAGTCTATGTCGTATAAACAGCACCGATGACGCCATACACATAAATAAGAACAAATAAAATGATAGTAAAAGGAATGCGATTGTAACAAGTTTGTTTACTAAAGATTTCTGACTGAATCAACTTTTTAATGTTGTTGCGTTAACTCTGACTCATTTTGCTTTGAAGCTTTAGGTAAACATACAGAGTTGAACATTTTTAACAATGTGATGTTTCATAAATACTTAATGGAAGATGATGTTATTATTCAAAACTTAAAGTATTTACTGACTCATACAAAAATCCAGTAAATGTTTTTGTTTGATTCAGTAAATTACTTTGTTTAGAATTTGTAAGTATTTTTAGACGAATTGTTTTATAAATTCAAACAAAAATATTGTTTGATATATTACAGAAAATCCGTAAAGTATATCTGTTTGATTCAGTAAATTGTTTCGTTTAGAATTTTTAAATATTTTTACACAAATTGTTTTATAGATTTGGACAATTTGTTTACTGAAAAACCCCGGTTTTTTTTATTAAAATTGCTGAGACATTTTTGTTTGTGCTTACAAATTTGGTTGTCGGTCCGTTTCTAGACAAAATATTTGCTAATTTATGGAATTTCTTTTCTGAAAATGAAATTTTATTTTTCCTATGTACTCTGCTAAACATCTAAGTGAATTTAGACAAATAGGGGTATTGGGCGATAAAGTCATAGATTTTTTTCTGACGATACACATGTAAGCTAAAATTGTTTCATGGGTATATTTGAACGAACTTCTACTACCAACTTTATCTAAAGTGCTGGTTTCTATCTCTTATTTTATTCTTGACTGTCATTCAGTTTCTCTTATTTGGAATTTCATTTATTAAATTTTATAAGATATGTACACAGGAAATATTCTGCAATTGTTTCAAGAATTCTAACTCTTTTTTTATATTTTTGTTTTTATCAAATAGTTGAGAAGAATTTGAAATAAGAATTTAAATACATTTTAAAGCAAATAAAGAAAGAGATTTGAAAAATTGCAATTACAAATAAAAGAGACAATGGAGTGGCTGAGTGTATGTAATAAACACATACTACATATGTCAATGTATACACAAGGATATTGATGTTAAAGCAAAGCAATAACTTTGCTTGGAAAATTTATACAAATTAGAAACAAGATTTTATTTTTAAGAAAGTGGAAAATTATTTTAAACAATAGCTTTACATCGTACATTGAGTTTTATGCGTAATAAAACTTAGCATTAAAATTCTTTTATTTAGTCATTTGCAATTTTAAAAAATTATTATATATTTTACATATTTAAATGAGAATATCATAACTTGTAAAACAATTTTTCTAAGCAGCAGCCTCTAGGCATGAACAACTCAAAGATGAACATATTTAAATGATCCTCTATAGAAAATTACTGGATAAAAACCAGTAAATACTCTGCGTTAAATGTTGTATAATTTGTTTTTGAACGTATTTGTCATTGATTGGTGAAAATGGGAATGATGCAAAATGTTCCTGAGTCATGACCGGTAAAAAGAGAAAATATAGCAAAATACATTCACTAAGACTTTTAACAAATCAAAAGTATAGTAACTTAACTAGTATTAAAGAAACAACACAGGACAAATACATTAAGTTTGTGCATGAAGCCTATCACTGAGTAACTTATCCAATAATACCGCTATATCTTGTGACAAGTTCTCTTCCCTCCAGGGTAGTTATAAGTCACTTGAATTAAATTGAGAAGGACTTAATCAGTTATACCCGGAAAAGTATGCTAAGCCTCTTTTACTTTCTTAACTATGTAAATCTATTTTAAATTGTAGAGCCTTGACGTTGATATTTTACATACAAAAGTAGAAACAAGTTAAATCAATAAAATCTGATTGATTATAACTTTGTCATTTAACAACTTAAGAGAGTCATAAAATATAGATACAAAATTGATTTCCATTTAAGTACCATTTGAGGAACTGATTGTAGAATTGTATATTCATACAGCTGTTGTTGTAGTTAGTGTCATGCATTTATACACTTTTTATAATCCTCAGTAAGGCAAACTGATAAATATATCTGCACATATACATAAGTGCTAATAAATAAACGAGCATACAGATATAAATTCACAAAAAAGATTAAACGTGCGCCAATCTGCATACAAATGACCAACTGAAAAAACACTCGAAATATATCACACAATACAAACGAAGCTGTAGCAGCATAAATATGAAAAAGTGAAACAAATAACTTGTTCCAGTTTAGGTTCATCCATCACAGTGGTTGTCAACATTATTCATTTGAAGCCTGTCATGTCGATTTTAACCAGTCTGTCATTTAGTAGTGATTGTGATTGTTGCAGTAATACTCGTAGTAAGTAGTAGTGGTAGCTATATAAAACACCATACTATCGCCTCTAGGAGCAGTACTAGCGATAACAGCACTGTTATAGTTTAAAAAAAACGTTTTAGATGGATTTTCTTTTTTTATTTTTTTATTCTGTGTGTGTATGTATGTGTTTTTTTCCTTTGTTTTTCTGTGTCTTTTTTTCTTCTTTCTTGAATGAAGAACGTATTGTTTAATTTGCTTGAATGGAAAGCATAAAACTAGTTGCCTGTCTAAACATGTTAAATCTGATACAATCATTCTTTTCATAATGGTGATGATGATGACGATAGTGATAAGGATAAATGTGAGTCTTGGAAATATATTCAGTATTAGATAGAAAAATGTTCTCGTAATATTTCAAACCATTAAGCTTTCGATAGCTTTTGATTGAATATATAAAACAATTATATAGTTTTACCATATTTTAAGAGATTTTTCTATTACATCACAATATCTTTCACAAGCTTCTATTAACTTTCTTATAAATATATATTTATACATATATATCTTAATAAAAGAAAATCACCGAATTTTTGTATTTATTTATTTATTTATATTTCTTGTTGTTAGTTTATGGTATATCAAAAGCAAGAGAAGAAAGCAAAATTCGCTTTTAAAAAGCCTATAGCATAAGTTAAACAATTCAAAAAAATTTTATTTAAAACATAAACACTTTGTGATGAAACAGAACAAACTATAACGTCACACAGTTGCTTGAAAACTTTTTTGTAATGATTCGATAACTTGTGAAGCGTTCAAGATAAAATTGTGAAATTTCACACAGACATAGCTGAATCACGTTTAATCTAAGTTATATCATGTTAAAACAACCTGAATTTGATACTGAAACAATACGCAAAATCATAAGGAAAATTTATGAAATTTATTTGCTGATGCTTAAGCATTTGCATTTGATTGGTGTTTTTTGCCCAATCGTCAAAAGACTTCAACCATATTTTTAAACAGTAACCTCTTAATTAAAACAATGTTTCAAAGAAAAAGCATATATTAAGAGCTCTATGGTAATTTGGTGCCACAAATGCAAACCAAAAGGAAACTTTCTTATAACCCAATGGTGCAATAGTATACCAAAAGTATCACAATCTGTAGTTAACTAACGCCGCAGCGATGGTTGAATTAAGGATTTTTCATATAAATATCAATTAGTTAATTAAAGACTGTGGTAAAATAACACCGCCACAAGAGAAAACAATATTGGTCTGTACATTTAGCCAGACCCACCAATCGTTTGGCTCGTACGCTCTCAACTTTTCGAATAAATTGCGACAAAGCTATTTTTGTCCGGTTTTCACAATTTACTTGAAGTTTTGAGAAAATACGCGCCAAAGAAAGCTCAGATAAAGATTCAGCGTATCGAAATACATATAGGTAGGTGGATCTGTTTACATGTACAGATAATTTAATTTTTTTTTCAGTTTCGTTTTATGTTGGCGAAAGAATGATGTACAGCAACTTCGTCGTTTCTGATTGTTGGCTGCCAAAATTTTGTAAGCGACATTTTATGGGTGTTAAAAGTGTTCCAGGAGCAGCTTTGAGTGTTAAAAATCACTCGTTGCTCGACTCACAGAAGCACTTCCATAGTTAATGTCCAACTATGTTACATTGGAAATGCGGTATGACCTCGTGAGTGCGCAAATACTGAAAAAACACTTCCCTGTATTTTAGAAATCCAACCAAAAGGCTTCTGTTGTTATTAGATGTGAAATATTTTATTAAATAATAAAACAATTTTATTTCTATATTCTTATTAACGTATATCTTCACATAACGGACGAAAACTTTCCCGCCGGTGAGTGTCCGCTTATAGAACCTTTTACTGAATAATGCCGTAATGGAAACATTCTAAAGGTATAGTAGAAAATTGTTCTCATCTTTAAAAGGTTTCTTTATTTCATTTACTCCAAACTAAAGTTATAGACTTATTGAAGTGAAAATTATACGACAAACCTAAATAAATTTTTTGTTTCATTTTATAAATCATCAAGTAAATAGTAGCATTTTAAATATTTAAAAGCCTAACGTAAAGTTGCAATCGAGCTAAATAACTTTTTATTAGAATTCTTCTCAATACTTCTATACAGGGTTTAAAAAAAATGCTATGTGAAAATTCCTGCTGCTATTGCTAATAGGTTCCACAGAAAATACAATATCAGCAGCAATAGCAATATGCCAAATGTTATAGCAATCACTATACTGTTATACTTTGTTATAACCTTTTTCAACAACATGCTAATAGCAAAACAAAATATAATAAAGTGTATTTTTCAAACAGCAGCAGCAAAAGCAAACTATTTACGATATTGCTTTTGTTATTATGTGCTGTTGAAAATTACAACAGCATAACAATAGCAAAGGATTTTTGTCACATTGATTGCTGTTGTTAATTGTTTATTCCTTTAGCTTTGACGATAAAATGAAATTGTTTGGGTCTATTTTCGATGGTTGCAAGTCAATGCTGGACGAATTTGAAAGTACGAGTGTAAAACTTTGCAAAAAAAAATTTTATCTCAATAACGTCAAAATTTCGGAAATAATTGCAAAAAATTTAAGAAATTCCCAATACATTACAATCATAAGAAGAAATGCCAAAATTGGTTAAAAATTATAAAAAATTTGCAAATTTGCGTTGCAACCATTTTGTGTTCTTTCAGAGGCATTTGCTTTTTACAGTTTTAGCCATTTTTAATCAATTTTAGAGCTTGGTTTCAATTTTGGGGTTTCTCGCGAACTTTTGCAATGTTCGCGATAAAGTTTTTTTTGGGTATTCAACGTCTTTAAAGTGTTAATGATTTTTAATCAATATTAGATATTGCTATCATGTCGTTCTTTGCAAGTTTTCGCGAATTTTCGCCAATTTCGCAATTTTTTCCAAATTTTTTTCATTCCTTATAGTTTTAGAGCTTTTCAATCGATATTATGGCTTCTTTAAGTTTTCGCAATTTTTCGCAAATTTACGCCATAGACCTGATTTTTATAAAGTTTTTGAATTTCACCCATTTTTGGGAATTTTTAACCACTTTTCATGCTTTTGCAATTTTAATAAATTTTACAATTTCTTTAAAATTTTCTACATTCCTTGCCGTGTTAGCGAGTTTTAACCTGCTTTAGGATTGTTTCTCATGTTGCATTTTTTTGCGATGTTTCGCGATTTTCATAAATTTCGTGTTTTGTCTCCTTTTCATAGTTTTAGTGATTTGTAAGACTTTTTCTGATTTTTGCAAACTTATTTCATTTGCACAACAAATCATATCTTGCAAAACTCTTGACTTTTAATATAGAAAATGGTTGAAAACATTTAAAATAAAAATACATACGTAAGTACATATGTACTTACATATATTTGTACATAAAATTTGTTTTGAGAAAAATCCTAAGGCTCTTATAAAACGGTTGCTATGCTACGAATGTAATTGCTATTGCTACTGCTATTACATTTTTTAACAGCAACAGCAAACAACAGCACAAATAAATTAAAATATAAACAATTAATTTTTGTGGCAACAAATGCTTTTAGTTTTTTACATTTGCTTTTGATATGCTATATTTATTTCCAATAGCACAGTATAAGCGATAGTATTGTAAATAAAAGTTTAAACATTTATAGTGTAGTATAGCACAATTTCCGTACTTTTGCTACTTCGCAGCTAGCATTTCGAACACTGCTTCTATGTATACATTTTCGTGTTTCTTTTTTGTGAAAAATGTTGTTCCAAGTATTTAAACTCCATAAATATTATTTCTGTTTCTTTGCTTTGCTCATGCCCACATCCAATGGGGAATCTTGAAAACATGCACTCAATCTAAGACTTTTTTCTTTTGTTTTACAAATTTATTTTTTTACGCTTTACTGATACTCGCACAACAACAGTTTGTCAAAACATCTATATTTGTAAGTTGTAAAGTTTTTGCTTGATTGCTCAGTTGTTGCTTTTTAGAATTTGTTGCTTTTTAGAATTTCCAAGTTTTTTTACGAATTATGTACTTGAAGTATGGTTAATATACCTTGAATGATTTTGTTGTTCTTTTCCATTTATTTGTCTGCTTATTTTATTGCTTATCAATGTCTATCAATTTATGCAGCCAAATATAAAAATCCATATAAATATAATAGGCTAAATTTATTGGAAGTTTTTCTAAAGCCGTAACATTTTCATTGTAATTATAACACACAGGAAAAATAGATAAGTTCAATAAAACTATGTTGTAGAAAACAATATAAATTTTAATAAGATTTGCCATTAAATTAAAACAACATTTATCAATACTGCGCATTTTAAAAATCACGAAATCAAAAATATTTGATAAAAAAGTTATTGAAAAATTGCAAATATTTTATAAATTTAGCCGTTATATCAAATACATATGTACTTAATTCGATTGGCATGCTTTCCAGGGGTAAGTACTTCAAAATAAATTTTATCTCATTAAGAAATAACTGGCATATGGCTCAACTGTAGAGTGCATGCTTTAAGTCCGAAGAACATGACGGTCTTTTTTTTGTTTTCGAGGTCGCTGAGTCGGAGTCTGAAGTTATTTTTTCGAGTCACGTCAGCTTTATTGCGCTACAGAGGGGGCATGTCCTAACCCACCACTGTCGGAGAGGGTTAATATATATGACCAAGCCAACATTATTTTTTCAAGAGGAACATTTTTTCTTTTGGGCTTTATCCCCCGGACCCTCCTGAATATACATTTTTGACTTTTGTGTAACTTTATAAAAACAAAAACCAAATTAGCTTAGTTAAATAGAATATTTTTTATATTTCTGTTATATTTTTATTTAGAAAACTTAAACAAAAATCACAAATTTTTTATGGAAGCATCCCTAAAGAGGGTCTGGGGGATAGGTCCCAAAGGAAAAAATGTTTCTCCTTAATATGTAATGGGGTTGGTCATGTATATTAACCCTATACGACAGTGATGGGCTAGGACTTACACACTCTGTTGCACAAAAACCTGAGGTGACCCGAAAAAAATAACTTGAGATTCGGATTCAGCGACCTCGAAAACATAAAAAACGTCATGAAACCCCACAGCATTTTTGGACTGTTGTACAGTATGTAACGTGACGTTACAAATACCCAACCGAATATACTATTTCAACCTTTATCACCAAAACGATAAATATAACAAAACGATCAACTACAACCATCACCAAATATATTTAAATAAAACATCGAACATTCATGCACACGCTATAAATCTATAGCATTAATAAATGTAAAAAAATAAACATGGACATTGCAAACACGTGATAAGTATAGTATGTACGCTTTTTGGTGTTAAAGTTGCATTTAGAGCTTTGGTGTCTTTTAAGACTATTAGTATAATTTTATGAATATTATTTTTGGTGTTTCTGAAGGAAAGTTTTTACCTCTTTTTCAAATAAGAGACAAAAAGACCTCTACAGGAAATAGAAAAAGGAGTAAAATATTCCAAGAAAATGTTTTCCTTGGCATTTTACTTGAAAGCTCTGAGCGTATATAATACCTTAAATGTAATGCTTATTAGATTTTCTATGCCGACTCCTTATAGGAATGTTCATAAGGGAAGAAGGCGGAATTCATAGCCTCTAATACGAAATTCAGATGTATACTTTCAAAACGCCGATAAACGTATATTATTTTGATTCCATCTACCAGAATCATTCGTTAGAGCCTTGTTAATTAAAAAAAATATATATTTTGTTATACTGTTTAGTTTTATTTAAAATCTTTGTACCAGTCACTGATCTTGGCCTAACGAAAACTTTAGGTAAACTTTTTGTCGCCGTGCTGACTCAAAGTAATGTAAAGGCGGCGAAAATAATTTCCCAGTAAAACTTTTCAGGTTTTTTGAGACACTAAGACAAAACTTTAGAACTAACCGCACAATAACACTAAACAACAAGAAAAAAATAAGCCGATTCTGCTAGAGGAGATCAAAATAAATATACTAGTGTCGGCGTTTTGCAAGATCATATCGGAGTTTTATTTTAGCGGGGATTAAATTTCCCCTTTTGACCTGATCGTGCAGCATAGCAGCATATGAAACTAAATGTTCTTTACATCTGAGGTGTATGATGTGTTTAGCAACTTTGTAGCATATATTATTGCAAATATTTCTGTAAAACATATTAACCCTCTAACTCCCAAAAAATGATATTTGGGTCTTTTCTAATAAATCGTAAAAAACATCCATAAAAAGTGGAAGTGCGGGCATAAAATGTTCTACAAAAATCTTCGCCATAGAACTTTACTATAGTTTTTCAAGGACAACCAAACTCCAGGCTCAGCTTGTACGCCAGAGATCATTAAAAACTTAATCTATGTTTAAGGGTTAACTTTATACTTATTCACAATTAATACCTGGCAGAGGAAATATTGTAAGTCTCACGTTTTAAGGTATAATATATGTTCAGCCCTTTTATGTAAAACACCATGATAAAAATTTTTTTAAACATTTTAATCCTCTAACTCTTCGCCTTATGGGTCTTGTAGTAAATTTCTGAAAAAAATTTGCAAACAACTACCCTTTAGTGGCGATATGAGGGACTACAATGTTGTACAAAAATATTCGCCATACAATTTTACTAAAGGTCTTTAAGGAGACACAAGCTCCAGATTTAACTCGGACGCTAGAAATCATTCAAAAATTAGAATGTGTTTAAGGGGTAATTTCGTACTTATGCACAATTTGTACTCGGCACGGAAAATCTTCCCAAGCCTTACATTTAAGGTATAAGATAAGTTTAGCTTTCTTATGAACAAGACTACGTGGAACATTTTTGTAGAAACTTTTCTCCTGCTATATTGCCATTTTTTTGAGATATGTTCAAAAAGACTCATAGGGTTAAAATGTTTCAAAAAAATGTTTGCCTTAATATTTTCAGTAAAGTTGTTGAATAAACCCTACACCTCAGATGTAAACAACACATAGTTTCATGTACCGATATGCTGCCCGTTCAGGCAAAAATGAGTAAACTTTTAAACCCTCCTAAAATAAAATTCCGATTTGATCTCGCAAAATGCCGATACACGTATATTTTGTTTTGATCTCCTCTACCAGAATCAGTTTACAGAACCCCATAATTTTGAAAAAAGTTTGAAGTTGTTGTATAGTGCAATACTCTTTAAAGTACGAGTTTATTTCAGTGCACTGAACGTACATTAAGGAAAATATACAAAATAATCTGTTTTCACACTGCTGACACAATGCAAGTTTTTAAGCAAGAAATAACAGCAAGCTTCTCAACAGAGTCGTTGAATGGTGAGTATGATTTCAAACCTGAAGGAGCTTACTTCGATACTAGTTGAAGTTAAAAACAACAAACAGTGAGTAAAAATATAAAATTAATAAAAATGAGTAAAGTTGCGAAATATTAAGAATTCAAAATGATGTTAGCGCCAATCTAGATCAAAAAATTTTTTTCATATATTTTTAGTGTTAGTTCTGAAAATGGTGTTTTGTTTGTGGTACTCCAAACCGGGAACTGGCCATACAAAAATCAGCAGTGATATCGGCATATTTGTAAGCAATAATTTTACTCTATAATAGCTAACAGTAATAACACAGGGGAAGAATATGGACATTTTGGTTTGGTACAGGGGCAACTATAACTTATAAAACATATATGGACCACTTTCAAAACTACCTTAAAATTTTTTTTGGTCAGCTCTATTTTTTAACAAATCGTGATTTTTATTTTTTTTAGTCATTATATTTTTTAATAGATTAGTTTAATTCTTCGACCTTTTTTTATATAATATTTTATTAAAATCTTCAAGCTGAATGTCAATTAAAAATTTTAAACAAAATTTTATTATTGCAATATTTCGCTTTCTCTATGGAAAGATTCTTCAAGGATATTTGAGGACAAATGTATGTTTTCAAATAACAATAGCAACTTATTCAACTTATTTCTGGTACGCCTCTGCGATGAAACCATCTCCAAATGGTCGACCTCACGATTGTGGCGAATGCCCTCTCAAAGTCCACGAAGAGCATGTAAGTGGGCGAGTTGTGCTCATTTGCTTATTCAATTATGAATATCAGTGTTGACACGTGATCTACGCATGATCCACCTTTGCGGAAGCCTGTTTGGTTTTGTCTTAGAGTATCGCAAAAAGTTGACAGCCTTAGCATTATAATTGTTGCCATGATTTTTTGTATGGTGTTTAGAAGGGCTATGCCCCGCCAGTTTTTACATTCTCGAAGGTCTCCTTTCTTCGGTATATTATGACACCTTCGGTCCAACGTTTTGGGATTTGATTATTAATCCATACATTGCAGATCAATGGTGTAATAACATTAGCAATCCACGAAGGAATGGTCCGAAAAAACTCTGGTGGGATGTTTTTGCGATTGCAGTTATTACCTCCCTTGTGGTAGGGGGTTCGCGTGATATTTTCGTATGATGCGACGGTAGTAGAAAGTTGTTATCTACAACATCAGTTGTGTTGTTTTGTTGGTTAGCAAAATGCTCCTTCCATCTACGCAGTTGTTGCTCTGTGCTGGTTAGGAGATTTCATTGTGCATCGAATAGTGACAGGTGCGTATTTCTATTTGTTGAGGTACAGATGCAATAGCTTTGCACGTTTTCTGAAGGTCGTTTCATCACGCCGCCGTATCTGCTTCTTCGAGACACTTTACTAAAAAAATTCTTCTGTCAATTCTTGCT
Source organism: Panzeria rudis (assembly GCA_956483635.1). Lineage (NCBI taxonomy): Eukaryota > Metazoa > Arthropoda > Insecta > Diptera > Tachinidae > Panzeria > Panzeria rudis. The sequence continues at coordinate 34,957,848 of OY101450.1, forward strand.
GACCGTTTGATGTCGCGATTCAGGTTGCTATATTGCTGTTTAAGCTCTCTAATGCGTACAATATTGGTGTTACTACAGCTTTTGATTAGCTGTAGCCTACGTTTTCGTGCTACTTTTTTATCCTACGTTCTATCTGAAATCCACTCTTTTCTTTCACTGGACAGTATATTGAGTGTTGAAATGGCTGACCTAATTAGTGCCTTTTTAAGCTTTCCCATTCGGAGGTTTTATTGTGCTCGCGATTTTTTGTAGACATTGTCGAACTACATTGCAATATGAAGTTATTTGCTGTGTGCGTGTTGCGTACTTTTTCTCTGTTGCACTTTTTTCTGCAACAACCAATAGTGCGGCTTCTCAGAATCAGCATGAGTTTTCCCACCAGAAGTAGGTGATCGTTTGCGATGTCACTTATTTCGCGCATCTGCTGAAAGTCATAGTCCGGTTGCCGTAGTCGTTGGTAGCTTACTCGAAACCGTGATTGCCGATTATATTGCAGGTGGATGGATCATACGATACTTTAGCATTGAAGTCCCTCATAACAATTTGTATGTCTAGTTGTTGCTAGAAAGTTTCTTTTTCTTCAGTGGCCGCGACTTCTGTGGCCGCGTAACACTGTATGAAGGTGATATGCTGTAACTTGCTTTGAAACCTGGCGGTGATTATTCTCCCGGATAACGAATTCCGTTCTATTAGCGCTCTTCTGGCTGTGTGTGATAAGAGTAGCCCTACCCCCTTGTGATGGTAATCACTTTTGCCACTGTATAAGAGTTTGTAGTTGTTGGAAATAAACTCGTCATTGTCCTTCCATCTAACTTTCCTTAGCCCAAGGATCTGCAGGTTGTAGGTTTTCATTTCTCTAATTAGTTGCGCTAGCATTGCTGGCTCGGTTAGTGTTATAACATTCCAAGTTCCATAAAGTATCCATTTTCTTTTGCGTTTGGTCGTTGCCGAAGTTTAGAGTCCGTTTCTTTCATTTGAGTTCCTTATAAATCTTACATTTGATTAAAATTTTAAAATATTTTTACCTAGCAGAAATATAATACTACCATAAACACATATTTAAGAAATAATTTAGACTGTATTTAAAATGTCCTGAAATAAAAATAAATCAAGACAAAATTAAGCACTAGATGTCCCTAAGATACCACTTAGGTGTAATGCTAAAAGCAGCTGCGTTATTATACTCAAATGAAAGATATATTTGCACAGACTAATAATTTGTTAAAAAAAAACATTCGAAGGAAATTTATTTACCCCAAAAAACGGGGTATATCACGTTAATATAAAATTCGTGATATTTGAAAAACTGCAAATGAGGGAATTTTTTCATCTGTATTTGAACTCAGAACACCAATGAATATTAAAAAATAAGAATAATGATATATTTGCTTAAAAACGGGATATTTAATTATTTGTATATTTAGAATGTGGAGAATAAACTAAAACTTCATGCTAATCAAAAAAAAAATTCTCTACATTTTATACTAATATCTTATTTTAATTAAAAAAATTGTTTCCTGTAGCGCCTTGTGTATGCTGTGTATTTTTTTTGTGGGAATTTCTGAGATACACAATTTTATTAAAACCAAAACAGCTAAATTTTAATATCCTTGAAAGACCAGAAAAATATCCCGAAAGATCTACCGAAATTATTATACTTTTAAGAAATATATGTGTGCGTGGGCTATATTCTTGTCAAAAAATTTCTTACTTTAAGGCGTATAACTCAAAATTTATAAGAAAAGCCTTCAAAAACTAGGGTGTATAATGTAATTTAAATAACCGCGATATTTAGCAAACGCCAGCTGACTGGAAGGAAACTACTATAACAAAGTAATTAGGGTTCAATAACACGTACAAAACGGAGGTAAAATTTTTGCCACCAAAAAGTCTGTTTCGCTGTGTAATTGCTTTATTTATATTTTTATTTTGTTAGTACAAAAATAAATGAAAAATATTTTGTTTATATAAGTTCAAAGTACAAAAATTTTTTGTTGAATATAAAACTGAAATTATTACTTCTTTTGTACCTGATGTTAAAGGAAAAATATTGTGAAGATAGTTATCATCATGGCTTTAATTATAGTTTTTTCGTGCTAAGTTTTGTTCCGTTTTTTTTCTTTGTTTAATGAAATTGTGCCATATTTTCTCTATTATCTGTTTCCTGCCTTTTTAATCTCTTTTTTAATTACTCTAAACAGTTGTTAAATTTTAATTTTTATCTCTTGCTTTTATTTTAGTGAAAATGCAAAATGAGAAGCAACAAAAACTTCATACAAAAAACGGAATTTATTTTTATAATATCACCTTTTGTTGGGCACAGAAAATCATGTGCTTAACTTGGTAAACATGAAATTTAAAAAGGAAGCTACCTATTATAACCGTGCAAGAATGACTATGAATAACTTTTAATTTAAGATGAAAAGTTTAAATTGAAAGTTGTTGATGGTTGGTCTTGCCTGACTATAGTAATTTTATTTTCCGTAAATTTTATGTATACTATGCTCATGATTTTCTGTGCTCAACAAAATAAGGTAAAATTATTCTAAAAGTAACTAGAATTACAGTTTAAGTGTAAAGTTCCTACTTATTGCAAATCCTAATATTTTGTTGTAGTCATTTTTATGGTTCATTAATTCATTTATGATACAGCCGTAGTGACAAGGGAGGTTTCTGATAATCTCTTCTTACCGGTAAACATATCCCAGAGGGTCCGAACCCTCTCACTGGGGCTCGGTTGTCATAAAAAACTGAATATTTAAAACAATATACTCTGCGAAATAATCTGTACCACCTTAACAACACCATTTTCTATACCTTTTTTTTTCAGGCAAATATTAGGTCCTACGTTGCTCCCTCTCCACAATTGTCACAAGTGCTTCCAAATGATGAATTTCGCTGTGAACCCGAACTCCAGCGACTTATTTTAATTAATTAAATTAATAGTGCTCTATGAAGGATTAGCGTTTATACTATAACGAAGACTATTATCATTTTATTACTTATTCTCGAAAGTCATGCGATGGACTTTTCCCTCAAATTTGTTTATATCACTTAAATTAGCTTACTAGTAAGATTCGTAGGAGTTGGTAAACTTTCGAGAAAGCTTTCAAATTGGCGATATTGGCCGAAATCTACTAAAGCGAGCAAAACTTTAAAAATGTTACTTATATAGAAAAGTCCTTAATTTTATAGAAATTACGTAAATTAAAATACATATGGCCATTTTTTTCATTCTTTTTCATAATTGAGTAAAGCGCATTTAATATTCGGCTTAGTTAACTACAGCTTACTTGTACATCTCAGTGTGTTGTACTGAAAACAACGATGCATAAGCAACAGCAGATTTTTAAAATTAAAAGAGGCATGCTTGAGTAAATTAAAATATTAAAAGGATGTACCGTCAAGATATTTATTTTGCCGGAAACGAAAATATATAAAAAAAGTTTTTAATTTTTATATTTATATAATCGTGTTTATTTTCATTTTACATTATTAAATTGTTTAAAAATTATCTATTTCATGCTGGATAAGTTTAAATTCACAACACACTCTTGAAATTAGGTTGTGATTGCTTAAAAAAATAATTTAAAATATTTGCTAAAAACTTTGTTAAGCGAATATTTGTTAATGCAAGTATTTCCTTACATTTTGCTATCAAGTTTTGTGTGTCCAAATGCGTTTGCAAAAACATAAGAAATAAACTGCGAGTAAAATATATTTGATTTTAGCTTAGTTCTTTTTTTTTATATTTTTACTCTTACTTGATAAATGTAATACTATTCTGGCTATTTTTCTATCTCTTTTAGTCTTTATATTAAAAAACATTATTACAATGCACAGTGTAAGATTTAGGCAACCAACTAGACAAAATTGAATATCTCAAAAAGTATACAAGCAATAGGTATGTATTTTACTACAAATGGTTATTAGACCAACACACAAGATTAATAAAAATTTTAACGATATTAGACAACAGTCACGCCCAGCTATCATATAAGTATAACAAATTTGGTCGATATAAATAGCGAGTATCATAAATTTTAACAGAGCATTGAAGTATATGAAGAAGAAGTATTCATGAGGTTGAAAAGGCAACAACTGTTTATTTTTTTAAAATTAATTTTTTTTGAATTAAATTGACGTTTATTTGTCCCTTGTTCCTTGGAATATTTATTAATCATGCTCAATTCTTTCTGAGTAAAACGTTACGAACCTTAACCTAATAATCAATTTGCATTCAAATACGTTCGAAATAATCATATTCTGGTATGTGATAGAAATCGTTCGATTTAAATCAACGCCGATTTCAAGAGAAAGAGGACTTATTTACCCTTTTTATTAAACAATAAAAAGTGTAAATAAGTCATCTTTCAGTAGAATTTGTTTCTGAAATCGGCGCCGACTTAAATCTATCGATTTCCATCACATACCAGATTAATAAACAATTAGCTACTGGCTTGAGCTTTTCACATGTTTACATGTTTACAAGTAATTATATAGAAAGACGATTGAAATATAAAGTTACATATGTTTAAAAATTTTTAATATTTTTTAAGCGTTTTTGCTATATAAAATTTACTCAAATTCAAAGTATCATTATATTGCAACAATTTGCAATTTGCTAACAATTGGATAAATTTTGTTAAATTTTTCTACTCAATAGAATGTTCTCTACTATATTTAATTAATATAAACGTTAAAAGTTGTACTATAACAACAACCTATTCCAGCTAGATAAGCAATATTTTACACTGTGCAATGTGTGCATTTCTATTAAATAAGAATATCTACCAAAAATTGCCTTTGTAAAACTTCTTCGGACTAAACAATTGTTGCATTAAAAACTTTATTAGAACAAAAAGTGTTAGATACAACAACACATGCACTCCCTTCCATATGTACAGAAACTAAAAAAAGATAAAACAATAAACGTAACGTTAACAAAATATTACCTAAATTTTGTAATATTTCTGCAGGAAATCTTGTACCAAATGTTTTGAACGTTCTTGTCCTATGACTGGTGAAAATGAGAATGATACCAAATGTTCCTGAGGCGTGACCGGCGATAAGGTAACATAACTCATAACTAGAACAAAAATTTTCGAAACTAAAAATATTTGATTAAGATTAAAGTACAGTAATTTAGCTATTATTAAAGAGAAGACCAGAGGATAAGTACCTTAAATTTGGGTCTACAACCTATCTCTGAGTATCCTAATTATGTCAATTGATACGCTACAATGACAAGGCCTTATAAAATTTACCAGTTCCATTCCACTATAGGCGAAATCGCGATTTTAGCGGCAAAAAGTCAATTTTTCAACTTTAAATTTTTACAATTTTTTTGATGGTGTTCAATATCCAACATATTGATAAGAAAAAATTAAAAAAAAATTATTGTTGGCAACCCTGTTTATGTATAAACAGCTGTTAATGTTTACATATTTTTTAGTACATGTTAATACAAGTGGAGCAGCAAAATTTTTATAAAATTAAAAACTGTTTTTTTAATAATATATTCTTATAAAAAAAACTTTGTAAATATGAGTTGTAATACTCGAGGTGAGTATTTTTACTATATACAAATATAGTTTGCTAAATGTTTGTATACTTATTTTGGTGGTTTTTTGTGTGTATATTTTTGAAATTCTGAAGAGTTTTATCGTTTTTCGTGGAGTAAAATTAAAAATGTCATGAAGTATCATTGGAACTATTTACATGTGATTGTTTGTAGAAAACTCAAGTTTTATGTCATGGTAAAATTGTATGCATTTGAATGCTAATGAACGAATTTATAATATTTTTGTAAAAACACTCAGGTTCAAAAATTCTGAAATATTTGAGTTTTGGTTGAGAAACAACAGGAATGTTTCGAATTACATAAAAGGAAAGATTCCATATGAAATTAACAGTGAATTAAGTAAATTAATATGCACTAAAGCTCGTAACTTATCTAATTTTATTAAACTAAAATGGGATAAACAATCCAGAAATGAGAAAGCATTTAGAAAATATAATAAGGAATGGTTGGGTCGAGAAACAATTTTTGTTATACCGAAAAAGATTAATGCTATCGGGCGACCAAAAATGAGTTATGATGATAGCAGCGAAAGAAATAAAAGGAGATTAGCTTCCGAATTAGCTTCCCAGCAAGGAGACAATGCTCAATTATTAGTTCATGCTGCCTCTATATCTGCCAAAAAAAAACCCACGCAACGGATTTGAAATTTGTCCTACAACAAGTTGCTAAGTCTCCAAATCGGTCATCCAAAATTCGAGAAGTTCTTAATACTAGCCATAAAGAAGTTACGCCAGTATCACCTGATGAAGCTCTAATGTTTTTGTTAGAAAACGGATTAACTAAAAAGCAGTACATAAATATGCGTCAATTAAACATAAAACACAATAGTAGTATTTATCCGACTTATGATAAAGTTTATAAAAGCAAATTGAAATGTAGACCGGATGAAATCAAAGCGAATGAAAGCTCTGTCGAAGTATCTTTGCAAAATTTGGTAGACCACACAACTAAAAGAATTCTTGCATATCAAGACGAAGTATTGTGTACAATGGATGTTGAAGAATCGATCCTAATTTTAAGCTACGGGTTTGATGGTTCTACCGGTCACAGCTTGTTTAAACAAAAATTTGTGGAAAATACTTCGGAAAGTTTCGATCAGTCCCTTTTTGTGACATCAGTCATTCCAATAAAAATAATTTCATCAGCAGGTGATAATATTTGGGTAAACCGTACACCTCAGTCAGTACGCTTTTGTAGACCTTTAAAAGTAAAGTTTGTTAAAGAAACAAAAGAGCACATTTTAACTGAAAACCACAACATAAATAAACAGATTAAGAAGTTGGAACCACTACAATACACACTAAGTAATGGGGAAAAAATTAAAGTAAAATATAATTTATATATGACATTAATAGATGGAAAAGTCTTAAATGTGTTGACAGAAACTAAAAGTGCACAGCAATGCCCCATCTGTCATGCCGGTCCAAAGCAATTTCGAACTATAACAAACTATGATTCTCCTTATTTTGAAGCCAAGGCCAGCACTTTGAAATATGGAATAAGCCCTTTGCATGCGTGGATTCGTAGTTTCGAGTTTGTTTTAAAACTTTCATACAAGCTAGATTTGAAAAAATGGCAAGTCCGTGGAACAGAAGAGAAGAGAATCGTGGCAGAAAAAAAAAACAAAAAATTCAAAAAGAGTTTTTGCTTCAAATGGGGCTTCATGTCGATAAGCCGAAAGCAAATGGCAGCGGCAACGCCAACGATGGCAACACAGGTAGAAGAGCATTTTCTCGCTCGGACCTTTTAGCATCTATTACTGGTATAAATATTGATTTTTTGAAACATTTACACATAATCTTAATTGCTCTCTCCTCTGAATTTGAAATTGATGCTCAAAAGTTTCGTACTCATTGCATTAAAACCAGTGAAATATTTTTCCAAAACTACGAATGGTACTCGATGTCTGCCACAATACACAAAATATTAGTGCATTCGTCAGAAATAATTAAGGCTTCAGTAGTACCCGTAGGTTGCCTTGCAGAAAATGCATCTGAGGCGCGAAACAAATATTATAAAAAAGATCGAACTGGTCACGCTCGAAAGGATTCAAGAGCGCACAACATACTTGACATGTATCATAGAGCTATGAATAGCTCTGACCCATATATTTCTAGTTTATGTGTGCAAGAACGTACAAATAGTTCAAAAAAATTTCCGTTTCCTCAGGAAGTCATTGATCTTTTTAAAATGCCTGAACTACCACCAGAACTGTTATTACCGTCAACATCTCAAGAAGCCTCCAGCTGCAATTATAGTTCTGATTCTGATGTTAGCTTAGAGTCATTAGATAATTATTCATTGGAATTAGAAGCGGATGAAAACGTAGAAACAGACCATGATTAATTAAGCCCTATATCTTTTGAGGATATGTATCCATTATTTTGTTATTTTCAGAATAATCCATAAGCATTTATAACTTCTTTAAAATTACAAATACATATATGAATTAAAAAATAAATGAATTTCTTGGGAGCATTCAATATGTTTTTAATAGTGGGGGTGGACATTTTTCTCAAGTTACTTTTTTGTCAGTAGAGGTCCGTATAACAATTTTGGTGAAGCTAGCTTGCCAGGAAGTACGTTTGCTACTACTTTGAAAAAATGCCCATTTTTTCTCAAATCGATTTTTTTTATCATTAGAAGTCTACACACCAAATTTGGTGAAGATAGCTTGTCGGGAAGTATTTGTTGCCGCTAAAATCGCGATTTCGCCTATAGTGCATTCGTATAAAGTTACGGAACTCGAAACGGTTGTTAGTCCTTCGAAACCAGTTACATGACCTGTCTTTTGACAGTTTTTGTATTTAAATTTCTATTTTAAAACGTGTATTAATATTGATCGTTATGTGCCTATGATGAAACTTCCACACATCCAAACAAATAAACAAGAAAAAATATTTTTTAGCTCGACTCGTGAATCGATGTTTATTTGTTTTTAGTCTTCAAATTTAAATTTTTCGCTAGTGATATTTTTTGGCTCTCAAAAATAATATTTCATCGCGATTTTTATTTTTTTAGCTCGCGAGCAGAAAAGAATAATGCTTTTTAATGTGGAAAATAAAAATCGATCAATCTCCGTACTCTGTATATAACCAATTTAAATTAATGCCTTTTCGTTCAAATAATTAACATTGTGCTCAATAAAGATAACTCCTATGAACACGTAATATTAGCAATGAACAAATATTAGCATGTATGAATTCGTGTATGTGTTTTTGGCCAATTTCTGGCTTTTAATTTAAAAACTCCGTTACTTTATATATTTTTATTTGATTCGCGTTAAACCGACATCTCACTAAATCTAAAACTTTTAAAATTCGTACAAACTTAATATTCCATTGCTATTACGCATTATCGGCGCTCTACTGTATCAACAGTACTGGAACTTTCAGAATATTGAATTTCACACCCCACCAATACTTATGTTTCTAAAAACCGTTCAGACCATGATAATGTTTACTTCTTTATCGAAAATAATACTCAAGCATTATTTCCTTGAATAAAAATGTGAACACATGCATAGTTATTAATACTTAAATTAAAAAATTATCATTTTCGAACATTTCCTCAAAAGTTTGCTTAAATCCAACAAAATATTTATTATTTATGGATTTCTAGTAAACCTTTGGTTGGCACAGTCATTAAGAATTTCTGGTGCAGGAAAACACAGATTGTTGCTTTAACTAAACATGTGTTAAACTTTACATTTATAAAACGACGAATAATATCAAAAATAGAACATAGAAAACTAATACAGGACAATATACATAATTCTGTTTATTCTATGATAGCATGTATGCTTCTCTATTTTAGAAAACTTTGAAAAAGTGCAATAGATATTGTCAAAATACAATAAAGTTTAGCTTAGAAAAGTAATAAATAACTATTAAATATAGATTTTCACGTCTGTGGCTAATGTTTTATTACTAAATTGAGAACCTGTAGTTTTTTCGTTTTGTGTGCCGTTCATTTTACTGCCTTCTTGTGTATATAATATGTATTTCATGAAATACATAAGTGGAATGTAGATATACAGTCATAGTCATAATATATTTACACATATAAACATTTAAGAAGCTTTGAAATAAAACAAAATTTGCTGATTTCATGAAAAAAACCTTCACAATTGCAAACCTTAATATATATAGACTATATTGGCTAAAATTTTTTAAACTAAATTCTCGATTAAAGCCTCGAAAGAATTTTAAACCTAAGTTTTTAAAATAATACTATGCAAAAATTTCGAACTTTTTTCACAATAACGGGGCTCTATTAACAGATTCTGATAGGGGAGGCAAAAAAATATATACGTCTGTCGGCGTTTTGCAGGATTTCATCGGAATAAACCTTAACCTAAAACCCACCGTAAAATAAAATTCCGATGTGATCCTGTAAAACGCGTATACACCTATATATTTTTTGTCTCCTCTATACAGTTTATTGAACCCAGTAATTTTTTTCGTGTTGTACAGTGCTATTTACACAAATCTATTTCCTTTCAAAAGTGTTTAGACATCACTAAAACGCAAACGCAAAAAAAAAATATAATATTTTGACTGGTAGCCAATAACATTATTATCAGCGTTTATGAAGCTTGTATCCTAGCTGGAGCAGATACAGTCAAATTGCGTACAAACTCGATTTTTATTGGGACTCTGAGGTGGTCATGAAAGAACAACTTGCCTAACGCCTTTTAAAAGCGCTTTTCGTAACCATGATTCATTGCATAGAGCATTATCGTGCTATAGAATCCAATTCTCATAAGGAAAAAAATCTGTGATCTGATTTAAAATAATAATTATTTCGAATGTGTAGACATCTTAGCTGGCTTAGAATGTCTATTATTATTTATATCAGGTCTCCAGATCCGTGGTATGAGACAAATCCCAAAACATCATTAAGCAACCTCAAAACAGGTTCAAAGGTTATACGTCTTTATGCTTCGATTTTTGAAAAAGATCCACATAAGGTTTCCTAAATGAACCTTTAAATTTAAGATAAAAGTCATCTGCCCATAGGACATTGTCAACAAATACGTTGGCTTGTGTACATACTCCATTGCAAATACCCTCAACGTTTTTTTTCTTCTAAATTTATCTATTTCCAACAAAAGCTTTTGCCATTTTTGTAAATGGTAGTACTTTATTAATGGGATACAAAGTAATAAGTGGTACTTATTTATCACATAGCTATGCTTCAAATTATACTACTACTTACACAGAAAGAAAAACACCGTACTAAATACAAGTATTTTCTGCTTACTTTGAGTATTCTTAAATTGTCTACACAGATTGTCATTTTATGTATTACTATAAGTACAAACTTTTTATACAGTCGTAGTGTGTTGGTATTTGTTTGCTTGTTGATAGCTTCAGTCGCATGTTGTACTTATGTTGTTGTCTTGTTGTTGGATATTCTATTTGTTCGTTCAGTGTCGTCTACGGATGGGCAAGTGAAAAACATATATCGATATACATATAGCGATATTGATATATTTTTAAATATCGATCGGCATCGAATAAATAATATCGATATATCGAAATATCGATATTTTTTTAACAATGATAATTCCATACGTAATCCCCTCATTTTTAATAGACAACCACTTTTTAAGTCAACATTTGCTTGTATATGAAAACTGGTCGCTTAAGCTTAAAGTCAATAACAGCTGAGTGGTTAAAGTACTTGCCTTCATATTTGAAAGAGCACAGACAGGTTCGTATCCCAGATGGGTCAGAAAATAATAATAAAAAAGTAAAATAAAATTGGAAAAATATAAATAAAACATAATGTGCATAAAATTTTTAATTTTAGTTTGTTTATTTTACTTCTTATTTTTTAGCTTCAAGTAAGCCAAATAATAACTAGTTAATTTCTGTGAAAACGTAAATCCATTTGCAAGGGGTACACCTTAATTTTTTTAACTTCTCAAACAAAAATAAGTAGTTATTCAGTCAAATTGTAACTAACTATGATTTAAATCCTCATATACTTTTTTGCCTACCAGTAAGCAGAGTTTTTGCTGGATTATTCCTCTCACGATGTATCTGCTTACATCAAAGCTTTTGAACGTTCTCCAAATTACAGATTCACTAACATCTTTTCAAATGAGTTTTTTTTGTCTCTATAGCAACTATAGGCGGACTTGCGACTGGGTTTTTAGCAAATATTTTAACACTTAAATGATCTTCAATTTTGGTCGTCACTTATTTTCGACTAGTTCAGACCCTATTTTCCAAGTCTCCATACATACCTATCTGTTTTACTATAATATAAACAGTTTTTCCATATAATCCATACTTTTTTACTAATTTCCACACTAACATACACATATTAAAATTTGTCACATTTTCAACTCGCTTCTCGGTAAATATTTTTATAATTTTTGGCATTTCATCTGATGTTAATGGACTTTTTGTAATGTTATTTGGATCTTGGCAATACAGATTTATTTCTAACTGAAATTTATTTAAAAGGTCAGCTCTACCTTAGCGACTTTTTAGGAATGTGTAAATACTTGTGAAATAAATTTGTGTAAATAATTTTGAGAACTTGTGTATAAAATTCTTTCGTAGTTTTAATCGAGAATTTATTTAAAAAAATGTTTTGCCACCATAGTCTAAACAGATTAACGTTTTCAATAGACAATGTTTCTGTTGTTAACTTATTCATGAAGTTGGCAAACTTTGTTTTATTTCAAAGCCTACTAAAAGTTTTAAAAGTGTAAATATATATGACTAGGACTGTATATTATTTTTATCAAAAGCTTAATTGAGTATACAAAACAATTAATCAATAGCAACTGTCTTTGGTAAAAGAAATATTAATTAAACATAATATTTATAAATAAAGTATGGAATATATTTGTTCCTGTATTAAGTTCTGATATAATTTGTAATTGCATTTGTAACATTTGCAAGCTTATTCCTAATACTTACCAAGGGTTCATAAAATAAATTTTTATATAAAACCATGTATTTTCAATGTATGGTGGACACCAAATGCATTAAGTAATATCCCTTGAAAATAAACGCAAAGTATAGGCTATATAAGAGGTAGATTATAATTATATTATACGCAGAAAGGGCAATTATGATCAGAAAAAATTATAAAAGAGTAGTTATTCACACCGTAGCACAATGGTACCAATTGAAAAAAAAAACTAACGGGTAATAAGTCTGTGTCTGTAAAAATTGCTATCCGAATATAAAATGATGTACGTAAAAGTTATAGAAAAGATTAAAGAATGGGGAAACTTGAACCACCGTTCCCAAACAAACGTTGAGCTACAGGATACTAAAATTGACTACCTCGGCCATAAAAAACCTTGTCGTGCCCATAACTTTTACAACTGTTATCCAATTTTAATGAATTTAAACTTTGTAAAAGTATAAATATTGATTAATAAAGTATAATATTCTTTATTAAGATATCTTTAATATTTAAAAAATTTATTATTTGACTTATTGTCAAAATTTTATTTTAAATGAAATTTATTTGCTGGAGTTTAAGCAACTGTCTATATGCAGCATTTCGTTGGTGCTTTACCAACTCATCAGTAGACTTCAAACACAACTTTAAACACTTACAAACCCTTTATCTTATGTACAAACTTTTAAAAATCATTTGAGAAATTACAAATATATAAATGATTTTAAAAAAATAAGCATAGTAGGCTTTGAAACTTATACAAAACGCAGCAAATAATTTTTTATTCGATATGAATCTATTTTATTTTTCTACACCTTCATACAATTAGAAATCCATTGGATAACAATAAAAGTATTTATAAGGCAAAATGAAAAATAAAATCTATTTTATAGCCCTCTAAATTTGGGAATCTCGGCCATTATTGAGAAAAGTTCGTCATATTGAAGATTGAAAAACTTTAGAACGAGTCATCGGATATTAATAAAATGTATGACATGTCCAACTGACATTTCTTTATTGAAATCAATGAAAACAAACTCAAAAGCTATAGTTGTTTCTTTATAATAACTCGATAATTTCAATGAAATTTGTATAGGCAATAATAATAAAAACAACTATTTGAAAACATTAGGACTTTTTTGTAAAAAGTAATTTTGCAAATAGCATAACTTTGTAGCGCGTCATAAGATTTTAGTAATTCAAATATCATTTAAAAGGTTCAACGTTATTTTTTTTTGCAAATCCAAGAGAAGGACAACACAAATGAAGAAAACATTTTTTGATCCTTAAATATCATTAAAAATTGTATTTGCTTTGTATCGTTTTTTACAGCATATAGACAACTAATCTATCGCCATTGTGTAAAAAATACAAATCGAGATTTTAGAAAATGCTACGGTTGTTTTTATTGTTATTGCTGATATAATTTTCATAGAAATGATCGAGTTATCATACAGAAACAGCTGCAAGTTTTGAATCTGTTTTCATACCATCTTGAAAATTTTACACAATAAAGACATGTAACTTGGCTTTATTCGGTAAAAAAATATAGAAAATCAAAATACTATTTTAGGATATTTAGGGATAAAGGATACTTTGGCATTATAGAGACACTTGTGGCAAAAAAAAAATTGTCCTTTTTAATCAGTTTTTGTTAAGAGGAGACTGAAACCTTTTGACTCGCACCAAATTTGTTTATATCCGATAGCGCGTTCTAAAGTTATTCAATCTAAAATATGACCAACTTTTCTTAGAAATGGCCAAGATGCCCAAGTTTAGAAACCACAAAAAGGTATCGAAATAATTTTTAGCCATGCCACATGCACACAGGAGTAAAAAACATGTGTCGATTTTCATTAAAATCGGAGAGAATAAAAATCTAGAATATGTCGAAATTTTTTTTTGTTTTTACTCTATCTTTAAAGTGGAATACATTTTGTGAAAATCGTCTGTATAATTATACATGCAGGACCAAAAATGCCCTCGCCTAGTTATTATATAGATATGTATAAAAGTATTTTACAGTCTACCTTAACTGACCTTACATTTTTCTTATTTGTCACAATTTATTTTTGGAAGGTGTTGTCACTTTGGTTTAGTTGTGTTTGTTTCGATTTATTGTCTTAAAATTTTCTGTTTCGTAGGTTTGTAATTTTATCTAATTTTATATTACTTTCATATAAATGAATGTGGCTGCTGATTTCTGTGTTCGTTTTGTTCACAAATATCCTCCAAAATTTTAACATTGTATAATTTAGTTAATTTATATACCCTTCATTTTAGATGGAAAATTTTCACAATTTTTTCATTCTATTTGTATATTAAGTATTGTTTTACTGCACAAAAACGGATATTTTCATATCTACTCTAGATTAGTTGGTAGGTCTAAGTTGAACTGAACTAAAAAGTATTTAATTTTCTTTTGAAATTTGGTGTAATAGCGCCAGGATCATAAATAAGCAGTCGATTCAACGATTATTTGTAATAAACAGAAATAAGCGAGTGTAGTGCTAAAGCTATGTACAGACGATTGTCAGATCTGACCATAATGTAAGTAAAATGTTCTAAAAATTTCTTATAATCGTGTGAACTGATCATTTTTGTCTGACAACGTTGGCAGAAAAAGCATTATCAGTCGATTTTAATACTACCTGCTGACAAACAATTGTCAGACATCTCACAATCGTGTGAACACATCGCGTTGCCATTGTCAGATTATTGTCAGACATATTTTAATTGTCAGATGTGCGAAGTTTCTGCATCTGACAATGGCGTCATTGTCAGAGACTTTTTTATATTGGCAGCACTGCACACATCTTTTTTTTAGGGAAAAAGGAAAATAAAAGAAATTGTGCAGCTAATATAATTAATAATGCTTCATTATGTTTAATACTAATGTATATTTTAAACTTTTAAAGTTAAAACAAGCACAGATGATAAATAATTGTTAATATCTGTCAAATGATCTGAGTCTGGCAGCGCCAAACAACAGATCTGACAAGTTTTGCATCTGACTATTGTGTGAACTGCCAAATTTTTTACTTACAATATTGTCAGATAAGTTTATTTTCAGACAATTGTCTGACAATAAATTGTAAGCTTTTCTAACAACTTTGATACAACCGTGTGAACTAACAATATAGCTTATGCTGACAATATTTTATTTTTAGTACATCGTCAGCACATTGGCAGATCTGACAATATTGTAAGATCTGACAACCGTCTCTACAGGGCTTAAAACATATTTACTACTTTATCGCAAAGCAAACAGTATATTCGATTCGGTACGTCTGAATATACTATTTGTTTCTGCAATAGAACACTCATCGTCAAAAAATTTTAATTTGATACATAAAAGTTAGATAAAGGAAACGCCTAGAACATAAAAATATGTATGAACACTCAAAATAAAATTGTATTTAAATCTAACCAACTTAAATAGTTAACTTATTGTTTATATAAATTAATATTACAGTTTTTATGAAATAACAATTTTCATTAGTGAAAATAACTTTTTAAAGTTGTAACTAATTTCATGTCTATGGTTGCTTTGCGCTATCGTTATTTGACAAGATGACTTAGTTGAGATGCTAAAGGCGTCCGGTTTATAAATATGAGAACCTAAGCTCAATTCAAAATACTACATTTTACCGAATTGTAAAACGACGTTTACATGAGTGAGTAAATGGTACATGAGTGAGTTATTGGTACACTGCAAAATCTACTTTCCACGGTGAGGAATTTACTTTATCTCCGTCATTTTTCCTCCTATTTCCTGAGACGTTAGCTGGATATTTAGAGTTCCCCACCACTCCTAACTAGGTAGGGTATACGGGGTCGTTATTCCCGTTATTCACAACAAGGTGGTGTGGAAACAAGTTATTGCGCGAAAACGCATATCAAGTAACAATTTGCGGCGCTTTTACGCCGAAACTATTGAATTGTTAAGACATTAATTGTAGGAAATTTTCTTTAGCTTAATTTTGTATATAGATATTTTCTTCTTAAAATGACTCGGAAAGGAGATATCGTCAAATAAATGCTTTTCGACGCTATTTTTCCAATTTGACGGCGCTACCGACAAAGATACGAGGAGTCAAAATGGAAATTCGAAAAGAGCACTTCAAAATCTATAAAATCATAAAGTTCAAAACTTCCGGAAACCTTTCCAGCTAAACCATCTTTTTTGAACCAAATGACTGTACTATATATCCTATTTATATTGCAGTTCGACAGTGTTTTCTTTTGGTTCGAGCTACAGAGTAGAAGTTCAGCAAACTAATGCCTATTAGTATCATTAGCGAAGGTAGAAATACATATATGCAGACTTATGACAAAACAACTGAAGTATAGTGTTAAAATTTTTCGGTAGAGCAATTATACTCTTAAAGTGCTCAAGAAAACTCTCTGTGTGTGGGCTTATAGAAATTTTATAGGACATACTTACAAATTGGTACTTTTATTTTTGCCCTGCATAAAACAAATATTTCTCTAATCAGTTTGATGCGCTAAAAAAACAGTGTGCTCAGTTTTTTTTTCTATTACTTCGAGATTTTCTATGGGCGTATCTAATATTTCCACTAGGTACACCAGTATATTTCAACTTAACTGAAGAATAGTATGTTTAATTTCGACTAACATAGCATCAGCAGATGCATGATAAAATTACCTTCAAACTATCTGAATGCAATTAGGTTAAGAAACTAATGGTTTCTTAGTTATTCACTAACTAGTATCAAATTAAAGTGATTTTTTATACAAAATTATTATTTTTTTTCGAAAAGCTCTTAAGCAAATTTAAAGCTGCAAAAACAAAATTTTTTTATATATGTGCTAAGGACAGGTGTCTTACGAAATAGTTTATAAATTATGAAAACCGATGGCCCAATGTTGATATTATTCACAATTATGTGAAGGAAGTCACTTGATAAAAATCACAGTTTCCATACATTACAAAAATTTTAATTTGTGCGTCTGTGTATGTGTGTTGTATGAAAATCATTTAATTGTGAACAAACCCATTTTCACGATTTATGTTCCTAAGAACATTTTATAAAAACTTAAGTTTGTAAGTTTTTGTTTTTATATGAGCTTTAAAAAAAATTTATTTATATAAAAATCCAATATTTTTCGATACTAATTTGTGAATAACTAAGAAACTGTTGATTTGTTCACATAAATATGTTGCCGCGGTTTGAAGGTAGTTTTGTCGTTCATCTGCTGGTAGTTCGCAGATCGAAATCGGACATACTGTTCTTGAGTTAGGGTAAAATTTACTGGTGTAACTAGTGGAAATTAGAGATGAGCGATATTTCAGTATCTGTGCTTTAATCACTGTTTCTGAAAAATCACGATTCACAGTTGTGACAAACTTTGTCAAGTAACTGCTAGTTACGAAGTTGTTTTTTTATTTTGTTTGTTACATACAGAAAATTATTATATTTCACTGCTTGTGTGGGTAATAACGTTTTTTATTTGCGTGCAATCACATTAAACGAATAGTGTTGCTATTTCTTATGTTCTCTTCTTATTAATATTTTTTTTTAAACTTAAAATATATTTCAAGGCCTATTTAAAGCTGCCTTGGTATATAAAAGAACAAGGTTTTTGTTGTAGAGATTCATGTGTGTTTGATAATTACATTACTATAAGAGAACTGAAAACAGTGATCACAGTCACAGGTTTAAGTAACAGGGATTGTTAAATCACATTCACTGTTCACGATGTTCTTTCAAAATCACGGGATCGCTCATCTCTAGTAGAAATATTAAATACGCCCATAAAAAACTCTCGAAGTAATGGTAAAAAAACTAGGGACACAGCTCAGATTAGCGCATCAAACTGATTAGAAATATTTCAGTTTTTTTTCAAAATGGAATTTCATTGTAACTCTGTGTAACTGAACATAATTAATTAAATTTGATTAGAATTTTTTATAGATTTTTTTCGTTTTTCGATATATTTAACAGTAATATTTTTGCAACTAGTAATCGTAGGAATATGGTGATTAGACCAAAGGACATATTCGTTAGTTGACTTAAGTGCTGTTGTCAAAAATCCGCAGATATGGGGCAAGACTTGATTTATTTATTTATTTGTTATCCTGTGTAACACGACTAATGTCTTAAAAGAACACAAGGTACAAATTAAAGAGTTCTCATTGTAATTTTGGTTTAAATTGTAGAAAAAGTGCAATTTTATATATTTTAGGGTTGTAACAGAAATCATAGTTTGGGAAATACAACCTATTAAGGCCTCTGTCTAGGCCAATGATACTTGGCTGTTATTATAAAACGAAAAAACCTATGAGAATTTATTTTAAAAATAAAAACAAATTTTCATACATTATTATTCTTTTCACTATAAATTCTCGTACGATTTTTTCCTATGTTATAAAAACAGGCAGTCAACGTACTTTCAGCTAAAAAAATATTTGAGCTAATTCCCCATCAAATGTGATAAGTCGATTTATATCTAGCCATATAGTCGCATTAGAAAATTTTTAATTTTAAAACCCCTTCTGAAATAAATAAATATAAATAAAACAAAATAAAACTAAAAAAAATTTATTTGACACCATGGTTAATTATTCAAATTTAATATGTCTACAAAACTGATACAATTTTTATAAAATGAAAATTTTCCTGTAGATGATAGTGTGTGTGATAGTATATAAAACCTTTTAAAATGGATAAATAAAATAAAAATTTGTTATTAAAGTATTTATTAAAAAAAATTTTTATTGAAAAAAAAAATCGCGAAATCGTGAAAAAACCCGCGACCTCGTAAAATCAAGAAATCCCAAAAATCCGAGGATTTCGGGACTGGAATTTCCAAAATCCCGAATCCATGGATTTTAAAAATCTATCCCGATTGGCATCCCTAGTTCTAACACATTACTATATCCACAGAGTTTTATTAGTGCCGAGTGTGAATAATGCTTGTTTGCATTTTTCTTATTATATATTTTACTTTTGGTACGTAACTACATAAGTTTTCTTTATATTAATAGAAAACTGTTTAGCTTCTCTTAAATATTTTCATTTTAACTCTAAGTAAAAATGTACTTGTCTTTATAGTTCTAAAATGGTTAAAAAAATTGAAGACACATAAAATTGTTATAAACCCCAAAGCACCTTAACAGCTATTTGTTGCTGATGTATGTACCATAAAAGTGCTTTTTATTTTAATTTTTTTCTGTAGTTTTTTAGAGCAAAAAATATTGTAATATTTTATTTTATTTTTTTGTCATGTTGACCTCGTTAGACAATGAACAATATATAATGGCATAGAAAACAACAAAACTAAAAGCAATGAGGCAAGGACACGCACATTTTATATTTTTATTTAAACCAAAAAAAAAAGAAAAAAAGTTAAACAAAAAAAAAGTCTACTTACGCTACTCATGTCATACATTCACATCTACCAAAACTCATACACCGGCGGCATTGTTGAAAAATATAAGGAAATATAACTAAGCAGTCCCCTACAAAAATTGCGAAAGTATTGGATACATTGCACCGATTCACCAATTTTTCTATCGTTAATACAATATTATATATTCGTCCTCCTTTTGTAAGTATTATCGGATGGCAATGGAAATACATCGAAATAGCTTGAATATTTACAATATTTAAAAAACATTTTAATTTTGTTTAATATGTCAGAGCTTTTAACTATAAATACTACACATTTTGAAAGTCCTGTAGAATCATTGTTCAGCAATATGATAACAAACAAAAAAAGTTTGACAACTACTGCTTCGGTCGCAGTGAGAAAAACTGGTAGTTGCTGTTTCTCGTGCTTCGAAAAGCGCTTTGAATATGCACTATTATTTTTTTGCGATGTCCCACTTGGGAGCTCTTCTTTTTGACATAAAACAGCGCTTCTTTCCAAGGATCGAAAATGCTCTAAGATCATGTATCATGGTCTTATTGCGTCATTCAGTTGCACCATCGATCAATTATAAGCAAAAAATAGTGTTTTATTATAATCATAATAAACGAGAAATGTAGAAAGAGAGCACTTTTTAAATGTGTTAGTGTTTAATTGAAGCAATTCGTGCGACAATTTTTTAGAGCCTATTTTGTTGAAAGCTACAATGCTACTGAATAAAATTTTGTTTAATTTGAAGTTCGTGTTAAGAAACCGACTAACTTCGTAATGTAAACAATATGAAGACTGAATGATCCCTGCGTTCTTTTTGAGTATCCGCGGAAGCGTTTCAAATTATCGCCTGCTGAAGGCATGAAAGTTTTTTACTGCTTCCAGAAACATGATATTTTTTTGCTTGGTCTGCATTTTCGTTTGAAACTTGATATATTTTTGAGTTTGAAAATAAAAGAAAAAGAAGAAGTAACGACCGATCTAAAACAACAAAGTCCGGAAAAGTTTTGAAAACATCTGTTTGTGCAGACGTGCAGCGTTTTGTAATTTCTTTGTCAATTGATGAGCTATGCAGCACACAGTTCAGTGGGACAGAATCAAAATATTTTGCAAATAAGTGAGCCATTTCTAGCTGGATAGTCCGAGCAATACAAAATTGCGCATGGACACAGCAAAGGAGTGTTCCTATTTAATTTAGGAAGATAAGTTGCCGCAATGGTTGGAAGCGGTGTACTTTTGGCATATACAATTTTTAGCGCTTGTAATTTTTTCGATCGATTAAAAAAAAATGGTGTCCTTATAGCACTTATAAGGTTAAGCACTAATTTGTTTATAGCTAGTCAGGTATACCCATTTCCAGTATTTTCAAGATATCGGATCCAAATAAAAACCCTTTGTTTTAATTGTTCATCTTACTTTTTATATAAGACCAGCACTAAGGGGCTGACCCCTACTCATGAAATGCATTGTGCTGGGATTAGGAAAATTGGTTATGGGATATCCTCCAAGGGAGTAGTGTTTATCGGCATTTGTTTTGCACCTTCCAACTTTGAAAGTGACAGGAAAGACCTCTACAGAAAGCTTATTCCACATAGGAATATGCCAAGAATATCAAGTGCATCTGATTCCCCAATACTTATACTATTCATAATTACAGATGGATTATCAAGTTCTGTTATGCGTCTATGCGTGAGCAAACAGCATTGCGTTTATCAGCACGAATCCATTTGGAGATTGTTATAAGATCATGATTAAATGTATCATTCATGGTTTGCCGCATCAGCTTAAACTCCTACAGGCTTGAACTAGTAGTGAATGAATATGAATTGCAAATGTTGCTATCGTCTGCAAACGGGCTGATAGGATTCGAAGTTTGACAGAGAAGATCATTAAGAAATATATGAAATAGGTTAGCAGAAAGAACGGAACCTTGCGGCACCTCTGAATTAATCGTAAACTCGTTTGATGAGATTCCATCTATAAGAACTCGTATGGTGCGATCCCTGAGAAAACTCTATATAAATTGAGAGAGGTCATTACCAATAGCAACAGGGAAATGCCTTAGAAATATCTAAAGCCATCACCTTACTCTCGCAAAAATGGTGTATGTAGTGACACCATTCTTCCGAAAGGAATGCCAGTAAGTCACCCGTAGAGCGTTGTATACGAAAGCGATATTGGCGGTCGCTTGGAAAACTATTGGACTACAAATACCTTACAATATTGAAATTCACCACACTTTTCATCACATTGGAAAGTGCAGAACATATTGCGATTGGGTGGCAGTTTTCAGGGTTTCTACCCTCTCTCTTTGAGGGGATTGGCGTTACATTTGCAACCTTCCAACACGATGGGAATTCACCAGGATAGTACAAAGTACTGAAGAGGTTTGCCAATGGACGTGCTAGCGTCGAAGAGCAGTGCTTCAAGACCTGTGCTGAAATATCATCCGCTCCAGGAGATTTATTTTAAAAAACTTTGATGAAAAAATTCCTTCTGAGTTTGAAAATACACAATTTCTAATTTGAAAATTAAAAAAAATTAAAAATTTTGCCGTAAAAAGTACCATCATATTTTCTCTACAGAAAAACATCTTCTTCAGGAATATATAATTCTGTGGTATTCTACAGAAAAACATTTTCTTCAGGAACATATAATTCTGTAGTATTAAGGAATAAGTCTTAAGTAGACTTAACCAAATTTTGCGTCAACGTTTTTTTATTCCTTAAATGTTATCGCATTCAGTTGATGGTTGCAGTGTATACAATCATATCGAAACCAGGAAGGGCCACACAAAAAATAATTCATATAAGCATATAAACTTCTTAGCAGTAGCGTAAAAACTTTCGAAAATACTACTTTTCTTAAGCACTTATTCCTTTTTGCCACAACGGTATTATATGTGTGGCTAAAAGGTATCTACAACAAACAGTGGTGTAAATTAAAAAAAATTGCGGTTATAGGTATTGAAATTATAAATTACTTAATGGATTTGTCTGAAAAATAAAACGATTATAGAGGATGGAGCTACAGGTGGTGAAACTTGGCTACCTCTGGTGTATAGCACTTGTGCGGCTTGTAGCTTTCTTAAATACCAACAGATTTGTAAAATTTTAAGCGCGATAGATTTTGCTAGACAAGAAAAACATGTGCGTATATGTCGCCATAACGATCGATATAGTGTCATGCCGATTCGCTAAACCAAAAATTTCGTTTAGTTCAGATGAATTCTCAACAATGCACTCCATCAGATCTCTAGCGTTTCACCGATATCACAATGGAAAATAGCAATAACAACGCCAGTACTAACAATAATAAAATAAAGTCTCAAATGAGTGTTCTGTGTATTTCTAACAAAATAAAGTAAAAAATAATATAAAACAGAAAAAGCTTGGGTAACGATGCTGCCGCCGGTGTTATGTTTAAGACGCGAAATTTTTAATGAGTAAAACCCTTGTATACTGAAGCCCACCTTTTCTTCCTCACCCCTACCACTTCACAAAAGTAAAAAAGCTAAGAACAGCAACAAAAAGGAAATAACAACAACACTAACTGTTTCCAAGCGACATAGAGTACGCGCCCATTAAAAAGATAATGGCAAGCAAAAGAGAAAAAAACAAAAAATTGTGGGTTACACCACTTTTGCGCTGATGGCCTCATAAATGGAACTAGCTGATACCTCTAAATTACACTACCCGACTAGAAATTATCGTAACACACATATTTTGGCCCACTAAGGAATTCATGTGGCAAGCCCAAAAATTTTGTTTGGATAGCATGTATACAAATTAGTGTTTTAACGTCAGTTCTTCCAAAGTGAGCAACTACTGGGAGCTTGTTGGCAAAATCTAGCATAAATTCCTAATTGTATTTTTTGAGAATTTTCGATTAAGGTAATTGTTTTGAAATATTTTGGAACCCAGCTGGGTGCGCATGAAAATTTCTAGTCGGATAGCTTAAAAAATAAATTAACCTCTCAAAATATTGCTTTTAAATTCATTTGGGATTGGAGACGAATATGTCATTAATTTATTTTTCTTAAGAAACGTTTATGAGATATTCCCAAGAAACGTGTTTTTCTTTTTAGCTGTTTCCAAAAATTTTGTGAGCTGTTTATTTGAATTATACAAATGTTACACTGTTACATAGATATATCTTTTTCCTTGAACCAATCAATATACACACTGTAATGATTGGATTAAAAGTCATTAAGTAACAGGGCTTAAGATTTGAAAAAAAGGGAACCTTTTGTGTTTTTTTTCAAAATTTGCAATTCAAATTCGTTTCATTAAATAGAAAAAAATATATATATAAATACTTTTTTTGTTCCAAATGTAGTAGATGTAAAATTGTTAACATCAGACAAAAAGTGAAAAAGTTAAAGATATCGGAATTGAAATTTGTATAAACAAATTTTTGTATACAGTATAAATATAAATGAGAACAATGCCAAAGGGGCAGAACCAGAATATTTTCAAAATATATCAACCATTTCTAAACCGATTTGTATCAGATATCACATTAAGATGAAAGTAGCGTACACATTACATCATTTAAAAATACACACACAATATCGTCAAAGGACTACGTCGTGCACCCAACCTCAACAAAAATTTTATTAAATTTGAAAAATGTGTGTTAACAATGACAAAATAAGAAGTGTATTAACGTTAACTGCAAAAACTTAGTCTAATGTTTAAAAAAAAATAAATAAAATAATAAATTGTAACGAACAATAGAAATGATTAGAAGTACGTTTACCTTCTGCTTACGCATGTTAAATAAAAGTAAATGTCCTTATAAATATTTATAATAGACAAAAATGTAGATATGCCCAACAACAATAATTACATAAAATTACATACACTGAGAAAAAAAAACGCAGTTTATTAACCCTTATATGCGCGGCAAAAAAAAACACCTTATAATGCGCTGCAAGGTACCAGGGTACCTATATTAAAGTTACGTAAAAAACAAGAATTTTCGCACTAAATATGTAGTTGTAAAATAAATATGGGATTGGCAATATATATCTGTAGCCAATCTCATATATATTTTACTAAGTTCTAATATGATATTTAGTGCGAAAGTAATTGCTTTCAACGTAAGTTTTGTATAGGTACCCGGGTACCTTTCGGCGCAATAGAAGGTGTTTTTTTGTCGTGCACATAAATGTTGCTTAATTTGATTAGAGCTGTACGGCTGCAAAAATACAAACTTTTTTGAAAGTTAGTTTCAGATATGCAGATTATTAATTTCAATGAAAAAATTTTGCTTGAACACGCCAAAGGTACCCGGGTACCTAGGTGCGCACATTAGGGTTGAGTCGATATATTTGTTGGATTAAAGGTATTGGAAAAACGGTCCATGTTGCAAAGACGGTCGTGAAAATAATTGCAATCGCTAGATATTTCACCTTCTAGTGATATTTGCCTTAATCGATGAGCATTACTAGTTGTCAGTTGAAGGTATACAAATTTTGAACATTTGTGAGTACATTCAATAAAAGCAGTACTTTTCTGATATTATATCAATATACTAGAATATACTACAAAATACCAGGAGTAATACTAAATGCAATTTTTTGATGACATTGACTTCTTTTTATTCCTAATAATTTTTAGATATTTATTTCTAAGACTCTTTTGCAAGTGTGCATCGAAAAGTAAATATTCTCAAACACCAATTTCTAAGTTTTTAAATTTTTATTCACATATTTTTATACATTGTGTAATATGTTAAAAATGACAGAGACAAAGTTGATGTTAATGTCTGTTTTAAATTCATAAGCCTACAAATGCACGCATACTTGGAAATTTTTCGGTTTTTTTAATATTAATTAATATAAATTACCTTAGTGTTTTTAAACAGGTGTTACTAAACAGATTTATAAATGTTTTTAATTAAACAAATTTACCATATACATATATCTGCCTGTTTCAGCATGTGTTTTTTATAATTTTAATACAAACTGCTTCACCATAGTATGGGTAGTTTATATTACTTTTATGTGTAATTAATGTAATTGCTTATATCATGTTCTTAGCATAATATTAATTAGTGTATTGTTGTAAGAAATTTAGGTAGATTTAATTTATTGTTAGTATATCAATCCTGAATTACCACAACAATAATATAAAATAAAAAAAATTTTGTATGTGCTTATAATTGATCCTTCACGGGAATAATTTTAAGTGGTTAAAAAATGTTATACAACATTTTTCGTGTCAATTGTAAAACTTATTCCATTTTCATTCACGATGGGAAATCAAAATTAAGCCTATATATATTTATGCATTATTTGTCAAGGAAATGCTGTCAGTGTACTGACATATCGATCAATATATCTTAGTACATAAGTTTGGTCAAATGGACTTGCATATAGAGTTTCATTGATATAGAACTATTTATTATATATTGAAAAAAAATATATTTTTTTAATTAGTGTGAATACACAATGCAACAAAATGAAAATTTTGTTATGATCTTTGATAAAAACAATATTTTTGATTATTTTAGTCCCTTAACTACAAAAACAGCCGGCATTTAAAATTCTAAGGAGACTTTTTTTAATTTGTTTTCTAAAATTTGAGATTTTTGAAGAGGCTGCTTTCAGATTTTTTCATAACTTTGAAAGGGGTTGTTCAATAAAAAGAAGACTTTAAAAAACTTGATTGAAAGCTTTATATAAGTCGTGCTAATATTATGTACGTACACCCCAAATAAATATTCACAATAAAGTGAAATTACCTGATTTTGCAAAAAAACTACATATTGAAGATGCTGCTCCAAAGGTATTATTATAACTTCAAAAAGGCTCGTCGTGTGTGCTTAAAAAATAATTTAAATAAATAACCTTAAAATTATTTGTTTCTTATATGCTTTAAGTTTTCGGGGTAATAGTAATGAAGATAATTGTGCAAAATAGAAAATTATTTATTGTTAAAAAATTTATAAAAATAAGAAATTAAAAAATAAATTAAATTTTTATTTGAAATAAATTCTAGTTGACTTCACACAACATTCGTTTACTCTTTCCTCGTTAAATAGGTACAATTTTTTATATATTTTGTTACTGTAATATTTATTTTAAAAAATTTTGATAAAGAAATTTATCGAATGGTTCGTAAACTCCACCAGTTAGCGGCTTTTATTAGCCTTCCTATAACCGCGCGTTGGACTGTGAGACCGACAAAACGATTTTACGTAAATTTTCCCGTTTTTTTTACAAGCTCCGTTTTAGTGTTGATTTGGTGTTTGCACTAGACGAGCGTGTTGGTGTATTTCATAACAATTGGTCTGTGAGACCGACGTGGGTATATGTGTAACCTTATGTGAAGGTAAAACATGCAGTGCGTTATGCCCTGATTTTTATTTAAAGGCTGTATTGTGCAAGAAGTGCTTTTAAGATGGTATTTTTATTTATTTGAAGAAAAAAATATTTTTTGTTTTGTTTTTGTAATATCTATGAAAAAACTATTGATTTTGATGGCTTATTTGCTAAAGACTAAAAACCAACAAAATAAGTGAATACAAATTAATTGCGTGATTTTATATTTTTATTATATCATTGAGATTAAAAAATAATCTTTTGTTTTTAGTTTTGTTTCAAAAAATAGTATATCATCTAGTTCAAGCTTTCGGTCTGTGAGACCGTGCGCGGGTATATGTGTTATAAAAATTAGCGCACGTATAGGAAGGTTAAATAAATTTGACATAGTTAAATAATTGATCTTAAAATGTTTTCTACTACTAACTGGTCTACTCATCGATAGAATATGGTTATAATTCGGTTTAAGAAGTTTTCAAACTCGTATTTTTATATACAAACTCGCAAACAAGAAATGAGAATTAAATAAATAAAAGCATAAATGGTTTATAATACTTAGAAAAGAAGATGACGGATGGAATTCTACTGATGGGTTTTCATTAGCACTAATGAAATTCAGGCATACCAAATAGCTGAGTGTAGGTTACAATGCAAATGGTTGTGTACATACATTGATACAAATGTATTAATACACCTTACACATGTATTTGGTGTACTTCTCGTTTGGTTTATGAGTAATGTTGGATAGGAGTTCAAGTTTTGCACACAATGAAGGAGCAAATCACGACACCGTCCGAATGATTGCTTTGCCGATTCTTGTTCAGTAGTATTTATTTGTATTCGTTATTATATAAAACTAAGTAGTTATTTTAATACCCGCACAGAAAAAAACTAAATTTGCTGTAAAGGAATTCAATGAAATAGTAAATATTTTGTCTAGGAATATATAGACAAAAATATGTCAACAATTTCATTGAAAAAAATCCAGTTTTTTCTAGTGAACAAATTGTTTAAATCTATAAAACAATTTGTCTAAAAATATTTACAAATTGTAAATAAAACAACTTGTTAATCAAACAAAAATATTTACAGGCTTTTCTGGAATATACCAAACAATATTTTTGTCTGAATTTATAATCTAATTAATCTAAAAATACTAAAAAATATTAAATAAAAGAGTTTACTTAATCAAACAAAAATTTTTACTGGTTTTTTTTCGTAATATATCAAACAAACTTTTTGTCTGGGTCATCATCAACATCATCCATTAAGCATTTATGAAATTTCACATTGTTAAATAGGTTCAAGTCTGAATGTTTAACTAAATACTCTAAAAAAATGAATGGGAATTAACGTAATGACATTCACTCAAAAATCTTCAGTAAACAAACTTCGTACTATCGCATTCCTTTTGCTATCATTGCTGTTGTTGGTATTATTCGTGTGTATTTCGTCATCGGGGTTGCTTTTTACAACAGAGTTTTTCTTGTTGTTTTTGGTGTTTGCGTCGTAAATAAAAGTCGAACAAATAATTCACTAAAAAACATTTACTGAAAATGAAATTTATTTTTAGACAAACGTTTCTTTGAAAGTTTTTGGTGATAATTTTTTCTGTGCGATCTTACGCATTTTTAGTGTATTCATGAAGTATTTCAGTATACGAGTATAAGTAGTTAGGCGAATACCCGATCTTGCGCATTTATCGTCTGTTCGCATATTATTTAAGTAGACGAGTACAAATAGTTATTGAAATACCCGATCTTTTGCATTTTTCATACATACGACTAGTTAGCAAAACATCCGATCCACCGCATTTTGCAATTGTTCACGCAGTATTTAAGTTGGCAATTGTAAGTAGTTAGCCCAATACCCCACCTTCAGCATTTTTCGTATATTCATACGAATAGTTAACTGAATAACCGATTCACTGCTTTTTCTATGCGTTCGCACAGTATTTAAGTACACAAGTGTACGTAGTTAGCCGAATACCCAATCTTCAGCATTTTTGCTGTATTCGTAAATATTTAGCCCGAATAACGATAACCGAAATTTCACTCATACTCCCGCTTCGGTTTAGTTATCGTCGCTAATAATCTCAAGCAAGGAGCGGACTAAAGCTGTTGAGCGGGCAACAACAAAACCCAAGAAAAGAATTCATCCAGCGAGTTCGACATACTTATAGACATAATTCTATATATTGTGCATAGTAGTAAGGTTTCATAAATAAATTATACTGTGTTCACTGAAGATTTAAAACACCAAACATCTTCGAGATTTTATTTACAAAGGAAGCAGACCTTTGGTAAGATCCTAGACAGACTGCCGACTGCCTCAGCTGGAAACTAAAAACACAAAAACAAGAAAATATCAAGTGGAAAACCCATGCTTTCGACCACCAAAGACCTTGGTTGGACCAACAACACAGTAATGAAACTACACTTAACAGCAATGTGATACAAATCGACCCGCTAGGCTGAATATATTTATATCGGAATGAAAAATAAATCGAAGTGTGCCGGCAGCATGGGACTGCTGTGACGGAGAAGGCAACTGTCGATCAGCTCCGCCGGCAATTGGCTGAACTTAAAAACCCAGAAAACCTTCTTGGTTCCTTAAAGGAGGAAGTTTTAAAAGGGGGAAATGACCTTGCCGTAGACAGTACATTGAACTAAGTTTCAGTATTGTTACTGAAACTGTGCAATTGTACCTTACATATAATGGGGGCGATGACCTCATGGATTTTTTGGAGCGATTGGAAGAACTGGCTGAGTGCTATGGATTTGACCGGAGCCAGTTACTGCTTTCATTACTGGAGATTATAAAGGACAGAGCACTGCAATGGTATAGACTGAAGCGAGAATCCTTCCACACATTAGACAGCTTTAATAGCGAGGCTCCTCGTTTCTTCCTACCAAAGCGTTATCTGACATATCTAGAAGAAAAGATATATCACCGCAAACAGGGCTTAAAGCAAAGCATATATTACTCCAGTATACTGGCACAAACAAGTGATGTTGAATGGTGCTCGAAACACATACCATACAAGCATATTGATGCAATATTCATTACTTTAAAAATTCTGTACGGATGACTTGTTGTACGTAGTGCGCACCGCATTTATTTTGATATTATTTTGAAAATAAAAAATTAAGGAAAACGTGTTTTTTTATTAAAAAATTATTAGGAATGATTTGGTTTATTTCATAAATACTTTACAATATATATTTTGTTCCTTTTCCCCGCAAACTGGTGCCATCAGCAAAATTTCAAACTCTGTTTGACATCTCTATAGCAAAGCGTACAATCGCACCAAATGCCCATACACGACCAAACCACTGGTGGCAACACTGGAGACAAAGAATAGAGGAGCTTTCGAAAAGCAGCGTCTCGTAATATCTCTTAACATTAGGGCGGTTACTTTTTGCACCAATAGGTCGTTATATAAAGAAGAACGTGCATAAAACTTTAGTATAATTAAAAATATTTGTGATAAAAACTCTAATTTCCTTTTGCGTGGAAATTTTTTTGCAATTACGAAATAAAAATTGACATGTCTCTTAATATTTTTTGTGCTCTATTCGACAATAATATGCTATTGTTCTTATTTGCTAAATTGTAAAAAGTTCTATGTCTAATGTATATATTTGTAAGTAAAAAACATAAGAATATTTTTATGTACATAAAACTCTTCCTTACATTCTATTTTTCGAATTACTTGAGGTACCCTTATTGTCTATTATTTTATTATACAGCTTTCTAGCTTAAGTTAGGAAAATCAAAATTATTATTCTGATTCCTTTTAAACAACTTTTTGGAGCATGAAAATATGAACCACTTGGTTTGCATACAAGTGATCATGCAAAACAAAGTTGTCCACATGCTTCTCAGACAATATTACAAATGCATTAGCGTAAATGCTTAGGTGATTTAACTTAATGCCACATATTTAACAGATATTTAACAGATAAATACATAGTGTTTTCCATTAATGTTAAGGAGTGAGTTTAACAAAAGCGAATGTTTAATTACATTATAGTATTGAAAATGGGACGAAGACCAAAATCTTTGAAGATTGATTCAGTGAAAAAAGTGCTCATATAAGCTAGTACTAAAAAGTCAAATTCGACAGATGGTTTCACAATTATTTTTGCGAAAGCAAGATTGAAATGAGCTTTAAAATATTTTAATATGGATAATTGGAGAAAACTGCTTTTATGTAATCCAAATAAAACGTGGTATCATCGGTAATTGATTTTGAAATCATCATAAGAACTTTTATACTTATCAATAAAAAATAAAACTAATTTTTACACTTATCAATTCAAAAGTAATTACTAAAGATCTTGAGATTGTTCTTAAAGTTATATATTCCTTTGTGGATCCAGAGGATGTAAAATTAGATTAAAAAAACAAAGCGTTTAAAGTAAAAACTTAACAAATACCAAAAAATAGAGGGCCATTATTACCATAGGAAACACACCGAAATTTTTAACTTAATATATCTCTTGTACGAAAGAAATATTGTAGCGGAGCCTCATAGGCGTACATACAATGCCTAAACTGCCAATAATTTTATAGCAATAAGACTGGAGGAGTTCTTGCATGTGTGCGTCTCCTTTACAGTTATTTCACGGTGCAACAGATGTCTGAAGCTATAAATTTTCGACACAAATATATGTAAGTCAATCAACAAATCTTTGTCTCTACTAAGCGTGAATTTGGGACTCATATATCTTGGAAGATATTATGCCAATATCAAATATGCTAGACACAGAATTTTTATTTATGGCTTCTTTGGCATTTTCCCTTAGAATTTTATATATTTAGAATCCGAATAAGTAATGCTACATGCAATGTGAACATATGCTGTTATACTTACTGTTATAAATGCACAAAAAAAATCAAAGTTACTAACTTCGTATCAGTGCCAGAAGTTTTATTAAACAAGATTCTTATAAATATATATATAACCCACTGCATTAACAATTCACTTTATGTTAAAGATAAATACGTATTAAGACACCTTCGAAGAAAGCACAACGTACGAAATATGATGAGTCAGGAAATATAAAA
The DNA here is from genome assembly GCA_956483635.1 of Panzeria rudis. Lineage (NCBI taxonomy): Eukaryota > Metazoa > Arthropoda > Insecta > Diptera > Tachinidae > Panzeria > Panzeria rudis. The sequence continues at coordinate 34,990,154 of OY101450.1, forward strand.
TTTAATAATAAGCAACAACAGCTGAGACTTATTCATACACGGACACATATACAAATACAAGAAAATGTATACATATACACATAATCTCCAGGTGTTAATACCTAGATAAACAAACTTCTTACAATATATCGTCACAAAAAAAGCAAATAGCCCTATCTAATATTTTAAAAGTTTTACAGGAAAAGTATAAATCATGTTTAAATGAAAAAATATATTGACAATTAGTGCAAAATTTTACAATAAATATATAAATTTATTCGTTCTTTTTTCTTTTATTGTAAAATTTTGCTCTAATAGTCAATATATTTTTCATTTAAAAAAGTTTTATGCTTCTGCTGTAAAACTGTTAAAATATTAAATAGCGCTTTTTGCATTTTCTGTGACGATATCTAATATTTGTATACAAGCGCATCTATGTATGTGAGCAAAAAACCTCCTGCAGATAAGGCACACAAACATTACGACATCTTATTTTTTTCGTTTATTTTCTCTTTTTTTCAATGTAAATTTTTATGTAAATGTTATACACAGTTTACATAAGTTACAACTAAAAATGGCTGCGAAATAGACAACCTTCACAAATAGAATATGTATGTGTGCGTTGATCTGTGTGTTTCTGTAAATTGTATGCATTTAAATTTGCATGTTTGTTGTAAATGTATAATGGTTAATAATGGCTACTTTATATTTAAATGCAACATAAAAGGATGATGAAAAAATCCATTTTACAAAGAACCTCTAGTAATATTATGTTCATTTAACCACAAAAATTAGCACAGGTTAACGGAACAGTAAGAGTGTGCAGATTTTTATTATACCAGTAAGGGGCTAAAACTTTTTCCGAGTTTTTGTATGATGTGTAAAGGAATTTTTTAATATTTTTGCTGTTGTTTTGTTTGTCGAAATCATTAAATAGTATTGTTGCTGCTAGTATAAGGTTCGGCAAGATAAATGATTTTCCACAATGGGGTTCAAAAAAATCTTGCAAACTGTGCAAAAAATCGGATACACACACGTTTTGTACTAACCGCAACGTCCACCTATATTTTTCAAAGACTAAAAACTGTTTTACAGAATATCATTTAGTTACATAACATATTTGTTTAAACATGATATATATTTTTATATCAAAATTTGAAAATAAAACTGATATTCTTCCAATTAAGAATCATATTTGACTTATTTTTGAAAAAACAATTTCCCCTAAACTACTAAGACCGTCTACAGGCGGTCTTCCATGTTTTTGCACTGGAACTTTCCAGAAGCCTTTTTTTAGCAATTGGAACTCAAATTTGTAATTTTTAACAGCAAAATATCCTAGAACAAAAATTACTGCCGCAGCACAATTCGTATTTCAAACTCAGACTTTTATGGGCAAGTTTAAACTTCAAATTTTCTAGTTCTAGCTTAGGCTACCTTTACATTCTCACGGCGCACAGTGGTATTTTCTTAGCAAAAAAGCAAATTTTCGACTATCACTATTCAAAAATCTAATGATGCAGTTCAATAGAGAACTGTTTCAATAAAAAAATATATATAATTGCTTTTGTAAAAAACCATATTTTGTCCTCGAAAAAATCTTGTGAAGTTACTAAAATTGTATTATAATGTTGCTCTGTAATAATGGAACATAACATGCGTTCAGTTTCTTGGTTATATATTGACTGTCTTTTAATCACATTATATCGAATGACTTTGAAGTACAAAAAGCATAACTTAAAAATATATAATAGAATAGAGCGACAAGGTAGAATGAGAGAAATGATCTATAAATGTATACAGGGTGTTTATTGCTTTCTTATATTATTCTTAATATTAATTACATTTCTCTACATCTCCCCTTTTTAAATTCAAGTTAATTATTGTGACAATTGATAATCTTATAATTAGATCAATAATATCTCTTAAATAGAGTATAAGAGAACTACAAATAAAGGAAATTTAGAAGTCATTTATTTATGTATACGAGTACAATTCAGTCTTTTTATTTCTTATTCCTTATGCATTTCATTTGTTTGTTTTACATAAAGTTGTAGATAAATCTTAAATGTAGTCATTAATTTTACAAATATTCTATACACATAGCTTATAAGCGTTTACGCAAGTGATATGAATTTCTTCTTAAAATCTTACCATTTTGTTCTATTATATAGGATCGAGGCGTATTGTGTTTTTCCATAACTTTAGCGGGAAACCAATTTTTTTCATCTTTTACCCATACTTTTTCCCCTTTTTCAAACTCAATACGCTCTCTTACATTTTTGTCATAATATTTTTTATTGCTTAAATTATTACGACGCAAAATTGGTAATAGTTTATCACTGAAATTATTATTTCTATAGAATTCAAACTTTCCGGGTACCAGGGTTCTAGTTTGTCTACCAAATATTAATTGAGTTGGTGACATATTCAAATTTTTAATCGGAGTGTTCCGATATTCGAGTAACGCATGCCATAAATTGCTTTTCTCATCGTTACATTTCAATATTAGTTTTTTCGCGACTTGAACCATTTGTTCTGCAAAACCGTTAGATTTTGGATAGTGTGGACTCACTCGTAACTTTAATATCTAATGTTTTCGCCCATTGTCTAAATTCAAGAGATCCGAGTGGAACGTTATCTGCTATTATTTCTAAAGGATACCCATATATAGAAAAAATTATATTGAGTTTTTCGATTATTGCTTTGGCTGTCTTTTTCGTCAAAGGAACTATGTCTAAATATTTAGAAAAATAATCGCCTATAGCTAAATAATCTTTGCCACTTACTTGCAGAATATCCATACCAATTTTTTTGTAAGGCGATTTTGGTATCTCATGATTTAACAGTGGCTCTCTTATATTGGCTGATCTTTGCTTTTGACATATTTTACATTTAGATACCAAGACTTCTATATCATGATTCATGGAGGGCCAATATAAAAGTTCTTTTGCTCTCTTTTTAGTCTTTTCAATTCCTAAATGGGACTTATGAAGTTTTTCTAGAATCGAGTGTTGCACAGATCTGGGGATATAAATTCTATCGTCAAAAAATACAAGCCCCTCTTCGCTATATAAATTCATTCTCTTACTCCATAGAAATTTAATATCGTTTTCTACCTTAGTTTTATCATTAGGCCATCCGATTTTGCAGTATTTCAAAACTTTTCTCAAAATATTGTCTTTCCTAGTCTCTTCTTTAAACATTTTTTTCTTTTCATCACTCACATTGATTGTATGTACCATTTCATTCAAACCCTTTATTTCAACATCAATATTATTATTTCTAGAATACCTTCTGGATAACCAATCTGCTAAATACAAGTATTTACCCGGTAAATACGTAAAACTCAAATTATATTTCTCTAATTTTAATTTCATTCTTTGTAATTTTGCAGATGGTATTTTGTGATAATCTTTTTTCATTATTCCATCTTTTAGGTCTAGCACTGTGAAAATTGTTTTATTTATTAGATTTGTTTTGAGTCTCTCAAAAGTTGGTATTTCATAGTAATTATCTTTGATTTCTTTATTTAGTCCCTTTGGATTTATGCAAATTCTCAATTGCTTGTTAGGTTTTTCAACAATAACAATATTTGAAATCCATTCACTTGGCTTTTCACATTTTTCAATAATACATTTCTTGCATAAACTATTTAATTTTTGTTTTAAAGGTTCCCTCAGAGCTAAGGGTATTCGAATTACAGGTTTTGAGCATGGTATGGCATTTTCTTTTAATTCAATAGAAAAATCTTTTTTGAAACAGCCGATTCCTTCAAAAAGTCGTCGATATTGCTTTTTTAGCTCTTCTTTACTATTTATTTCAACCGTATGTATGCGCTTAATCAAACCAAATTTTATACAAGAATTTAAACTTAAAATTGGAACTGAGTTTTTATCTTTTACAACAAAAAATTTAATTTTTTCCGGTTTCTGTTTTATGTTGCACAGTAAGTTCACAGTACCCACATGTTTTATCGCGGTTCCATTAAAAGCAATCAAATTATCTGAACTTATTTCAAATGTGATATTATGAAAATCTTTTAATATTTCATATGGCAATATGTTAACCATAGCCCCTGTGTCCAGCTTAAATTCTACAAATTTATCTCGGATTTTGAGAAATTCATACCACGTTTCATGGTCATTTTCTTTTCTAATTGAATCTATATATAAACTACTTGCACTACTTGTATTACTAGCTTGGACTTTTAATTCACCTATATATTTCTTTTTACATACAGAAGAAAAATGATTTCTTCCTTTACAATAATTACATATTTTACCTTATGCCGGGCATTTGCTCTTCAAATGCTTTCTATCACAAAAATTGCAATTACTATTTTTCCGATAATTTTTTGAAATTTCCTGAGCAATGTGCTTTTCATTGTTTTTGGTTTTAATATCATTAAAATTACTTTTATATTTTTCATTTTTCTTACTAACCAAATTAATTTCCGCTTCACCACATCTCATAGTATTCATTTGCTTGTTACTCACTTCAGCCGATCTCGCCATTTCAATTGCCATTTCCATTGTCAAATTTGATGCATCCAACAGCTTTTTCTGCAACGCCTTATCACTTGTTCCCAGTACAATTCTATCACGCACCATCCTGTCGTCATTATCAAAGCCACATCGCCGCACTATTTTCTTAATATCCATTAGAAAGTAATCAAAAGGTTCACCATGTGCTTGATATCGATTATGGAATACAAAACTCTCGTAGACCTCGTTACATTTTGGCTTGCAAAATTCTTCAGAGGCTTTCGTGACATCTTCATATTTTCCTTTAGCTGCCTCACTGACGTTGAAAGAATCAAATAGTTCTACAGCTTCCGAACCGATCGAGTTTAAAAATATAGCTACTTTCACTAATTCTGCTTTCTTATCCAATTCAATTGCAGTGTCAAAAATTTTAAAATTTTGCCAAAAAATTCTCCAATTCTCTGCAATATTCCCAGTAATTTTTAGTTCATCCACTTTCTTCACAAAATCCATATTTTTATTTTTATTAATGTACACGTATTTAATATATTTTGGTGGCCTTCCTCGGGGTTTTTTATGTATGCGACTTGTGTTTAATTTTGCTTTCCCCATGTGCTAAGTATAACAAATTCCCCAAAATTTTCAATTGAACATATTATTTTATCTTAACTGTTCTTTTTTTTCACCGGCTGCGCCATGTATTATAATGTTGCTCTGTAATAATGGAACATAACATGCGTTCAGTTTCTTGGTTATTTATTGACTGTCTTTTAATCACATTATATCGAATGACTTTGAAGTACAAAAAGCATAACTTAAAAATATATAATAGAATAGAGCGACAAGGTAGTATGAGAGAAATGATCTATAAATGTATACAGGGTGTTTATTCTTAATATTAATTACATTTCTCTACAAAAATATTTTACAACGAAAACTGATGAAAATGTTCATGCAACTCAGTGGCTTATGCTAACATTTTAATGCCGTTAGCTCCTCTTCTCACTAGATTCAAATGAAAGGTGAGAGTGCATTCTTTGAATTGACGTAAAAAAGTCCTGCTCATTTCTGCGATCGCTGAACAAACTTATAAATATTCCGAAAAAGGTAACGAATATTTTTGTAACTTGTGAGAAGTTCTCACATCGAAAAAAATAGTGATTATACTTGTCATCCGATCTTTTGTAGGACGATTCGTAGAATGTTAGTTGAATTATTATATGCAAACCAAATGCAATTATAAATTTTTTCTCACTCATCCTGTTTTTCACAGGATGATAATAAATTCTTCGATGCGAGAAACTCACATTAATTACAGAAACCAGGCACAAGTTTGTAATAACATTTGTTGCATACATCTAGGTTCAACCTTTACAAATACTGGTGTAGCAGCCATATAATACTTTTGTAAGGAAAAACCTGTAGGATTTGGACACAATTTCAAATAAAAACATTGATAATGAGGTTGGGGCATTTCGTCACTACATGCTCGAATAAAATTAATAGAATGCATACCTTATATGGCTTATAATATACTTTTCGAAAGTGGTCTGCGATCGATGCAAAAAGTAAGATTTAAAAACAAGAAAAAAAGCATCGCATTCAGACGGCATTAAAAGAATGAATTAGCTTGCGAGTTGATTCTGTACAACAAGGATATGGGTTTTCGAACGATGTCAATATCGCAAAATGCTTCTTTGCCAATCCTGCGCTTATTGCCGATATAACAGGTGTTAATGAAGAACTTACAGATCGCTGACGAATTATTCTTCAGATAAAATAACATGTAGCAAGAAAATTGATACTGTGAAGTTTAAAAAATTTGCGTGGGTTACGGCTGACTTATTTGCTAAAAAATATAACAGGATATAATTGATGCAGCAGTACTCCCTATTGCGAGCAAAAGAAGCACGCAATAAAGATAAGAGGAAGTACAGATTATTGTTTTCCAGAAAGTGCAATAGAACTTTAGCAAATACTAATGTTTTTCAACTGTTGCTTGCATCATCTGATTCGTATATAAGTAGCATAAGACGTCAACCTTATAAACAAAGGAATGATAGCTGATGAATAAATTTTTTTATTATTTTGACTCATATTGCTTATATTTATGTATGGGCGTTGAGCGTGGATGATGTTGATTAATATGTGCTTGCATTTTAAAAAGTGTATGTGTCAAATTTTAAAAGCTTTGTTTGGATAGGAATAAATTTATGCGAAAAAATTTATTTGAATTGTATAGGATGATGGCGATTGGCGTAGCAAATGTTAATGACACTTGGTATGCATCTTTTGTTTATTTTAGAAAATGTATGTAGTAAGTTTGAAAACTTTTGTTTAGATAGGGACAATTTTATGCGAAAAAATTGATTCTGATTGTATCAAAGGTAAGCGATAGGCGTAGCATATATTGATGAAACTTGGCATGAAATTTTTATTTTTTTTAAAAGTGTATGTACCAAATTTGAAGACTTTCGTTTTGATACGAACAATTTTATGCAAAAAATTTCATTTGAATTGTATGGGAAGTAGCCGATCGGCGTAGCTGATATTGATGATATTAGTTTTTTTACTTAATTTAGTCAATATAATGCTCGGTATTAATTTTCAATGATCTAGGACAACTCTTTATACATATATTTTGTACAAAAATTTATGAAACCATATTCCTTTGTGCGGCACAATGAAACCAAACTGTTCATACTGATTCGAGTAGTGTCGTATGGGTAATATTCCATATTAAAATATTACAAATACGTGACGAATTAAAAAACATTTCAAACTTTTTGCATATCTGTAGGGGTTTGTGGAAACCGCATGCGTATGAGTAATATATTAATACATTTAACTATAATACGTACTTATTACGCAAATACCATTGCATACTTTTTCTATATTATGTGTGTGAGAAACGCATAATATCCAAAAAAAAAAACACTTTTGCCGCGTACCAGCAAATGGACATTGTCGCTCATTCTGTCACCAGTTTAATCATTTTGATACATTCCTGCTTGCTAAAATTTAGCGAAATTGAGCGAAACTGAGCTGATGAAAAGTTCTGTTGCAGTGTCTAATAAAACTTCTCTTATTCTCTCTGAGCGACAAACTCCCAAAAATGTTATTGTAGAACACGCGTAAAACAGAAACAAACGAAAAAAAATTTAATGGGCACATATCTGAGGGTGTTGTCATATATATGGCCATTAACGAAGAGATGGCTGACAGTGCCGCTCTTGTTTTCATGTATCAACTTACCGGCCATTTGTTCGAAAATGTACTCACAGCTCTTTTGAAGCCCATGGCCAACGGCGATGTCTACGTATGTATATATACACACTTAGCCCCATATTCATAAATAAATAAAATGTATATGAAATCTATTTTAAGAAAATTTTGTATAAAAAATTTGAAATAAAATACATTTTAAACGCATTTTATAATTTATGAATATAATGGTTAAGGCACCTTCAACCTGGCAAATATATGCCCAAAAGAGTAACGATTAGTTTTGCTCAGGGTTAGCATGATTTAGCTTGGTTTTTATATCACAAAATATATTTAATTATGCCGCAAAAAGCTATTTTTATATTATTTTTAATAATTGCGAACCCATATTTAAAAAAAATATTGGAGTTAAAGGAAATACAATTTTAGCTTGTCTGTTGGTCACGTTTTTCGGCAAATATTTGCCAATTGTGACTGTACCTTAACGTCAGAAAAACCTGAGACTGTATGTTTCTAGTACGACGTCTGCGCATTAGCAGAACAAAATTTAGTTTCCTTTAAGACGTTTAACAGAATCTACGTCTTACGAATTTTACCATTCACTCCTGCACATGTCGTAATAGTTCTCATATATATATTTGAGATCTTAGACTTATCAAATATGGGTATATGTCTCTAATGAGCCGCCATAAGCAGCAGAACAATGCATCGAGAATTTTAAACGACATTAATGATAAATTTCTAATTTTAGCTCCGTAATTAATATGATAGGACGTAGAAAGTATCAGATAAATCGGAAAATTTTCTAATGTTTTTTCAGACATTTTTTTCGACATTGTTCAGACATGTCGCAAATTCGTTTAGAATTTCCCAAGAAAATTCGTCAGAGTTTGTACAAAATTAATTTAGACATGTCGGCATAGTTTTTAGAAATTTCTCTGGCATAGAGTTCCGGTTTCTTCTCAACCTCTCATATGACTTTTGGTACGTTTTCTGACCGACTTCGGAACTAAATTGCGAACAAATATTTGCTAGGTTTTTGCAATTTTCGATTCATTATATAATGCAAACACCTTTGCATACTTTTTTTTTTAATTATTGGTAAGTTTAGGTTTTTTCGATCCAAAACTTTCTATTGCGATCTTAGCCTTTTTTCATTTCTAAGCTGTACAGCAAGTTTAAATTCAATTAAATCGGATAATATTTTTAAGTTATGAGCACAACAAGGTTTTCCATGCCAGAGGTAGTCAACTTTGACACCCTGTAGCCCACCTGCTGGTCACCGTGTCTTTCAACATTGTAGTCGAAAATTAAACTTTCTAAGAGTTTAGCTCTATGATTTTTACAGACAACGTTTTGTGATTGGATCGCAAGCTTTAAAGAAATATATTTATTACCCTATTTTTGCTAATTGGATCCACGGTGTTCCAAAATGGGTAGATCGATTTTAGTTTAGTAGCTTTTGATTAGTATTTTACCGTAATTTTATTTTTTGAACTAAATAGGCATAAGTCTGAAATGTTATTATATTGGCTTTTTAGTTCAACATTTGAATTAATGTAAATTCAAATTATTTTATTAAGAGTGGAGTGTTCGAATATTCAAATCAGATAAGCAGAACGGATCAGTACTACTGATTTAGACAGGCCAGCGTTCTTGTTCACTTTTACCACTTATGAAGGTGGATGGTATTTATAAGGAAACATCAGCTATTTAACTAATTTTTGTCACGAAATAGAAGACAAGACCTTTTTATGTAAATTCTTGCCTTCATTTTATTTTCAACTCAATTTTAGGTAGCCGAAATCTCCTCTACCTGATTGAATGCAACACTCACAAAAGCTCTTATTATTTCCGCTTTGATTGACATTTGTATCAATACCTACAATCGAAGCTATTTGTTTGTTTAGTTTCTTATGAATCTGTCTAGCCATTTGAAAGTTACCATCCATTATCTTCGGACGTTTTTTAAATTTTTAATTTATTACTTCTTACCTGAATGCAGAAATTTGTTTGATTTTGATACAGTTTTCTTATTTCTTTGTAATACAATAGCTAAATAATATAAAAATGTAAATCTTCTTTCCCAATGCGTTGTAAATTTTATTTTTTTTTTGTTTTTACTGTAATAGTATATACATTCAAATTAGGTGCAAGTCTGTAGGTATATTTTTTCAATTAATCAATTTATTTTATGAAGAAACAATTTGTTTGGTCATATGTACTATTTTAACTAAATTAATAACATTCCATTTTTCGCAAAGCTAAACATCTCCATCTTTAGAGCTGATGAGGTGATGTCTTTTAAATTTTAAGCATTAATGTGTTTTAAATATTCAGTGCAAAATTTTACATGCATTAGAATAGGTTTTAAGATGCTTTCACTAACTACTTCCGCATTAAAATTCAGTCTTGCTATTGATTATTATTCACCAAGGATTTGCAAGTGGTTTAATACTCTATCTATAATATATCATCATAAAGTGTATTAGGCTTTTTGTATAAATGATAATCGGCCAAATGTGTTCCCATTTTTTATTATATATGTTTTGAGCAGAGGCGTTTTCTTGAGGTCTGAAGTCGCATTTATTTTACAAAGATATATGTACGTATGTTATTTTTAACCTTCACACATGACTATATTCAAACACATACATAACTATTTATAAGTCTTGGGACCTTCTACTTTTAAACCTACGTGTTTACAAATCAATGAATTCGCTTTAATTTTTCTAAAGATTATGTTTGAGCATTTTGCTCTTAAGGTGTGTTAGCAAACATCTTTTTTATATGTATGTACTTTAACCTTATTTTTTCTTTTGATATTTTATTTTTTATGTTCATTTATTTTTTTCGATCTAGTATATGCATAAAAAATCATCTTATTTGGCTAATGGCATTCACTGCTTTTTCTGCGTTTCTTTATCCTCTTCTAGCCGGTCCTGCTTTGTATTGTAGAGGTTACACCTGGGCATTTATTTGGTATTATTTTCAAAGGTAAAAAAGTTATAAAAAATTAAAATACATTTTTCTTTTTTGTTGTGACCGATTTTCTTTTTTTCTTTTCAAATAAAACTTTTTTGCTGGTCATTGTTGTTACTTTTTTATAATTCAAGAACATTGAACCTTTTTGTACTGTAAAATAAATTAGGTTAATTTGGTCAGTAAATTTGAGGCAGCAGCAAATATACAAAGCTAGTGCAAGTTGCTTGTGAATAAAGTTTTTAAAGAGATCTTATTTTTTTATATCATTTATATTAAAAAGGAAAAGAGAATAACGAAAAATAGCATGCAGTTTAAATTTGATTTAAGCGGAAAAGATAATACATACATATATTGATGGAATTAGCATTAGAGCATTTCGTTATCAGCAGGCAGGAGTGTTTCCAATTTTAATAAGATTTGATTTCATTGTATCTGCATACGTATGTATATACATATGTATGGTATGTTCTCGACACAGATACAACATATTTTTACAGAGCATAGCCTAATTGATCTCAGTATTGCCATATGTGGATACCCAGCAAAAAATAAATGAACGCGTTCAAAATGAAATCAGTGTTTCCTGATTTATTGAGAACATGTTTCTTCGAATGCATTCTTAATACCATCGTAAATCGTAAATAAAGCTATAGTTTTTGAACTCATTAAAAACGCACGCGATTTTACTAGGTAATATATTGCATAAACTATCCACCGAAAAAGGCATGCAAAAACGGAATTAATTCATCACATTGATACATTTTCGTAAAACAAGTTTTAGCTCCAACAGAAATTGAGAAGACTATAGCTCAGTGATAGAGAGCATGTCTTAATAGTCAGAAGAGCATGGTTCGTATCCCAGCTGCGGCAATATTTTTTTTTTTTTTCATTTTTATATATGCAAAAACGTAACCGCATCATTGAACTTGCATTGGTTGGAAGCACTCATTTCAATGATGAGCAGTTTTGTTAAATGTGAACCCATGCATGTCAATGACACGCTTGTGTTAAAATCATAAGTTCTCCACCTAAATGGAACCACTTCATTTTCAGTAGAACCCATGCACTAACTATTTATTTTCTGTGTCTTTTTTTGCTGGGTACTTATTAATTTTTTTTTGGTTTTTTAAAGAGTCGAAAAAATTAAAGAAAATTTAAAAAGAAAAAAGATATATTTCCAAAGAAATTTTATTATTTCGGCTTGAGTTCGGTTTTAATATTATTTTTCATTTAAATTATATATTTATTTAGAAATAAATGTGCAGCATGTAGACAAAGAAAAATCTGAACTGACATATTTCAATAGTTCGCGCTCTTTTCGTCAGAGTTCTATACCACGTAGACCCATCGCCCAAGGCAGATAGTTTGCAGTCAAGAGCTGAATATCATTTACCTTTAATAAATTTATACTGGAACTCTTAGAGCTGTAATTCATTTGATAGTTATTGATATTTACTTTTTTGTTTATGTCTTGTGTTAAGCTTCTTGTTATTTCTCTATTCTAGTATGAATTACCAATAAGAAATTTATTTTTTGACATATTGTCATAATTTTATTTTAAATGAACTTTATTTGCTAATAATTAAGCATTGTCTATATGTATTTCATTGGCGTTTTATCAAATCGTTATTAGACTTCAACAGCAACTTTGAACAGTTACATAAGATAAGAGGCTTGTAACTGTTCAAAGTTGTGGTTAAAGTCTACTGACGATTTGGTAAAGCGACAATGAAATGCATATAGACAATGCTTAGCTATCAGAAAATAAACTTCATGAATTACCAATAATTAATTAGAACTACTAATGCATAAATATTTGTTTGCTCAGTTTATTTGAACATGGACATCCTTTTGCCAGGTGCTTTTAGAGTTTAACAATTAAGTTATGAATTTAAGTCAAACATATTGGTTTATATCCAAGGGAATTTAACTATTTAGGCTTGAGCTCGGTTTTAATATAATTTTTCAATTAAATTATATTTTTATTTAGAGATAAATGCGAAGCATGTAGACAAATGAAAATTTAACTGCGCAGAGGTCTGAACTGGTATGTTTCAAGAGCTCCTGCTCTCCTCGGCAGAGTTCTTTTCGCGTAGGCCACTCGACTAAAGTCGGTAGTTTGCAGTCAAGAGCTGAATATAATTTTTAAGAAAAAAAAAAAAGAATATCAATAACTATCAAACGAAATACTGATCTACGAGTGCCAGTATGAATTGTTCAAAGGTATATCATACCAAAAAAGCTTGACTTGAGTAGAACAAAATCAAGAAAAATGAAAATGAAGTAAAATAATCCAATGGCAGCACTAAAAAATTGAAGTTTAACAAAAAAAAATATCAGTCAAATTTTAACTTTCATTTTTGACCGACAAAATATCAGTCAAAAAATAACCGTTATATTTTGACTCTTTTAAAAAAAAGTAAGAAATAAAAGTATTTTTAGACTTTTATTCCTTAGCTGATAACGATCACAATTCTATACTCAAATGTTGTATAGACAAGTTCTTTCTCTCTGACTTTTTGAACTGAAATTTTGATAATAATTGCTATTTTTGATCCCTTCTAAGAACACAATTTTTTAGATTTATTTTAGATTTAAAAGTCAATTTTTCCAATATTTTATTTTGTGGCCTACACAGTTATTGCACTAAGCATCGCATATGTACATTAAGGTGAGTCGTTTCAGAAAAACAAAATTTAGTGGCCCCCGAAAATAAATTATGGAATTCGAAAAGTTTCTTTTTTTGTGATAACCGTTTTAGCGAGCTGGACCAGTTTAAAAACAGGTCTACTTTTTAGTTTTTTAAATATAATTTTTTTTTTGCTCCAAGAAACTGTATACAAGAGTTGTATCAAATGAAATATCGTTTGAAAACGTATATAAAGACATTTAAATCGCGAATAAAGAAATAAATAATATAAAACAAATATTTGTATATACTTTTTTCAAAAGCGTCCAGCTCATGAACGGTTGTTGCAAAAAATGAAATATCTTGGGAATCCTCAAAAAAAATTTTAAAACTATTTTTTTGGGGCCACTAAAAAATTATTGTGTTTCTAGCCAAATTAGAGTACATATGTATGTATAGCTGCGATCAAAATAGTAGCATCAAGAAAAAAGTTACACATCTATCTATTTTTCTCCACGGGTTCATCTCATTCCAGTTAACACACTTTAAGAATATTATTTGATGTACGTATGAGTTTATAACAAAAAATAATTTTTTGTCAATGAGCTTCTTTATGCAAATTTATTTTGACATTACCATTTCAAAGGTTTTTTAATGTGTGATTGAATCCACATATGTTTTTATCTTGATATTGAAAATAGAACCAAAGAATTTTGTTGTTGATTGGTTGGTTGGTATACGTGGCTGCCTACTGCACGCAAGGAATCAAATAAGATTTCCCTTTCACAGACCACTCCACTCATCAGTGTCAACTCCGTGAGAAACTGTTTCTCTTTACTTAGATGCCGGCAGCCACGCCTGAACGGATTGTAGGAAAAGCCTGTCCTGCTAGCATTGTTGCCGATCGCCCACTGTACCTACGGTTTCTGTTAGTTAGTTGTTTTGTGCGCAAGGCCACATCTTTCACGCCACCTTACATGTGCTCAACTTGTGCCACCAGTCTTCAGATTTCTGCCGATAATGCTCGAAAATATGCCTTCTAATAATGTCAAACGCCTTGGCTACCGATTTATCAGTGGAGACGTCCATAGCAGAGCCAGCTCTTGCAGCTCATCCATCTGTTCATTACCCAGATGATGGTCACGTCAGTCTGACTACCTAATCTGGATAGCATGTCTTTACAGTGGCTAACTGAAGTAGAAAAAGTAGTGTGTGACCTCGGAGACAGAAGTGTTGCTTGACTGTCTCGAAGATGCCGTCTCTCCTCTAAACACTCTGGTCAATTAACACCCTGCCCGCCTCCCTTATACCCAAAATTTCAACCTGAAATACACTGCCTTTGTTGGGAAGTCCGAAAGATTGTTTTACACCAACGTCATTCGAGAAGACTCGAGAGCAAAAAGAAATTGAGAATGCCAGCTCTGACGCACGACTGGAGCTTGCCTATATTCTGTAGTACTAAAATAATGTACAGATATGCGCCACCCTCTCGAGGGTTGGTAAGGGAAATTCCAATATCAGATGATCAGATAGTTAAGAGGGATAGTTTTCGACAGGTTACACTATCTTATCTATACCGCAGATCATTATTGATCCATCAATATACACCCTGAAGTTGAAGTCTTTTTCTCCGTTACCTCCCTTTCACTCCCGTCTGGATGGAATAAGGACTTTCAAAGTGCTATCGAAGTATTTTCATTAGAAAAAGTGGTCGGTTAGAAATAAGGTAAAACGGTGACGTATTTTAAAAGGTGAATGCTATACAAACTTTATTAAAAAATATTAGAAAGAACTACTTCTTAACACTACGTGGGAACATTCACGACTAACGGTATTTCATCGGCCACATGATCACATAAAGTGATGGAATAGGTTCCCATTCTCGTAATTATCATTCAATACTAATTTATTAGCCAAGCAGACTAATAGTAACTTTTAGAGTCGACTTTTCTCAGGACAAATATTGTAGATAATTGCATGATGTACAATTTTTATTTGAGCTATTTTTTTTTCATAAAACTAACATTGTACATCTTTCTGCATTGCACACTACACTTGCTTATCAAAGTAGAAATATGATAATGTTTCTGTGAAAGTTTTCTCCTCTGTAAAATATTTATTTACTAAAAAATTTACACTCATAAAATGTAATCTTATAATGTGGCCTCAGTTTTCAAAAAACCTTACTTACCAATTGACATTCCCACACATATATTACAGCTTGCCATTGCAGTAATTCAATTTTGTATTGTTATATAAAATCTGTATGTATGTTATACCTGATATATAAACGGATATATTTACTCACACATCCAAATAAGAAATATTGATCTACAAATAAATTTTACAAACAAAAATTGGGAACATAAGAGTAAGCGCACATAAATACATTTATACTAAAAGGGATTTCGCCATATAAAATAAATGTAACACCAAGCAGAAACAAACTTATTTAAAAAAGTGAAAAAAATATATTTGCTTTATATGGAGTAACCCCAGCATGATATAAAAATTCAATACGATGAAAAAATTTTATTCTGCCTTTAAGAGCTTTTGGGGGAAAAGAGCATACAACTTTTTACAGGCCAATATGGACTTTTCAGACAAATATTTTTACTGTACAAATAGTAGGGTATTAACTCAAATAATGTTTAATCGATTTATCGAATAATTGAAGTTAAATCAATCAATCAAACAAAAAATTTCAATTTCGAGTAAAATTTTATTCGAGTAATTTAAGTCCAGTAATCGAATAACTCCAATAAAAAATTTTATGTAAATTTTTTGTGGAATAAGTTTTTCCAGATTTCTTAATAAAAAATGGGAAAAATTTTTTAAATTTATGTATATAAAATTTGGCATTCAATTCGAACTTGATTTGAGACTAATAAACTGCATGATAAAAGAGTTAAGAAAACAATGAAGTAACAATAATATTGAGAAAGGAACCAACTTCAAATATCTTGTGAAAAATCAAAGAAAAATTGTTTAAAAAATAGAAGATATTTCGAGAGCAACTTTTCGTATCAAATGTGATCCAACAGCGAAATTCAATGAAATACTAAAAGCATTCACAAAATAAAAGAGCAAAAAATTACTTATCTCAATTAAAATAGAACTTTATGAATCTAGAAAAACACATCGAGTTAATCCGATAAATTGTATATGTTTTGATTATTGAAAGATCAATCTTAATAACTGGAGAAATGTTCAATCGAAAAACATCTATGAAGTTAATAAAAAAAATTATTAGCGTAACTACTAAAAAGCATTATTTATAATATACGTTCGAAACGTATTTGCTTTGTGAATCCAAATTGATTATTAGGCTAAGGTTCGTAACGTTATATTCAGAAAGAATTGGGCATGATTAATATTCCAAGGAACAAGGGAAAAATTAACATCAACTTAATTTTTCAACGTACACAGCAGAACAGAGTAGCGCCACTTTCGGAAGCCGCTACACTTCCATCGTCAGTGCTCACGTGTATTTGCTATCACCACTTCTCAGGTGGCTCTGTTGAATGTGATTTTAATTCTTATATATACAACTTTTTCGTGAAAATTGAACAAGGGAATTAAATCACTCTCAAGTTGATATTAAAGTGCACTTTCCCAGCGTTACCATCGGTTTATTTTTCTTTATTCCCATTTTTTGGATTTTTGTTCTACTCAAGACAAACTTTTTTGGTTTGATTTTATATATGAACATGTAAACATGTGAAAAGCTCATTATATTTTTAAGATTAACTACATGCTTTGCTGTTAAGTGCTGGCGCAGATCCAGGCGAGGAGAAAAAAAATTTCCTCTCCCAAATGAAAAAATATATAGCTGGGTGTTTTACTTAGAGGTATAGAACTTCGAATTGAAATAAAACACAAGAAAATCGTTTTAATGTCCATCAATTTGGCTTTATTGGAAGGATAATTTTATGCCATTAATGTTTAAATATGATTTCGGGCATGTGGCCGCCGCGCCTGGCTCGAATAAAGCCAATTCTATAGGTCCAATTTTCAACCACTTTTTCGAGCATATGGGGCCGTATGTTGGCAATAACGCCACGAATGTTGGCTTCCAAGTCCCCTAACGTTTCTGGTTTGTTGGCGTAGACGAGCGACTTCACATATCCCCAAAGAAAATAATCCAATGGTGTCAAATCACACGATCTTGGTGGCCAATTCCGCGAAATTATGCGCTCATCGAATGTTTCCTTCAATAAATCGATTGTGACGTGCGCTGTGTGGCATGTAGCGCCGTCTTGTTGGAACCACAACTCATCCACATTCATGCCATCCAATTCGGGAACAAAATAGTCGGTTATCATGGCTCTATAGCGGTCTCCATTAACGGTAACTGACTCTCCAGCATTATTTCGGAAGAAGTATGGCCCAATGACTCCACCAGCCCATAGAGCACACCAAACAGTCAGTTTTTGTGGATGTAATGGCGTCTCAAGGGTCTCATGTGGATTCTCTTCACTCCAAATGCGGCAATTTTGCTTGTTGACGTAGCCATTCAACCAAAAATGAGCCTCATCACTGAACAAAATTTTGCGATGAAAATCAGCGAACTGAACCATTATTTTCGAAATAAATTTGCACGATTTGCAAGCGTTGTTCGTTTGTCAACCTGTTTATGATGAAATGGCAAACCAAACTAAATATTAATCACTTGACAGCTGACAAAATTTCCGCCAGTTAAAAAAGTGATGCCAACTTAAAGTTCTATACCTCAATAAAAAACACCCAATATATATAAAGGTAATATGATAACACTGCCTTTATCTCTTTATTTTAGTAAACACAAAGTATACTAGTAGATGTTTTCAGATCAACAAAATTTTTAATTAAAGGTAAGCTAGAGGGTCACTGGCCGATTGGTAGGCATGGTAGTAGAATGGGACTTACTACCGGATCAGAGATCTGCATTCGGACCAACATAGGTTGACACTGACGAGTGAAGTGGTCTGCAAAAACGGAATATTATTGCGTAGCAGGAAGCCAAATAAACCAATCAAGCTAATTTAAAAGGTAGAAAAACAAAACTCTCACTTCAAAAAAATTAAAAAGGGAGATACATAAATATATAAAAGAGAGCTTTGTGGGTTGAGTTTGTTTATTTTAGTAAAAAAATATATAAATCGAGTAACAAAACTAATCTTATGTGTTATGAGTTGTAGTCGAACTGTATGAGTTTATATCCAAAGAAGTTTAATTATTTTGGCTTGAGTTCGGTTTGAATTTAATTTTTGAATTAAATTATATTTTACAAGATTAGTTTTGTTACTCGATTTAAATATTTTTTTACTAAAATAAACAAACTCAACCCACACAGCTCTCTTTTATATATATATTTATAGATAAATGTGAAGCATCCCAGTAAAAAAAAATTGCTTCTAATAAAGTAGGTCTCTACTAATATGCTGCATTGCTGTGGTGCTATGAAATCAGCTTCTGAACAAGCTCATAATTTAAAGCGAATTATGATGCGTTTTACTTCGTTAGTGCTTCAAAAAACACGAAAATTGTTTACTGGCATGTAGACGAAGAAATATTTGACTGCACGGAGGGTTGAACTGATATTTTTTTTTTATTTAATTTATTTATTTATTAAGCTAAGACTTTAAGAATGAATTATTTTATAGTCTATAAATTTAATTTAACTATTATTACAAAAAATAAAAATAAATTACGAAAAAGTTTATAATTATAAAACTATAAAATAAAATCAGTTAACGTCATACTCCTGGCTGACCTACTGAATGAGATTTTGTTAAGCAAGTAAGCCGGTGATTTGACATTTATCAGCTTGTGAAGAAATAGTAGGTTTCGCATGCGAAGGTAATCCACTATGTCGCAACCAAGAATCATAGTTCGTCAGGATGATATAATACTAAATATACGAATACCATATACATATCGCGTAGCGTTGTTAAAGGAGACGTTCAACTTATGAAGTGAACCCGAGTCCAATTTGCTATACACCTCTGCAGAACTACTGATAATAGCTATAACAAGCTGTAAAACGAGCCGTTTCTTGACTTCAGTTGGTGTGTAATGTGAGGTTATTCTTAAATTACACAGTGTGAGATACACAATGCGTACTATATTATTAATGTGATCGTTGTATGATAAGGAAGAGTTGATATGAAAGCCCAGATATGAATATGATAAGAATTATTTTCTTTTGGAGCGCTCTACCAAAGTCGGTGGTTTGCAGTCAAGAGTTGAATATCATCTACTTTTAATCAGTTCATACTGTTACTCTTAAGCTAAGATTCCACTATCGGCGCAATGTACCGATATTCATCGCAATTCATGTACCGATAATGTGAACGCACATTATTTTAGCAATTGCGACAATCTGGGCCGAAATAGTGCTGAGTATAAGCAATCAAAATCAGGATTGATGCGCCGATAATGTGAACACCCCTGTGCACACTGACGAGCAATCGAATTGTAAATTATGCACCGATTTTCATCGGCCACTTGTGCGCCGATCAACGTCGACAATCAGCGCCGATACCCAGGCATGGTAAAAGGTATTTTGAAATAGCACAATCGGACCAATAAAGTTTTACTTTTTTAACTTAATATTACTAAAAATATATTTTTTATATATTATTCATATTTATCTTTATTTCTACTGTTGAACAAAAGAAATTACAATTAAACAAAAGAAATTATAACTAAACAAACTTAGCCACCCCTGCTCAGAAAACATTTGTTTACGAAACAAAAAGAATAAAAAGGAAAGTGCGCTAATTTTTCACTAAAATTTATTAATGTATGTGTGTGTTATTATTACATATTTTAATTGTTCCATTTTTAACCTTTTAATGCCATAATACATTTATCTATACGGACATAGCAGTTTTCTGTTTTTTGAGAGTAATTCGTTCCAAAAGTAGAATTGCGTCTGCCAACAAGAAAATAAACAAAAGCATAGGAATAAATTTGCCCAAAGAAGAACGATTTGCCCAATGAAGAACGATTAAACCAATTATGGTCGCAATTTTGTTTTGCCCGTTATGAGCCGAAAAAGATTGTAACAATATGCGACGATAATGGACCACCCAAATATAAATTGAGCAATGTTTTGAATTGTGCCGATATAGGACGACAAAAATTGTTAAAAATTGTGCCATGTGCGACGATAGTGGGAGGTGGTACTTAGAGCTGTATTTATTTTGATAGTTATATATATTCATTATTTTCTCTTTAAGTCTTGTGTTAAGTTTCTTTATATATTTCTATTCTGGTATGAATTATACAGACCCACAAAATAAAATTTTCTCTGTAAGGTCTAAGGTTTCGTAGTCAATTTGTATACACTTGGTACTGAGCATCAATGCTTATAAGTTACTGTTTTTGAATTGACTCTGTATCTCGAGATTTTCCGTTATATAGAAAAAAGAGGATAATTATCATTAATAATTACAAGTACTAGTGTGTGAATGTTTGTTTGCTCAGGTTATTTGAACACTAGATGTGCCCGCCCGCTTCGCGTGCTTAAAGTTAAATGTATGATTATAAGGTGTCTGTAAAATAAAATAATATAACGTTATATATTGTTTAAAGTTTCCATTATGCAAAATAAACAGTGCTAGAAACGTTTCCAGCGACATTTATATTAGTAAAATAGAGTATATTTTCGTTTTTGTTTTTCAATTTTACCTTAGAAATCAGATATTTTATCGCTGTAAACAGTATCCTAAGTTTGAGTCAGGATTCCAAAGTACCTCCAAACCAAATGTCATGAAAATCCATTTAGTGGTTTTTGCGTGAAGCGCATTCGGACAGACAAAAATTCCAAAATTTTTAGTCGAACTGTACGGGTGTATATCCAAAGAAGTTTAATTATTTTGGCTTGAGTTCGGTTTTCATTTAATTTTTCTAATAAATTATATTTTTATTTAGAAATATATGTGAATCATGTAGACAAAGAAATATTTGACTGCACGGAGGGTTGAACTATATTTCGATAGCTCTCGCTATTCTCATCACAATTCTTTTCCGCTATATTCACATCGAAAATCAAAAATGCTCATATTTTTGCATTGATCTTTTTTGGATTTTTGCTTTTATCTTTTATTACAAAGCACATGATGTTATTAAATTTAAGCACACCATTCAATTCCTGATAAAGTTCTAAGTAAACACACAAAAAAAGACTTTAAATATCTTAATTTGTTAAGTCGTAAAAAAGGTCTTAGCACAAAACTTTTAAAGTTAACTAAGAAATCGTTAATTTTTTCAAATAAAATTTTTTGTGGACATGTGCCCTACATTTGGCAGTGATCGAAAATCATCATATATCCGAATATATTTTGAGTTTATGGGCCTGTAAAAAATTTTCCATAGGGTGTGTCAAATATCGATGAAAAAAACTAAAAAAATTAACTAAAAATGTTTATTTTTTTCTTGATATTTGTGCTGTGACCTTTAAATACATTATGTAACTAAGTTTTAACGATTTGAATATAATAAAAAACCTTCCACTCAAATTATAATTTTTTGCGCTGAAAACTATAATTTTTACGTTTCACTATGCAAATAGTTAACATATGTCTTACAACTTCTCTAAATTATTGAATACCTTTTATATTTGTGCATATATTTTATATATACATGAGTACATACTTACATTTGTTTATGACAAATTACAATATATTTTAAGGATCGATAAAAAATGTGTCCTTTTAACATATAATAAAAAAACCAAATGAGGTAAAATACATAGATCAATAAACAAATTGTTATAGTGCTTTCACAAACAATTACCACTTACCACTTTATTTCTCAGCATAAAGGTATGTGCGATTGTATACTAAAAAACACAAAGCAATATTTTCTCATGCAAGACATAACAAAATTCCTTTACTGTCGACACCTATCGAGGAATGTTTGTTACTCTTTTTTGTTTTTCCCATAAAGTATTTCGTGTATGTAAGTACATATGTACATAAGTAGATACACATACATATGTATGTACATATTTTCTGTTGTATATTTGTTCGTATATATTAAAAAAAAGAGTGTTACAAAAAATTACAATATTGACACAAAAATCTTTACTTTTCAACACATAGTTATACTGGTATCTTATAGGGCTTTTTATCCCTTTTAAACTCAATTTAAGTTTATTGCTTTCAACATTTTATATTTAAGAATAATTGTTATGTTTAGGATTTCAAAGCACGATTTTCTCGAGAAAAGTATATAGGCATATGTATAAATTGTGATCGAAAACTCAAAAATCAATTTAAAAACGGTCGGTTTAAAGGCTATTCTCATCTGGATATATTATATTAAGGCTTTTAGTTAATATACTTAGATTTTTCACAACCTTATACAAGGCAGGTTAAGTAAGAACATATTTCAAGCCATTGCGGTACACAACGTACTCAGGCGAGAAAATTCATAAGTACAACCTAACGATCTAAGTTAATATTCTGCATAGACACAGTAGATAGTCATTAAATCCGTCGCCATCTAAATGTAAAACTATTTTATGAAAACGATAAGTCAATAATACTAATTTTTAAGTAAAACCATTATCTTGCCTTTGAAGTTAAAAAATGTTCTGCTGCTTTGGATTAAATAGTGCAGTATTTATGCACAACCAAAATCGTCAATGTGCCCGTGGAATTAATGACAATATATTACTGAGCAATACTGCACTTTCAAAAATGGCAAAACAGCCATAGACATAATGACATTGGACATTATAATATTCTGCTATTTGTTAATTTAAAATGGCTCTATGAGAAGCTTATGGTAGGCAAAAAATGAAATGACACAATCAACAATAATAATGAGATATATTGTTTACAATTATCTGTTATAAAATTTACGTAACTATCTTAAAAGAAACCACTTGCATTTCTACGGGTGTCCAGTATAATAGGGTAGCCGTTCGAAATCTTGATAATTATTTGAGATTAAAAACATTTACTTTAATTTTATTTTTATGTGTAATAGATGTAATCTATACATTAGTGCAGGAGCTCAATCGACAAAAATTGCAGTTTGCATAAAACACACATGCACAGTGTGCATTGCACAAACACAACTTAAAATTTTACTATTGTATAAATGTCGTGATTTTTATCAATTGAGTTCCCTCACTTAATTGTTAATAAAATCAACAGTTGTGGATCGATTTTAATGAAATATGGATTGATTTATATTTATATTTACCTATTTGCTAAAAGAAAAATAAAAAAAAATTTGTTTTTATATTTTTTATCAAGGTTTTAAAAACAAACATTTTTATATAAAAAAAAAATTGGGCGCGATATTTCTGAAAGACACCAGAAAAAAAATTTATACGGCTTAAGATAATTTATACGGAAATGAGAAACTAACGAAATTGTCATCTCAAGAAGAGTCAGACAGGGATGCGTACTATCTCCATTATTATTCAATATATATTCTAAAAAAAATTGCAAGAAACACTTGTAGAGTAGAGAATATAGGGATAAAATTAAATGAGAAATACATCAATAATACTAGATATGCTAAATATTCTATAATACTAGCTGGTAGTATATCTAATCTACAGAAGCTGATGGAAATCTTGCTCGTATAAGTGAGATGTATGGATTAAAAATCAATATGAAAAAGACGAAATACAATGGTTATTAAACAGCGCTCAGACTTTCATGCAACTAATAATTGATTTTTAGCGCTGAACAAATGCACATAAAAATGCGAAATATGAGCAAAAATACGAACGTACCAAAATTAAAATGATATATTTTTTTTTTTTAATTTTTATTATTATTAGAGAAAAAACCTAAAAAAACATAATATGCTCTATTATTTAATGCAACCGAACTTTAGTTGCGTTGCCAGTCAGCAACTAAAAATAATGGTTGCCAGAAAGGCACTAAGTAGAAACTGAACTTGACAGCTCTCAGTTGCCAGCAGCCATCAATAGTATCATTTTCAGCCACCGGCAACCCAACTGAGGCTCAGTTATCATCCATAATCGCCCTAATAATATTTTTTTTTAAATTGAGAAATATGCATTAAAAAACTTTTTATTACTCCGAAAATATGCACTTATTGTTAAAATATGCAAAATATGCGCTTACAACCAAAACATGAAAAAATATACAACTACAAATCCATGCCAAACTATTTAAAATTTGGTGATTCGCATAATTAATTAGTCAATACCTTTTTATCTATCACCAAAAAACACATGCATTTGCATGACCAGTGGGACCCATCAAAGGAAATTATCTGCCACATAGAGATGACGAGAGATGCCTTTTCTAAATACAATAAAGTGTTGACCAGTCACGACATCAACATATCAACGAAGGTACATTTTATAAAATGTTACATTTTGTCTGTGCTATCATATTGGGTAGAAGTGTGGACAGTTAAAGGCTTGGATGAAAGAAAATTGGAAGCCTTCGAAATGTGGAGCTCTGAAAATACCATGAACTGCTAAAGTCTCCAATGATGAAGTATTAAGAAGGATTAATGTTAACCAATAACTAATATCAATAAATATCAATAAATAATAAACTACGTACTTAGGAGACGTATTAAGAAACAATAAAAGCAAAATTTTACAACGAATCCTTAAAGAAAAAATTAAAGGAAGACGTGGTAGAGGCAGAAGATAGACATCATGTCTGAAAAACGTCCAGGACTGGACAGGGTATAGCGATGAAAATACTCTCCTACACGCCGCTAAGAACCCAGAGCTGACCATTTAACATAGCATCAAACTATAAAGTATACAAATATATTTCTAAAGAAAAAATTGCACGATCAGTAATATCCGAATAATAGATGGGTAAACAAAGAAAAAGATAATACTAATGTCGAATTTTGGTTTTTTCATAAACTAAATAGGACAAACCGCTCTCGATATAGGTTATTATATATTGTGCAACTGTTTAATTTTTGCAATAAATGTAATATATTTCGAAAAGTAGAACGAAACAAAAATTAAACCGACTGCAGATTCGAACGCAGCACTCCAAGTTACTTTAGAAACATCTGCAGTTGCCCCATTCCAACGAATTGTAATCCTGTGTAATTAATATAATAAATTATTTCATTGTAACGTGCGTCGTACCAGTTGGCTTCTTAAATTTGTGATACCGTTTGCCATTTATTTTGTTAAGTTGAATAAAATCATACACAATTATCAAAAATTATACTCTGGAACTTTTTTGTGAATAAAGTAAAAGAAATTAAGCTGTATGCTATCCTTTTTATTGAACATGCAACTATATATTCTTGTGTTTTTTTATCTCTGACTTTTCATGGCCATTTGCTTAAAGTACTAGCTACATGAAGAAACTATTTGGGAGTCACCCTAAAGAATATATTTACTTGCAGTATAAAATAAAAATTTAAAGCTGCAAAGTCTTTTATTCATTAATGTATGAATAAGTAAAATTTATCAAAATATTATTTATAATTCTGATAATACTGGTATAGATCTTAATTAATAAATAATTACATAAATAAAGTGTTTGTCATCAAAACTAATAGTTATAATCAAAATAGTTTTCATTTTAGCCAATTTAAAGAGAAAAACACATTTTTTTTTAATTTTCCATTATACTTTTTATTTTTATTTTTCTTTTTTCATTATTTTATATATAGATCTTATATCAACTGTATTTAAATTTTTTATAACTAAGTTTGTGTTTTCCGTTAATTTACTAAAATATTTATACATACATACAAGTAAAAAAAGGGGAAATATATAAACACATTTTACATAAATCTGTCGATTTTATTAGTTCGGTAGCTAAAAAATAAATGCATTTACATGTGTATAATAAACAGTTTTATTATATATTTTTTTGTTTTTATTACTATTAGTGTTATTTAAAAAAATATATTTTTATACATAGATTGTTTTATTTATACATAATACTACTATTAAAAACAGAATGCGTAAAACTAATAAGTTTTCCCTTTAAAAAGGAAAACAAATTTTGAAAATAAATTAGTTTTTTTGATACACTATATAAGGATTAAGGAATTTTAAAGTATTTACAAAAATATGTTAAATTTTAAAGTTGTAAAGTTTTTTTTCTTTTTCTAATTTTTAATAATAAAAAAAGCTGTACAACTTTGCATACTGGTATGGATTAGGGATCAATAACAAAAAGATCAAGGAAGTTGAAAAATAATCTAATATTAGACTAAAATCTGAACTTTTGCCTAAAAAAACACCACGGAATAATTTTTGGTATTAGTCATAGCTACCATCGGCTTTACCAGTCAGTTTACAAACTAAATTCGCGCATTTTTCATGGCATGTGCAGAATTAATTTCAAAAAGCTCACAACTATTAAGAGATGTGCCCTTTTCGAAATTTTTGTTTAAGCACAGAGTACGTAAAACGCAGAGCAGCTATTTTTTTGGCTCTTATTGCATTTTATATTTATATTAGATATATAAAATAAAAAATTTTCTGCAAATGTCATTAAGTTATGTGTACGCAATACTATAAATTTCGAAAAGGTCAAATCTCATTAATTTAAATTATATAAATAAACATATATATAATAACGCTTACATCAAAATATTTCTGCTACTTTCGACTGATAACACTATTGGCGTTTTCTTTTCTAAAACAAAAGTGTACCATAAGTGTTACATGTGATTGGGCAGCTTTTTTAAATGCTCTCCTGATTTCACATTTACAAAAGAACACTAGTTTATTTATTTCAGAAATAATAACAAAACCTGCTGTTAATGTAGTGCTGCACTAATGACCCTTTAATTAAAATGACTGTTGAACATGTAACATTTTTTTCATTTTTAAAGGCAACATCATAAGAAAAGAACGCGTTACACTTTTAAAATAATACATATTTTCCAGAAAAGAACATAAAGAAATATAAAAGGACGCATAAATGCAGCATGTTACTCGGAAAAGAAAACGACATATGACATAAAAAATGAACCTCAAATATTATTATTTTTTTAGTCTTAATTGGAGCTGCTTAACAAGAATATGGCATTAATTTACTTTTTTTAAGAAGCGTTTTCAAGCTAGTTCAAAAAATCTTGAGTACTGTTTACTTGAATTAAGCAAATTTTGCATTCATGCATAGCTATGGTTTTCCTCTTTCAGTTCATATTTATACTGTGTTGATCAGATAAAAATTCACTGAGTTACAAGACATTATATTTGAAAAAAAATTTATAATTTTTGGGTTTTTTCAAAATTCACCAATTAAAGAAACAAATTCAAAAGAACCAGTTAGATTTCACTAAAAAATATATCCCAGCTTAATTTAGTTCAAGTTTAGTGCAATGGCTTAAACAATTTTCGGGGGTAAAAAGACAGATTGTGTTCAAGATTAACGTCAGTAGCTGCCTGTTGGCGTATCCTGACGGTGCTCTTAACAGTGAGTGAAGCTATCCCCGAATTACCCAAACACACCAGTGTGCCTTGCAAGAAACGCACAGGTGCAACATCTTAAGCATGGATCACCCACCATGCCTAAACAACTTGCTAGAGTGTTTGAGCCTTAAACACTTACTATATCAGCAGCTAACGCGATGCAGTGGGGGTCAGTCAGAAGGGCAGAAAGCTTTCAAGGCATATCATATCAGTTGAGGAAGACTGTGAATTGTTAATTACTTGCGGTTCAGAACAAACTTATATTATATTATATCTGTGTAAATTGTAATATCTAAAAAGACAGGAGTTACTGTTTAGGGAACAAGGGAGCTTGAGCTTTTGGTTTTTTTACTAAGAACATTGCTTACGATAAACAATGTTTATTGAAAAGACTGGTTGCTTCATAATGACCAGTAAGCAGTTGCGTATATTCTTTGCATATTACGTAAGGGAACGGGGTGGCATTTTTACAAGATGTTGAAAACAAAGTTGTACATATAAATTATTATTAAAATAAAATTTTGTGCATTTTGCTTAAGATTTGTTAAAGTATAAAAATTTTTCTTTCAATTAAATTTCCTCACAACTTCGTCTAATATTATTAGGTATACACAGTTTTTATTGTTATTTTGTATGCTCTTCATATTAAATTAAGTGCTTTTAGATTTGGTTTTTATATAAATTATTTTTAATAGTTTTGTTTATTATTTGTTTTTTAATTTACATATTTTTTTAAATAAAAATACACAATTTCTTTACCATAGTCTTTTCGTGTTTACTTTTTTATATATATATTGCATCTAACTAAATTTTTTCGTAATTTTATTGAATTTATTTTACTTTCAATTAATATATACAATTTTAATTTTGTTCATATTATTGTTATTATTTTAATAAATAAATTTTACTATAAAATCTTGCTTCGAAATAGCAAAAGCTCTTAGAACTGTTCAGTTGTGTTTAAGGATTTTCATAAGGGATAGTCAAAGTTTCATTTAAAAGCCAGCATAAAAAAGTATTATACATATTTATACACAAAACAATAGAAGCATACTTTTAGGAGTTAATTCTTGTACTTTTCTTAATAGTTATTTAAGAGTCCTTTGAGAACAATATATCTTATACACTGTAGTAAATGAATCTGTGTATCCCTATTATTGTTAGATTGTATTTTTATTTATATGATGTTTTAAATGCTATTGTTTTTGTTCTTATCTTCTTGTTTAATTTAATTACATTTTCTAACATTTGAATTATTTTTTGGTTTCTATTGGAAGTCTTTATTTAAAAATTTGTTCGTTTGGGTTGTAAAAATGATTTAACAAAATAAAACATTTAATATCTTACTTACGAAATCAGCGTAAACCAATTCAAGTCCTTAGAGAAAAAAATCAAAGGCATAAAATAGAAAATAATTTGCAAAGTTAGACACATATTTTGTTATATTTTAAAACTCACTTATGAATATGTTTAGGGAGGAGCGATTTTCATATGAAAAAAAACGACAAAACCATTTAGCATAAACGAAATCTGCGGACTATTATAAGGAATTTTCGCTTTGCAAAATTATGTATGAGTAATTCAATTTAGCCGGGTGTGACAATTTTATACACATTTTTTGTTTTTATTAAATCAAGAAATAAAATTCGTTACTTAAAACAAGGTCGCTTTCACAACGTCGTTATCCTTAAAGTATTTGAATAAGAATACGATTTCTGCTCAGAATAGTTGTCAGAAAGCAATGACGGGTGCGACCTTTCAGGAAAAATTCCGTAAAATTTTCACTATAACGTACAGAATAATTTTGGCGCAGCTAATTGAACAAAGTGTTTTTTATTGTATTATGTAATTACTGTTTGCTAAATATAATTCATAGTAAAAAAACAGTTTTTAAACTAAGACGGGTGTGACCAACGGGTGTAACCTAGTGCAAAAATGTAAAAAATTCTGAGATATAAAACTCTTTATTGAATTCTTTAATATAAATAATATAGAGATAAGCACATAATATTAAAACACGAAAATATACTCTTTTCGGAAATAACGGCGTTTATTAATAATGAGAATGCGGATAAAACATATTGAGACGGAGAGCAGAGAGTTTAGTATTAAAAAATTAAAATGGTCTCAGAATATTAAAAAAAGAAATAGATATTGTATTTTTTTAAGTTCTCTATTATTGTCATTCTCTTGTGGGCATCATTTGAGTGATTTCTTCTTTTGGGTAAAAACGAAGATTTTCGACACGGTCTAGATTTTATATTCTCCGATTTTAATGAAATTCGACACATATATTCTATTATTGTGTGCGCGGAGCAACATAAAAATTATTTTGATAGCTATTATAATTTCTATTTTATAGGCCTTTCATCCCATCTTTACACAATATAGACATATCAATTGGCTACATTCGTAAAAAATAAAGAAAATTAAAATACCATTTTCAGGATATTTAAGGATAATGAATATTGTGGCATTTTAGAGGCACGTGTAGCAGAAAGCTTTGTCTGTTTTAATCAGTATTCGTTAAGAGAATACTGAAACTTTTTGAATGACATCCAATACATTTATATCCGATGACGCGTTCTGAAGTTATTCAATCTTCAGTATGACGAACTAAAAAAACTAAATTAAAATCGGTCTAGCCGCTTAGACACTACGGTACAATAGACATACAGATTCAAGAGGATACAGCTAGAAAACTGGAGATAACTTCTAAACGACTTAACTATTTTTTTCAAACATACCTAAGAACACTCTCGACCAAGTCACCTGTCAAAATCGGTTCAGTCGTTTGGGGTATACGATGGCGCCGACAGACACACACTACAAACTTACAACAACACTCCTTTTTGGTTGGGGGCTTAAGAATGTCATCATATCGAAAAAATTTTATGTAACTAAAATTTATAAAACAAATTTCTAATGAAAAGTCAGTTAATGAACTAAATATAGTTAATATAAATAATATTTTGTCTTTGTTAGTTTAAATTTAACTATTTTAATTTAACCAAACTTTTTTTGTATACAATTTTATAAAAAACTTAAGAAAATCTCTAGGGACCTAAATTTGTTCACAACAATTTCATCGCTTATATTTGAATTTTATTTCTCTTTTAACCTAGAATAAGTTACTTGTTTTTATAACTAACACAAAAGTTTTAATTATTCCCTTAGTTTATATTACACACAAAAAATAAGAAAAGGAAATAATAAATATGTAGAACATTAAAATTATAATTTTATTATTTCTTGTTGTTTTTATCTACACTCTAAACAATTGTTGTACGTTCCGCCGAGGACGTTGTTGTACATGTACTACTACCACCAATGCACACTATCTGACATTTAATGTCATCTTTAGGTAATTCTCAGGAAGATATCGTTTCATAATTTCCATTACCCAATAAAGTGCTTGTGGCTAACAGTGGTGATTGTATTTTTGCTGTCGTTGAATTGCTGTATGCCGAATGTGTGCGCGGTGATGTGAGCAGGGATTGTGCAGCACCAATTGTTATATTCCCCGATGTCAGCGATGAAGTCAACGCTGTTGATATTGGACTTTGATGTTGATGTTGTGTATTAGGATGGGGCAATGTATTGCAATGGCCCATTGCATTCCCGCTGGTTAAACTTAGTGTACCGCCACCACCACTACCAACACTGTTGGCCCCCATGCCATTAATACTGCCAATCATGCCAGTGCCAGTACTACTATTTGTTTGCAGCGAACCATTCGACTGACCACCCAAAAGCGGCATAGTGCAGGTTGTTGTGGAGCCATATGGTGAAGTTGGCGATGTGCGTGTTTCATAAGCTGGTAGATAGGTGCGTCCGGGTATGCGTGTATAAATATTAGGTGGTGTTCGTGTAGACAACAATGGTGGTGGTGCTGTATAAACAGGTCTTTGGGTAGCAGGAGCTCGTTGTGGTGTATTATAGAGACTAAAGGCGGGATTTGTTGTCAACGATAGTTCGCCGTACTGTAAAGTGGATGCAAAACAATAACAAAATTAATAATTAAATCAAAATATATAAATATATATATGTCATAAATGAAAGCTAGTAAAAGCCAAAATAAACGGTGTAATTGCAATAAAGCCACAAATTTTACTAAATTTTTATATATCACTTTTTGCAGCCTAAAAAAAATTTAATTAGAACACCCATATAATTTAGCTGACAGCAGCATACTTAAAATAATATTCATTATGAATAATAAATATGTGTATATTCATACAAACATATGCATGCAAAATAGCCCCAATCCAAATTTGTAATATGTGTTTTCTTATTTTTTTATTAACATTTTACTTATTTATTGAATCTTCACTTATAAAATGAACTAGCAATAAATATTTAAATTCTAAATCTAAAATTTATAAAAATAAGTGCAGTCAATGCTAGAAAAAAATTATGTCCCAGGGCTACTTCTTTAGTTGTTTTACATCTCTTGTGTTCTATTGAGAGCAAGAGTATTTCTCCTGCTCAGACAAGTGGCGGGATTTTGGTACAATTGAGGTTTTTTTTATATGTTGTCAAGTGCTTTGAAAACACAGCCTTTACCATCGGGACATCTAGATCTTAATGAATGCGACGGTTTCTGATAAATCAGGGAGCTGCTGGATTTTATTTTATCGCCTTTGGATTTTCTCTGCATTTAATGCTGAGACAGTGCCCCATTAATAAATACCAAGGTGGATACATAGGTATTTAACCTTAAAGTTTTGCGGTATGATTTGCTTATTAATATAAACAGGCTGGCATGTTTTTCCTGCGCAATGTAAACGCAATATGCACAAATTCTTATTCGCTAATTTTTATTCTCCATTACGTCAACCATATGTGAAGTTGCGATATATATTCCTGCTAGTGTTCGGGATGTTTCTGAAATATTTACGTGTATGCTTAAGCGGAGTTCACACTATCGGCACAATGAACCGAGTTAAGTCGGCGCACTGCAATAAAGTCACATGCAATAAGTTCAATATGGCTTTAGTTCTTAATTAATTGCGAAAAAGAGCCGTAAATGTATTGTATTGTATTTGCTTTTCCGTGCTTGCAATCAGCAAATAAAAAAGTTTCATGAACAAATTTCACGAAATATTTCATTACAGGAAAAATTATCGCCAAAAAAATTTTCAAACAAAAGTTTGTCTAAAAATAAATTTCATTTTCACTAAATGTTCTTTACGGAATCAGTAAATTTTTTGTTTGACTTTTATTTAGGACGCAAACACCAAAAAACAACATCAAAAACTCGTTTTCTGTATCAGAAAAATAACCCCGATGACGATATACACACAAAGAACAACAACAACAACGATAACAAAAGGAATGAGATTGTACCAAGTTTGTTTACTGAATATTTTTAGTCCTTAATTACTCGAATGGGGCCAAAGCACTTTATTGTTCAAAAACCAGGTACATGCCGTGTTCCAAAATGTATCCTGCCCTTGGTAGCTTTCTAACTTTTCTTAAAGTTTAGATTTTAGTAACGATCAAGTCACGGACCGCATGCGAGTAATTACGCAAGTTTATTGAATGAAGAAAATGGATATAGACATGGATACAAAATGCAAGAAATCTGCAAACTGTGTGTGCAGCGGGCAGTCTAAGACATATTGTCAACAGCTTAATGCCAGAGATCCCGAAAGTTCCTAAAAAGAACCAACATATAAAACTTTCATCTAACTAATAAATGTATAAACTGAGAATAAAATGTTAATTTCAGAAGTTATTTTAACTTTTTTTCATTTTTCTATAATTAGATGTTAATTCATTTTTTTCCTGATATATAATATATTAAGTAAATAAATTTAAAAAAAAATGTTTTACTGAGTTAGTTATCGACTATAGATATATGAAAAACAATGAGAATAGTCGGGGATCACCTAAGACCCCATGCGATTAGTTGTATAATTTTCTTAATGCGCTTAATTAATAGTGGCTGAGTTGTCTGAAGATAAACCTAAAAATTATTCTACTTGCATTATTTCACTAGGCACACCTCTTAATACTGCGAAAACGATAATATAAGGAATTTTTTGGTGATATGTTGACTAATAGGATGACGGACAACTTGAAATTACATTCAAACCCATTTTAAAAATTGTGTAAAGCAAAACTTGACCTTTAGGGGTAACTAGTCATGATCCCCAAAACGTATGCTTACTATTGTAGCGGCCAAAAGAGTGGGCCTAATGGCTTTCTGTAATTGTAAAACTGGGACGAGATTAAATTTATGAAATTGCCAGGCTTTGATGAACATTTTTAACGCAGATGTTTGTTGCCTCGGGGTCATCGGTATCGTAGAATGTATATCGATTTGTTTTAAAAAAGCTTTCAGACGCCAAATTAGTCTCAGAGATAAGCATAAAATTAATTTGTTTAACCATTATCAAATATTAAAGTTAGTTTTTATGTTCGCGGATGCCGTTTGCGTTCTAGCAGAGTTTGAAATATAGATTTCGCTATTCAAACATTAATATCTCTATATATATCTCTGAGACGATGACTGTCAGACTAGCCTAACCCAAAAATTGTATAAGTTATTTTGGTGTTAGCTTAAAAGATACTGTTTGTTTTCAGTTTTATTTTCGGACCCTTCAAATATAACGCATAAGAAATTATTAAAAAAAATTTTCAAACAAACGTTTGTCTAAAATAAATTTAATATTTAGTAAATGTTCTTCACTGTATCAGTGAACTTTTTATTTTACTTTTTCGTAAAAAAACAACCTTGACGATATATACATAAAGAACAACAACAGAACACATACATAACAGCAACAAAACAAATGCGATTGTAATTAATTTGTTTACAGAATATTTTTTTGTGAATCAAGTCATTAATGTTGTTGCGGTAATTCTCATTAATTTTTTTAGAGTCTTTAGGTAAAGATTCAGGGTTGAATACATTTAACAAACTTTGTTTGATATATTACAAAAATACCAGTAAATATTTTTGGTTTTGTTTAGTATTTGTTTTGTTTAGCATTTGTAAGTATTTTTAGGCAAATTGTTTTAAAAATTCAGACAGAAGTATTGATCGATATATTACTACAATTGCAGTATATATTTTTGTTTGATTAAGTAAACTATTTTGTATTTAACAGTGCATTTATAACGGAATGAAATCTAGTTCAAACGAGATTTCGAGCAAAATCTAGTTTATTTTTATTAGATTTCCCACACAAAATAAAACTAGTTCCTAACTAGATTTTGACAAAATCATGTTAGATATAGGAACTACAACACTGGTTTTTCCACATTGTACTAAAAAATAAACCGTATATGAGTAGTGCATTTACTCTGAAGTTTATCCTCTAACTATGTTGGTTTTGAAATTTAATTTTTATATGGAGTGAAAAAAGTTTGGTGTAAACAATACAGATTTTAAAAAAGATTTCGATTCAAATCTATTAGATTTCGCTCTGTTGTAAACGTAGTATAAGAAATTTATTATTTGACATATTGTCATAATTTTTTTTATATGAAATTTAAAATAAACTTATGACATTTGGAACGATTTTCCGTCATCCAACGTCAAATTTGGTTTGTAAACAGACCGGTTTCGGCTATGTGCCATCTTCAGTGTTCTATTGAATACTAAATCGTTTTTCTGTTGTACGTTGTTTCTTTTATAATTCGTTTGTAAACCTAACTTCCTTCCTTGATCCCTTTTGTATTCTGCTCCCTATTTCTCTCTCCCGCTCTTTCTCTCTCTCTCTCTCGCCACTTTATGCTTTTGTGTGTCTCTACCTGCTACCTGTTTCTCCTACTATTATGTTTGTGTTTAATATTTGGTTTATAATCTGCTCTATTAGTTATCAGTTGTTTTATCCCTACGTAGGTAATAATCCGTAATTGTACGTTTCTGGGTAATCCTTTTGTCTTGTTAATTTTCTACTAAGTTGCCTGGACTATTGTTTTCTTTTGTGTAAAAATATTTTAACGGTTCAAATATTACGTCTGAAGCAGTGTTTATTTGTTCATTTATTATTCTTCCGTCAATATTTTTTGCTTGTATATTTCCATGTTCTCTAATACGTTCAGTCGCCGTCCTTTATGTTGTGAATGTAATAATTTAACTGTTTTTCTAATATGTCCTGGTGTACATTTGTTGTCGAATATGTGGTTTGCGAAATTCGATTCTGGTGTTATTCCTGGTTCTCTCAGTTTCTTGTTGTAGTCTCTCATGTGCTCGCGAAATATTGTTTTTATCTTTCTTCCAGTTTGTCCGATATAACTGTGTTGGCATGTGCAAGTTAATTTGTACACTCCTTGTTTATCTAGGAAGTCTCTTTGTGTGTTCTGCTCTGTAGTATTCTACCCAAGTTGTTTCTTGTTTGGAATGTTGTGTTTTCTAAAAAATTTTGCCAGTTTGTATGTTGATTTTCCCATATACGTAAAGGTAGCCCAGGTTTTCTTTTCTTGTTGCTGTTCACTGTTCCGTGTCTTACTTGCCTCGATATCCTTTCTAATCTTGTCAACTAGGTCTTTTTTATATCCGTTGTTTTCCGCTATGTTATATATTATTCCTAACTCTTTCATATAGGCATCACGTGTTAGGGGTATTCGTTCAAGTCTCGTTATTAATTGCTGCGTTCTTATGTTGTTGAGGATGATTTGATGAATTGTGTATTATTGTATCTGTAGCGGTTGGTTTTCTGTATATTTCGTATTCAATTCTATTTAAGCTCTTATTTGCTCTAATCGTTAGGTCTAGGTAGTTTATCCTTTCGTTCTGCTCCACTTCCATTGTAAATTTTATGTTTTTGTGTTGTTTGTTCAGTAGATCCAGAATTTGCTCCTCCATATTTCCTTCTATTACACATATAACATCGTCCACGTATCTTGCATAGAATGTTACTCCAAAATTTGTTTTTAACTCCTCTACGTATTTCTCTTCTAAATTTTGCATAAATACTTCCATGAGTATTGCTGATGTTGGATTTCCCATTCCTAGTCCGTTGATTTGCCTATATATGCTATTGTTGAATTTGAAGTAATTTTGCTCCAATGTGGCTTTTAGCGTGCTTGCGAGTTGCATTGAAAAATATACGTCTTCTGTTTTATTGAGTAGTGTTTTATGTATAATGTTTATTGTCTCTGCTGTTGGGATTGATGGATATAAGTCTTATGGATATAAGTCTTATGACAGACTATTGTCTGTCATATAATAAATTTTTCAAAGGTTTAATTTGAATTTGATTTTTCTTTTTGCCTTCTAATTACTTTTATTAATATGATTATTTCGAACATATTTGCTTGTGAATCCGAATTAATTATTAGGCTAATTTTCGTAACATTTTATTCAGAAAGGATTGGGCATCATTAATATTCTAAGGGAACAAGGGAAAAATTAACATCAACTTAATTTTTCAACATACAGAGCAGAACAGAGTATCGCCACCTTCGGGATCTGTGCTCTGCTGCGTACGTTGAAATATTAAGTTAATGTTAATTTTTCACTTGCTTCCTTGGAATGTTAATCATGTCCAATTCTTTCTGAATATAACGTTAGAAAAATAAAATAGAATTATATCGAATAAAATTTATTTGTTGGACTTTGTATAAGTTTCAAAGCCTACTATGCTTATTTTTAAAAATCGTTTATAAATTCTCAAATGGTTTTTGAAAGTCTGTACATAAGATAAGGGGCTTGTAACTGTTTAAAAGTGTAGTTGAAGACTACTGACGATTTGATAAAGAGCCAATGGATATTGAAGGCGCTTTCAACAATATTTATTCGGCGGCAATCATCCAGGCTCTCATAGAGCTAGGGATTGACCGGTCCATACATCAACTTATAAAGAATATGCTTCAAAGCAGCACGATCACATCCACCAGGCACGCCCGTAAAGGCACGCCGCAAGGTGGAGTACTATCACCCCTCCTATGAAATCTGACGGCAAACGCTTTGCTCAAGAAATTGGAATCTATGTAAATCAAAACAGTTGCATACGCAGTCGATGTTGCGGTGGCGATACCTGGCTTCCATCTAGACACGTTAACAGAAAGGCTGGAGGCGGCACTTAACGAGGTCAGTGACTGGTGTTCACACAATGGCCTATATGTCAATCCAACCAAAACGGAATTAGTTCTCTGCTCAAGAATGTACAACATTCCAAAATTAAATGGCACCACACTAGCCCTTTCGGACAACGCCAAATACCTAGGAGTAGTCCTTGACAGCAAGTTAACATGGAGTGACAATCTTCATGCAAGAGCAGCTAAAGGCTTAACGGCAATTTATGTTTGCAGAAACGCCATTGGCCCCTCCTGGGGCTTACATCCCAAAGGGGTCAATTGGATGTTACAGATAGTGATCAAGCCTATACTTTTTTATGACATATCCGTCTGGTGGAAAGCACTGGACTTTGCGAACAATCGATCTCGTATAGAGAGGGTTCTTCGCATAATGGTAATCATGATAACTGGTTCCCTAAGATCCACACAAACAAAGGCTCTCTTCGATGCGTTGTGCTGGCTACTAGTGGATCTGCTGGCCAGAAAGCTAGCACTACGTACAGCAATCAGGCTTAACTCGATCGGCGCATGGAACCATCTGCCGTGGGGTCACGCTAGCATTTTAGAGACTACTGATACCATTCCGGGTCTCATAGACTACTGCACTTCAAAGCCCTCCTTCAGGAAATTTTGATACCCCTTGACGGGGGACTTTTCCCCAGAACCACACGGGGCCATACACATTTACACCGATGGCTCCAAATGGAGAAGGAGAGTTTGCGGGGCTGTCTACATCGCGGAGTTCGGGATCAAAATATCTTTCAGACTCCCGGACGAATGTAGCATCCTACAAGCAGAAATATCTGCCATCAAAAGAGCAATGTACTGGCTAAGGTTTTATCGGATATCAAATACTAATGTCCAGATCATAACCGACTTTCAACCGGCGATTAAAGCCTCACTGGTGTGTACACCACATCGAGCATAGTTCTGGAATGCTACACAGCACTTAACACGATGGCGAGCAATTTAGGCATCACCATCAAATGGGTTCGCGGGCACGAGTCCGTTTCAGGCAACATCATTGCGGATAATCTGGCTAAGAGCGGAACCTTGCTTCGGGGTGTCGATATTGACAATCTCTGCGGGCTCCCGCTCTCATCTTGCTGGAGACGAATTGATGCTGCATGGTACAATGAACCAACTTACTTTACTGCGAGAACAATCTGGCCTCACCTTGACTCAAACAGAACTAAACAACTTCTAAATTTCTTAAAACCACACCTGCGCAACCTCATGGCCACGATCACGGGGCACTGCACCTTTGGAACCCACGCTAGACGTATGGGTCTCCCTTACAATGACTACTGTACAAGCTGTAATGACGTCCAAGAAGAAGATAATATAATGCACCTTTTATGCCTTTGCCCAGCTCTGGAGGACCACCGCCTTCGCCTCCTGGGTAAAAGACTCTTCGGTACCCTCTCCGAGTTCTCGGACATAGAGCTCAAGAACATAAGTTCATTCATCAGGAGCAGCGGCTGGTTCACTCGCTGACTACCCATATGGCGTTTTAATTCACGAACGACACATCCTGCACGGAACTTCAAACACCTTACCCCTCTCTCTTCTCTTAAGACTAACTTCTAATATATTTATTAACTTCTCTCCTTTCACCCTATATACTACTCTGTACTGTTCTCTCTTATTTTGCCCTTTCTTTACAGGTATCACAAAGGGACCATTATTATTGGACCCAAGTGGGCTGGAACCCTTTCTAAGATTTTTTCACCAGCAACCTGATAACCTAACCAAACCTAACCTAATGAAATGAATATGAACAATAAACAAATTTCATTTAAAGTAATTTATTTTGCTTAGAGTTTGTAAATATGTTTAGATAAATTATTTTATAGATTTATACAGTTTGTTTACTGAAAAAAATCCGGGTATTTCAATAAAATAGTGCAGATATTGCTGTCTATACATATATACAAATTTGTTTGTAGGTCCGTTTCGAGACAAAATATTTAATGATTCATTGATTTTATTTACTTAAAAGGAAATAAATTTTTTTCTGTGTAACTGTTATTGCTGGCTATATTCAGGAATGTTTGGTAAATAAGCCATTATACATATATACATTTTCACTTTAACCGGGCTTGTTTTACATTTTG
This sequence comes from Panzeria rudis, assembly GCA_956483635.1. Classification (NCBI taxonomy): domain Eukaryota; kingdom Metazoa; phylum Arthropoda; class Insecta; order Diptera; family Tachinidae; genus Panzeria; species Panzeria rudis. The sequence goes on from OY101450.1 coordinate 35,030,009, forward strand.
CAATATTCTTTATGTTTTGCTGCTTAGGCCGCTATCAAATGTTTCGCCTCACGCATACTTAAAAAATAGTATTAATTCTTATAATCTAATTTATGCTACAAATATGTGTGCATGTATTTACTTATGGTCACATTTTCTATATCCTTTATTTATTACGACGTATCATTTTTATAACTGTGACGTTTACGTTGTGCTTTTATTAAAATGTGTCTGCTGATAAATTTGTTCTTGCAGTAATCCCTAAAAAACTATAGCACCAATGGCTAAAAATACCGACTTAGATAAATAAACAAGCTGTTCAATATTTTAATGTTACGGATATGCCGTAGAATAAAAATAATAATATAAACCGATATACATGATATACACACATACCTTCATACCCCTGCACCTAACTTAGAAATACCTACAAAATTAAACATCACTACACGTATCGTTAACTTGACATGCCAATTTATTATAGAAAACGAAGAATTTCCACAAAAACTTATCGATTTTGTAACGAAAATGTTGCAAAAAAAATACACAAAAAATTACGCAGACGTGAACTATTAAATAACCAAATGCTTGGCATAGCAAAAAAGTTCAACTGAAATGTGTTTCTAAATATATTACTTCATAAGCATTAGCAACGAATATTGAAGATTAATCAAAAAGCATAAATAACAGCTTATATTATTTATTGATTTAACTCCTTTACATACCTGTTTTTGCAAGGTGTATGCTATTGTTATGTACATCTATATGTATATACAAATTTATGTGTGGGAGTATATTTGTTTTAGTGAATTTGACAAATATTTTTTTTTTATAAATTCGTATGTTTTTTCTATGCGTTTATTTTTTTTTTTTTTTTTTGAGTAAAAAAGACAAATAAAGTTTATGGCGTGAAAGATAGAACGGGTAGTGTTTTTATACTTTTTGCAAAAAGGCTAATTTAAATATTTTAGTCACGTTTTATATTATACGTAATATTTGATACCTGTAACAAAAACCATAAAACGAAACATAAAATAAAGCGAAAAAATTTAGTTTTATAGTTTAGCGTTTGACTTTTTTTCTACAAGATAAAGTGGATCTTGTCTACCATATAAAATTTGTTGCTTATTGAGGATTTGGAAATTTAAAAAAAAATTAAAGGTTAAGCGGGAGAAATTGAAGTGGCTTAAAGCCTATGGAAAAAATACATAGTGTTAGCATGAAGGCTTAGTATATAAATAGAGGTAATGTTTTGCTTTAAACATACATTAACTACTACAAAGTTATATGGTAGTCGAACATTTATTATCAAACGAGGAGATCTGAAGTATTTCTCAGTTGATTGATGTAGGGAAGTGTTTTATTTTATATTATATGTGGAGCATCACATCGAAGAGAACATTTCCATTATAGGTCATTATTTAAATAAACAACTAAAGAGTATTCAATTCTATTTAAGCAATTTGTTACTTAGATAGTTACGAACTATCGCTTTATTCAAACGTGTTATTAATTGTGGTCCATGATTAGTTTGGCTTAATAAAAAATTGCTATTATATATTGCCTTTATATATAAGTAATGCGAAGCCGACTTCACTCCTATTCGAGAAATGTCAAAAACAAAATGCGTCGTACCTACTGAAAAACACTTTAGTATGTATGTATAATACACAACTTCTACAGTAGGTTGTGAATTGAGCAATAGTAATATTTTTAAAAATATTTTGCAAAATTTTTCATTTACATGTTCTGATATATATGCATGTATCTAAAACTATGTAGCTGTAGGTTCGTTCTTTTTTATTACCATTTAATAATAAATGACATGTTAATGTATGCATTTCTACACAGAAAAAATTATCACCAAAAAATTTTCAATCAAAAGTTTGTATAAAAACTAATTTCATATTCAGTAAATCGAGTCATAACCGCCAAAAAAGCTCAAGCGACATGCTTTTCGAAAATCGTTTTTGGATGAAAATCTATTATTTACGATAAATTCGGGCTATCTGTCAAAGTTTCAAAGTCCTGCGATGTAGCGTTACGGAAATACAGCAAAAGAAATTTTAGCTTAAGTAAATTTTCCCTTTAAAATTGTAATTTGTTTAAATTTTTTTTGTAAGTGCGATGTGTCGCTTAAGATAAAATTCTCTTTTGCAAGTAGAGCAAAAGTAGTATCAAAAACTGCAAGGTATCAATGAAACGGTAAAAGAACAGCTTGAAAGGGATAATAATTACTAGTTTTAAAATGATTTGATTAAATTAATTGATTTTTCATGAAATCAATAATGTCTTAAAATATCTTAACACCGACAAACATGCGTTGTCTTATAGGAAATTTATTAAAACTATTAACATTACATATAACAGTCCACTACAATCCTATATAGCCAATATAAGGGCTCTACTTCGACTTAAACCAAGGATAACTAAAAAATACTTGTCCAGTAAAATTTATTTTATGGCGCTTAAGCTTTTTTGGCGGTTAGAACACGAAGTGTTCTTTACTTAATCAATTAATTGTTTGTTTGACACTTATTTACGACGCAAACATCAAAAACAACAAGAAAAACAGTGTCATAAAAAACAACCCCGATGACGACATACACACAAACAAAAACAACTACAATGATAGCAAAAGAAATGCGATTGTATGAAGTTTGTTTACTGAAGATTTTTGAGTGAATCAATTCGTTAATGTCGTTGCACTAATTCTCATTAAATTTTTTTTAGTCTTTAGATAATTATTCAGACTTGAATACATTTAACAAAATGAAATTACATTAATGCTTAACCCGGACAAAAATTTTATTTGATATATTACAAAAAAATCCAGTAAATGTTTTTGTTTTATTAAGTAAAGTATTTTGTTTATTATTTGTTAGTATTTTTAGACTAATTGTTCTATAAATTTAGACAAAAATATTGTTTGATATTTTTCAGATAGTCTAGTAAATCTTTTTGTTTGATTTAGTAAACTATTTTGCTTACAATTTGTAAATGTTTTTGGACAAATTGTTTTATATATTTAAACAATTTGTTCACTAAAAAAACACTTTTTTTCAATGAAATTGTTGATATATTTTGGTATTTACAAAATTGTTTGTAGATCCGTTCGCAGAAAAATATTTACTATTTCATTGAATTCCTTTACAGAAAATGAAATTTAGTTTTTTCCGTGTAGTTCTGCTTAACTAATAAATAAAACGTTGAATTTTCAATATGAAATATTTAGCATTTTCTTTCTTATCTCTTTATATTGGGCAATTTAGCATTTGCTCCTGGCTCACTGATAAATAAATGTCAATATTGAATTTTTCTTCATATTATTAAGTTATTTCTCTTTTACTCCTATTAAGAAAAGCACCTATAAATCAGCAAAATTATTAATGACTATTATATCCGCTTTCTTATGTTTCCTGTTATTGTCGTAGCACATGCCCATAAAAATATAGAAGAGGAAGGAAAGAAAAAAATATATATTTTTTTTTAATAAACATGTATATGTGAAATTGTAAGCTAAGAAAAATATTTTTGGGAAAAATTTAATTTTATAAAAGAACTTTTTTCGAACCGGCGATGCACGTATATTGAGTGTAGGTAGAAGTTCTCAATGTGCTAATTTTAGCAGAGTTTCATTAATTTACTGCATTGTACTTTGATGTGTATATATTTAAGAAATATTGTGTGTCATTCCAGATAAGTGCTCAGTTAAAACCTCTTAAATTTATCATTTTGTTAAATCGGAATTTTCCTATCAGTTAATAAAACCTTTAGGTAAATTGTTATCATAATTGTACGCTTATTAACCGATTTTTATTCTTCAAGATAAAACATCGTCTAGGTGGTTTAGCAATATGGATGAAACAGAAGTTTAGAAAAGAAGATGATATCTTTAAACAAGAATCTGAAGTCATTGCTTAACCCTAGCTTGGGCACCAATATTTTTGCTCGAATCCGCGCACTATTTACATTTGTAAATACATATAGTTTTATATATTTATCGAGTAAAGCTTACTAGTTATTTTTATCTTATTTGCTTTTGTGGTATAAATATATACATCATATAAGCATTGGTGTAGATTAGCCCTTTTGAGGGGAGGGGCAAGCCCCAACAATCGCTCTAGTCCTCCCAGAAATTTTTCTTATATTTTTTTCATTCAAAACATAAAAAATGAGTCACTGAGTCTAAATCATATCCATATAGGACCGTAAATATATAACTTATAGCTGTTTAAAAAATTGAGTATTTAAATTTTTAAATAGCGCCCAAGTTAGGGTTAAATTGTGCTACCAAAAATGTGCACGGTACTGTATTTGCAAAGTAGCTTTATATTCGAGTAGATTTTTTATTCGAGCGAACAAATGGTAATATTCAATTGGTAAAATATTTACCAAAAACGAATCAACAGGTAACTCCGTCTGACTTGGATTTATTCAGGCACATACATAGGCTGGGCTATTTTTAACCGACTTCAAAAACAGCAGAAAGAAAATACGCCATTTATGAAGCGATTTCAGATTTTTTTTCTTTATTTAAAAGGATAGGCTTCCAGATTGGTCCCGTTGAAAAATGGGGGGAGTCACGTCCATACAAACTTAATTCACATTCATTTTCAACTACTTCAGCTCAAGCAATATTTATGAAACTTTGCACACATTTAAGTTTCTGTTTGAATACTACATCCTGATAAAAAAAGTGGGCAGCGCCACGGCCATGAAAAGTAACTATTCTTTTTCAACAACTTCTACTAAACCAATTCTTATGAAACTTTATATACACCTTTAGTTATCGTTACAATACAAGATTATGTTTAGAAACGTGGGCAGGGCCACGCCCATGACAAGTAAATACGGAACTTCACTAGTTCTACTTAACCGATTCTTATGAAACTTTGTATACACATTTAGTTATCGTAACAGTACATCATTGTGGTTAGAAAAGTGAGCGGCGCCATACCCATGAAAAGTAAATATTCATTTTAACTACTTCTACTTAACTGATTGTTATGAAGTTGCACACACAATTAGTTCTCGGAAAAGTAGATGATGATTAAATATGGGGGCAGTGCCACACCTATTTTGTAATCGGGTTTTTTTTTGCAAGAATTATTATTAAACTTTTCTATAACGGCCGCTGAACAAAGGTTCCAGTTTGAAAAAAAAAGTGTAAAATCCTTTAACTTTGTAACTTGCCATCCGATTATAAAACAGTTTACGTAAAAATCATAGAGGAGGACTTAAACTTTAAGAATGTTAAATTTTTAACCATACTGTTTATATACACGATAAGCTACAGGCTGTCAAAGTTAACTACCTCGGGCATGAAAAACATTGTTGGCCTTTTACTTTTAAAAATATTACCCGATTTTATTGAATTTAAGCTTGATGCAAAGCTTAAAATAGACCAAAATAATACAAATTATTTCATTAATATATCTTATATATTTTCAGAAATAATTGGCTTTGGATTTTAAACATTTGTTTTTTTTTGGACTCGACTTTGTTCCGAATTTCGTAAATATATCCGGTACTAGCATAGCCAAAATTTTCAAAAAATTTTTTTTATGATTTTTAGCAAAATCATTGATAGATAATATGCAGATTAAATTTTTAAGTTATTTGAGTTATGCATTTTTAGTCGAACTGTATGGTTTTTATCCAAAGTTATTTAATTAGTTCGGCTTAAGTTCATTTTTAATTTAATCTTTCGATCAAATAATTTTTTATTTAAGAAAGAAATTCTAAAGGATGTGAATATTGAACATTCAAAGAAAAATTTTGATGTACGGAAGGTTGAACTTATAGCTGTTTCGTGACTACCAAGTCTACTCATCAGAGTCCTTTACCTACACTACCACTGACAGTGGCAACAACTTTGTAGCGAAAATCCTACTAATTTTAGTAAGCTCAATTAACAGACTGTCGCCATCTCGCGGCGAGTAGCACCTATTAATGTACTTTTTATAATTGTTTAGAGCTTTACTAACTGTCTTTTCTTAGCATGCTCAACTATTTAAGATTTTTTTTTCATTTCGGTCTTACCAGCGTGGAATATCATCGATATTCTCAATGCTGGGATTTTTTTAATGTTAATTTTGCCCAAGTTTTTTGGAACAGTACGTACACATTAATGTTTTAGCTAAGTGCCTTTAGAGTTTTAATAATTGAGTTATGAATTTTTTAGTCGTATGGTTTTTATCCAAAATTTTCTGTTTACATATTTTAAAATAAAAGCCTTCAAAAATGACTGCTGTTGAAATTTTAAATCGACTAAAGCTGGCACGCTACATACAGTATTGGACGAACATAGTGAGTTTTTCTGCGAAATTCTACAATTATTTTTTTTGATTGTGTTAGTCAAGCAGAAGTACTTTTAAGTTTTGCCTCTATCAAGTCGAATGCAGTTGGAATAGACGGTATACATCCCAAGTTTGTTAAGTTACTGCCCTCAGTTTTACCAATAGTAAGCCATATCTTCAATAAAATCATTACAACTAGCCAATATCCTCTAAGATGGAATCAAGCAAAAGTACTTCAAATGCCTAAAATAAACAATGACTTTCGGCCCATAGTAATTCTTCAATATTGGTCAAAAGTCTGCGAAATAATCCTGTGTAACCAGATTACAGCATAAATCATGCCAAATAAGATACTTACTGAACGACATTTCGGTTTCCGTAGCAAACACAGTTCTATAACTAGCTTTGTTGATGTAACTGAGGATCTAAGGAGATAAATAGATGATGGCCATTTAACTATGCTAGCTTTGTTGGATCACTCATCATACATGATCATACTATTCTGACAATAAAACTTAACAAATTTATGAACTTGTCAAGAACTTCCGTTAAACCAATGTCATCCTATCTTGAAGATCGCATGCAATGTGTGGAAAGCAATATTATTAAAATTTCTACCGATACTAGGCCCTTTAAAATATTCAATATATGGAAACGAGCTACCTGAGCAATTGCTACACTCTAAAATATGTTCCTGTGCTGATGTTGCACAATTTGATATGAGTAGCAGGAACGACGACACAACAAAAGATTGCACAGCAAAACTAAATAGTGTTTTAAATAGAGTTTTTATATGGGGAACATCAAATAGTCTAAGCTAAAATAAAAAGAAAGCAAAGTGGATTATCCTACGAAAAAGAACAAGTAAAATAATTATAAATAGTCAACCGATTGATATAGACTCGGGGCTTCAGTCCTCAAAATTTTTTCCCGAAACACTCTTTGGTAGCATGTACCATTAGGCATGCGATAGTGATATATGGAGATTCTTAGTAACAGGAATTGGAAACGCTGGACCCTCCTATTTTGTGAGGTTCGTAAAAAAAATGTATGAGCCAAAAATTTGGAGGGGTAGAGTGGGGGCAAGTGGCTCCTCGTCGGAGTCAAAGTTGGGGGTGAAGTAGGAAAAATCGACATAAAGAGACATAACAGCCCCGGCGTCATCCCTAGTGGGGTCGAATGTATGACCGACCCCACTTAACTTTTTATCCCCGACATTTTTCCCGAAGTAACCTACCACCCATCTCCCCTTCTTAAGGGGGCTCCCCTACAAAAGTTTAATTTTTATAAATTTTCTTCTCACTGCTCTAACTGTCCACCGGGATCCCCCAGTGAAGTCAAATGTATGACCGACCCCCAATATTTTTTCATTACCAACATTTTTTCAGAACATACCTACCCTCTAGCTCCACTCCCTAAGGGGGCTCCCATACAAGATGTCATTTTAGAAATTTACTCCAACCGCTCTAACTGTCCCTAGGGTGACCCTAGGCAAGTAAAATGTATGACCAACCCCCAATATTTTTTCAGCCCCAACATTTTTTTAGAACATACTAGCCCCCTATCTCCACTCCAAAAGGGGGCACCCATATATTATGACATATTTCAAAATTCCAACGCTCTAACTCTCCCAGCAGGGCCCCTAGAGAAGTAAAATGTATGACTGCCTCCCAATATTTTTTTAATATTAAAATATTTTCAAAACATACATATCCTCTATTTACACTTAATATGATGGCTTTCATAAATTTGTTTATACATTTTAAATGAGAAGTTGGCGTTAAGCCTGGCTTAACGTGCAAAGACATTGTCCATTCAAATCTAAAAAAAAAAAAAAAATAATAAATAAAAAAAAAAAAAACACACTTTCTAACTTACTAATTTTTAAATATTTTTAAATAGATTCGTGAGTTATTTAAATAAAAATGGCATCAACATCGAGCAGTGCTGTGAGAAATTTAAGATCACGTTCTGAACTTTTTTTAATCGGGCAACCGTGCTCAAATATTATGGGAACGAAATTGCCGTCCCGAAGACAAGTACTCAAAATGTACTTTTATGGCACTGGAAATCGTAAAATGAATGCTAACGACAGTTCGTACTTGGTGACTGACACGGTCATGGTTTTTTGGCGTCAAGCGTTTATTCCAACAAGACATAGAGGCGATGTAAAAAAAAAAGTTCAGTCATTGGTCGCTGAATGGATAGCCTTGCAAAGGAATACTTTGAGAGGGGGTGAAGCACAAAAAAGAAAGGAAGCTGATTTTGTCAACAAATTGGATGACCTATTTGACATCGCACATGCCAATGCCCTCGAAATGGTAGTCAATCCGGAAGACGCTGTGTTTCTACAAATGCAAAGAGAGAAGGGGCGTAAAGGAACCATTGCCGGCGTTGACACAATTTTTACCAATCAAGTGAAAAGACGATCGGAACGAGAAGAACAAGAAGAAGAACGTCTGAAACGCGCAAAACAACACAACGAAGCAGCAACAGCGGGTAAGTCTTACTATTATAACTTTAAATATATAATAAATAAGCATTATTTTCAGTCACCTATTTTTCATCTACCGATTCGAGTGAGTTAAACACTGAACAAGCAGCTGCCAATGACGAAATGGTTTTGAGAGCACAAGTACCAAAGGGAACTAGGGGCAGTATCGAATGCATCACTCCGGAGCTGGTATCAGTTTTTGACAGGTGCAAGATTTCTGACGGAGCAGCAGTTCGTATACTGATTTCTGCAGCACGCGCATTTCAGCGTGACCCACGAAATTATATTATTAACAGGAAGTCCCTTCAACAAGCCCGTACACAAAATCGGCAGCAGATTGCTCAATGTTTGAAGGAAAACCATCAAGTACGTAATTAAAAATATAATTATAAGGTTTTAAAATTTGTAATGAATATGTTTGAATTACACGTTTTTAGTTGTCTGAAGCCAAGTTTTTCAATGTGCACTGGGATGGAAAAATGTTGGTGGATTTGCAAGGCGGCGGTAAAAAAGTTGATAGACTTCCTGTTATCATCACATATGATAGGACGGAACAGCTCTTGGGAGTGCCTGCAATACCATCGGGTAAAGGAAAAGGCAAACGTATTGCGGAAGCCATTTATAGCCTTTTGCTGGAGTGGAAAATTGCTGACCGCGTTCAAGCTATTTCTTTCGACACCACATCAACGAACACTGGCAAATTCCAGGGTGCGTCACTTATGCTTGAGCAAATGCTGGAACGAGATCTTTTTTATTTGCCATGCAGACATCATATTTATGAACTTCAATTGAAGGAAGTATTCGAAGCCAAATTCGGCAAAACTTCAGGACCAGGAGTGCCAATGTTTTCCAGTTTCAAAGAGAAATGGGAAAATATTAAAGACAAACCATACAGTCCAGGCATTGAAGACGATGAAGTCGCAGCCAAAATATCAGTTGAAGTCCAAACTGACATCAAATCCTTTTGTTTAGCTCAATTGAAAGAAAAACAACCCAGAAACGACTACAAGGAGTTCCTTCAAATCGTATTGTTATTTCTTGGTCAAAATATTCCCAATTATCACTTCAGTCGACCTGGGCCTGTCAGTCATGCTCGATGGATGGCAAAAGGCATATACTGCCCAAAAATGTTCCTGTTTCGAAAACATCTCAATTTAAATACAAATGAATTAAATGGACTTCGTGATGTTTCCATTTTCATCGTTGCGCTTTACGTGAAAGCTTGGTTCAGCAGCACCAAAGCAATCGAAGCTCCAAACAATGATTTGAATTTTTTAAAAGCGATTGCTTGTTATGCTTCAATTGATAAGATCGTATCGCACCAATTGATAAAGAGATTCTGTGGACACCTCTGGTATCTTAGTGGCGAAGCTGTGGCTCTGGGATTATTTGATCCGAATATCCCCAGTGACATTAAGCGCAAAATGGCGAAAGCAATTCTTATATTTGAAGAAGAGAAAGAGGAATACGAGGAAGAGTTATCTGACGATGAGATGGACGAATCATCCGTCGATGCCAGTGAGAAAGAGAGCGACGTTGGCGCAATCGAGGAAGACGATTTGGAGGCTAGCGGCAGCAGTGGAAATCCAGATCGTGCTCGCTCTGTACATGTTTTTGGCTTCCAAGGAGTTAAAAGAATTACATTGGCCTCAAAGCAAATAAATAAAGAGGTAATGCAGAATGATTTGAGCCATTTCGTCACACCTGAGACAGCTAATTTTTTTACCCGCTTCGGATTATCAGCCGATTTTATTAGCACAGATCCAGATGTCTGGAAAGATCGCGAAGACTTCCAGAAGTCTCTAGAAATATTGAGCAACTTACATGTTGTAAACGATGCAGCCGAAAGGGGTGTAAAATTAATAGAAGATTATAGCAACGTGTTGTGCCGTAACGAGGAGGAAAAAATATTTTTGCTACAGGTCGTAGCCGAAAATAGGAAAAATTATGTATCTCATGATAAAAATAAATTAATATAATAAAAATGTTATACCTTAAATATGAATTATAAGAACATATGCCCTTTTATTGATTAAAAATGCATTAAAAATAATAAATTTATATGGGTATCGCCTTAACTATTAAAATAGGTTATAGGTATGTTCTGAAAATATTTTTATAATAAAAAAATATTGGGAAACGGTCATACATTTTACTTCTTTAGGGGCACTGCTGGGAGAGTTAGAGCGTTGGAATCAAATTTTGAAATATGTCATAATATATGGGTGCCCCCTTTTGGAGTGGAGATAGGGGGCTAGTATGTTCTAAAAAAATGTTGGGGCTGAAAAAATATTGGGGGTTGGTCATACATTTTACTTGCCTAGGGTCACCCTAGGGACAGTTAGAGCGGTTGGAGTAAATTTCTAAAATGACATCTTGTATGGGAGCCCCCTTAGGGAGTGGAGCTAGAGGGTAGGTATGTTCTGAAAAAATGTTGGTAATGAAAAAATATTGGGGGTCGGTCATACATTTGACTTCACTGGGGGATCCCGGTGGACAGTTAGAGCAGTGAGAAGAAAATTTATAAAAATTAAACTTTTGTAGGGGAGCCCCCTTAAGAAGGGGAGATGGGTGGTAGGTTACTTCGGGAAAAATGTCGGGGATAAAAAGTTAAGTGGGGTCGGTCATACATTCGACCCCACTAGGGATGACGCCGGGGCTGTTATGTCTCTTTATGTCGATTTTTCCTACTTCACCCCCAACTTTGACTCCGACGAGGAGCCACTTGCCCCCACTCTACCCCTCCAAATTTTTGGCTCATGTATTTTTTTTACGAACCTCACAAAATAGGAGGGTCCAGCGCTTCGAAATCGAAAAATCGCTAACTATCGCATGCCTAATGTACCATCATGGTTAACTAAACGCCCATCAGAATGGCCAAAACGAAATCTCCTTAAAACTGTTGAAACCCCTTTAGAAAATATATCCCTTCAAGTTGAGGCCGAAGTAAATGATTTCCCAGTAAAAAAAATTGGAAGTCCTTTTTCAGGAACTACATTTTCATTGCTTCCAAAAAATCGATATTCTAAAATGCAGATAATTAGTAGAAAAGCAAGTCAAAATTTATTTTAGTCAAAAAAATGTGTATAATTCCTTTATAGTTTTAAAAAATACCCACCATGCTTTTTAAAAATTCGATTTTTTCAAAGAAATTTATCAACTAGTTTTCGTCTAAAAATTAACAGCTATTTACTGAAATTTACATAAAAACGCCGTTTTGCGTTTAAATTCGTATAAAAAGAAACAACTTGCGAAAATGTGTAACTTTGTACTCTTTTTCCTAGAGAAAAATTTTAATATAGAACGCCAAAAAGAAAATATTTCTTAACTTCGCTTCGAATTCGGTGATTAGGAAACGAAAAAGAGAACTTCTTGCAATGACAACCCTATGTAAAAATCATTAGAAATGATCCAAATTTGCACTACTTCCGGATCGCAAACTCTACATTTTCATGACTTCTTTGGAGTGTCTTTTTTTACTGGGTTGTTGCATAACTTATCATCGTATAGCAAAGCCCTACGTGTTGTTTGCTATGTTTTCCGATTTTTCAACCGAATTATAAGAAATATTAGGCCAAATAGTTTACAGAACGCCCAAATCGATTTAACCCAAGACTAAATAAAAACCGTAAAGTCTACATTTATTATTCTGGGTCAAAAATCTTATTATTAGCAACCCAATAAAAGTGCATTAAAACCTCTTAGCCCGTTTATCGATTTGTGGTCAATATTACGTGTCAATGGCAGATTATCTCAGTTATTTCTTCCGTATAATGAGCGTTACCCAGTAATACTATCTGGTAACTCAAGATTCTGCAAGCTATATCTAACTCATCTGCATAAGTTTCATTCTCATGCATATTGTGGATTAATGTGTAGAATGGAGCAAACGGAATTTTATATTTCCAGACTCAAGCCCCGAGTAAATATGTAATATCATATGGCATTGCAAAACTTGTATAATATAGAAGCAGCAACACAACCATCAGATCATGGCACCGTTACGACCTGAAAGGTGCAATTTATCCTTACCCCTGCAAATATGTAATAGGTATAGATTTGGCAGGCCCATTCGAGCTCTAAACATCATCTTTGCGAAAGTCCCCCTATGTGAAAGGATACGCCAGTGTATTCGTTTGTTTCAGTACAAAAGCGGTACACGTAGAGCACTGCTCTGACCTATGCTCGGCGGCATTTGAGGCCGCATTTGCTCGTTTCGTTGGAAGATGGGGGCTCCCCCAAAGGGTAGTAACCGATAACGGCAGAAGTTTCATCGGTTCCAATAGAAGCCTTAAGCGCGAATTTGCTACGTTTGTTAAGAACTATTCACAATATATCTCTCAAAAGTATATTACACATGGGTTTAAGTGGAAATTTATACCACTACATGCTCCCCACATGAGCGGCTTATGGGAAGCCGCCGTAAAAAATTTTAAATTCCACTTCAAACGACTCGCCGGCGCTCAAAAATTCACTTTTGAAGAATTTGCCACCATTTTAGCACGAATTGAAGGCATGCTTAACTCGCGCCCTACATCCGCTCTATCAGAAGAGCCAACAGACTTAACCGCATTACTTCCCTGTCATTTTCTCAGAGGTGCACCCTTACTAGCTTTCCCAGAACAAAATTTCGAGAATATGTCTGTTATCAATAGATGGGAAAAGCTAAAGGCACTCCATCATCAGTTCTCCATACGATGGAAGCAATAGTAATTGACATCCTTCCACAAACGCTATAAATTTAAAAGCACTGCTCCAAATATGAAGATCAGAGACGTTGTCGTTGTGATGGATGATTTACAACCACCTCACGACTGGCTTTTAGGAAATATTGAAAAGACGTTTATGGATCCAGACCAGAACGTACGCACAGCGGACGCACGCATTTCTACCAGAATTATAACTTGCCTAACTGTTAAATTGTGCTACTTACCTCTCATGAACGATGAAACGTCTTCTTAAACCCCATCTCCTAAAGAATATTCACTAAATTCACATATATATTAAACACTACTCTTTTCATGAATTCATATTTGCTATACAAATTTCTCATTTCAGTATCTTACCTACATAATTATCAATTTATATTAATAATTGCACATTTTTTCTAGAAATGATAAACTTGAATCACTCCATCAAAGCGAACAGGCTAAACTCATAAATCACCGTCGAAAACATCAAGAGCCTGAAGTTTCCAAGTGTGTTCTGTGCAAGACATTCTTTTCTTAAGATGTCTGTAACAGAAAGGGAAGAAGTCATCACTCGGCACAAACATTTTGTGTCAACTGTTTGCCACGTACCCACGTGTTAAAAGATCCTGCAGATCTTGCAAAAGGTGCGATAAATTTCAACCCACCTTGTTGCACCCAAAATCTGTCAAAAGGGTATCGAAACTAAGGAGCTACGCCAATGCCAACACCAAAAAACCAAATCCCAGGAGTCAAAACATAACCCTATGCAGAAGAGCCAACCTGCAGCTACAACTACAAATTCAGCAACATCATCAACATCACCAATTGGCGACTCCAGATATCTGGAAAGTTTCAAGGATCATCCCGATTCCAAAACCAGACAAACCAGCTTATCAGGGAGATTTCTACCGCTCTATCTCCCTCTTGTCGCTAGTAGCAAATGTTTTGGAAGCACTACTGCTGCCATCCCTGAAGGAGCATTTCCCGCTCGCCACACACCAACACGGTTTCAGAGAAGCCTATAGCACCACGACGGCACTGAACCTGATAGCTACCCAGATCGCCAATGGCTTTAATCAGCACAGACCGTGCCAACGCGCAATTGTGACTGCTCTGGACTTGTCCAAGGCATTTGACACAGTCGATCATTCGATACTAAGTAATGACATCATGAACTCCGGTCTTCCCAACGACACAAAACGCTGGATTGCAAACTACCTCAATGGAAGGCAAGCATTTGTGGAGTTCAGAGGCAAAAAAATCAAGTTACCGCAAGATAAAATGGACGTGCTACAAGGAGGAGTACTGTCTTCAATATTTATCTTGCCAAAATTCCCACCCTCCCTCCGGAAATCTCACTGGTGTCATACGCCGATGTCTGCACCATTATGTCATCTGGTGTTAACATCTCCGACATAAGCGCCAAAATAACCAATTATTTAGCCATCATCACAGACTACCTGAAGGAGCGTAACTTGAAGCTATCACCTTCAAAGTCGTCAGTGTCCCTTTTCACTTCTTGGACTAAGGAAGTAAGGTTGGAATTAGACATCTCTGTCGAGGGCAGGCACATACCTACCGTGCGTAACCCTAAGGTCCTAGGCGCAGTATTCGACAGCCTCCTTCACTTCGCAGCGCACGCCACATATATCTACCAAAAAGTGAAATCCCGGAACAAGGTCCTTAAAGCTCTCGCTGGCAACTCCTGAGGCATGAACAAAGAGGTACTTATAACGACTTATAAAGGCGTCGGCCGATCTCTCTTAATTTAAGAAGCCCCAATATGGACCTCATTCCTCAGCGACACCCAATGGCGAGTATTGCAAACAACCCAGAACAATGCACTCCGAACCGCTACAGGATGTGTAAAAGTGACCAATATTGACCACCTACACGAGAAGACATTAATGCTATCTGTTAGGCAGCATAATGTACTGCTCATAAAGCAGTTCCTGATGGCATGTCACCTGCCAACCCAGCCCAATCATCAAATCCTGATGCAGAACCCTCTCCCGAGACACAACCGAAAGGACTTCAGGCACTACCGTGATGACATTCGAAACGATGCTCGGATTGTCTCCAAAGCCCGCACGACACTGAACACTTGTTCAATTGCCCCAATAGGTCTACATCCCTTAACCCCATTGACCTATGAGTAAGACCAACTGAGGTTGCAAGGTTTCTCCAGCTCCCACTCCCATCTAATGACACCCATAACACAAATAATTAATCTTTATTTAATTACAGGAAATAACTCCCGACAACAACAGCAGAGCTGTTACAACAACACCAACAACAACAACAACAACAACAAAATTTAACCAGAAAGTTATTGTGGCAGCCAATAGATCCGTGGCCCAAGTTCTTTGTACTAATAACAATTAACTTTCTCTTGCCTAAAGCCAAGGCCAGCGGCATGTCCAAGTTCACTTGGACAAACATAAAATTATAACGTCATTTGTTACGTTCTCATTATATGTAATTAAAGTATCCACCCATGTACATATATCGTAAGTTGTAAAATAAGTTGATAAGTTGTTTGGGAAAACCGAGGTCATAACAAGAAAGATGAACATGTAAATCAATTATCTTTGAACTCTCAAGCAATTCAGATCGAATGCGCAGTCAAACCTAAATCTAAATAAAACTCCTTAGCTATATTTTACGGTTAAATCTACATAACAGTTAACGTATCTAGAGAATTATACTACATATATAGAGAATTATATTAAGTATAATTGCAATTAAAAATATTTATTCCACGAATTGTACAACTTATCTACATAAAATTACTACTACTCAAGAAATTCTGCAATATCTTTACAATTGTAATATTTAATTATAATAAATACTTAATTATAATTAATGTACAATAAAACCGAAGAAGAAAATAAGCTGCAATTGGATTATATACAAATTGAAAGAAAAGCATAGTGTCTTCAACTTTATTCTCAAGCAGTACCCTATATCTGGTAAGCATCCAATTACCATACACGGATAAAAGAAGTAAGAACTAATTCGCTCTTATTTCTTTTATCCCCTTAAACTCCAAAATTCTAAACATTCCTCGAGTGGTTAAAATTTGAATTTCCTTTAAGGTTGCCCTCGTGTGTCCCACTATCTTTTTTCTCCCAACTAAAAGAAAATCATATATAATTGCAAGAAAATTATTCAAGTACATATAAAGTGAACATTTTAAGCTTCTATATAATACTGTCAGATGGACAGTGGCATGAATATGGAACCCCGAAAACTTCCCTATATAATGAAAAAATTTAAGAATATTCTTAAAATATTTTATTTCGTTACTGAATATTTTATTTATCGGTTTTGACCTATTTGATTAAGCCCTGGTCCAAAAATTGGGGGAAAAAATACCCTATATTAATTGTGGACCAAATAGCTATCGGTACCGAATTTTATTTTAATCGGTTAAGCAATTCATATGTGATTCCTTAACCCATTAAAGACGGCTCATAGACCGCACGTACGATTTTGACGAAACTTTCTGAATTTTACCTGGAGGTCCATAGAAGTTGCTTGGTGTAAAAAAAAATGTTTTACCTCCCCCCATTCCTGAGATAGGACATGGGTATTTAAATACCCAACCGTCTTTAACGATATACTTTTTTAAATATTTTTGAACAATTTTGTTTTTCTTAGTTCAGTATAAATAAAAATCTATTTATTTGTTTATAGAATTATTAATTTTTTTTACCACTCAAAGTTCCGGTACACCCCACTGTACCATTTAAAATGTACATGGTTACTTCGAAGAGCGTTACAAATATTTAAAATTACGCCCTAAAAAGTAAATCCAACTTTGAACTCTATAGCTTACGCCGTAAAAAGTAAATCCAACTCTGTAGAGTTGTTTGTTTTTAAAAAGGGAATTTCCAGTTTGCTTCTCCTTTTTCAGACTTGTTAAACTTTTTACATGTACTTTATTTTAGTAAAACAAAGTGAACAGGTGAAACCAAGAGATTTTTTTTACAATAAAACAAGTGCTTATAAACATAAATTTATACCAAAAAAATTATAAATAACGGATATAAAAATGAATCGTCGTCAGAAAATTCGTACTACTGCCGAATTAGAAGAAATTCTCGATAGCTGGTCCGATGGGGAAGAAGATTTTGAAAGAGAATCAGATACAACTGATGTTGTTATATTACCACCCGATGACGTCGACAAGATAAGTGATACGGAGGAGTTGGATGACAATTTACAAGTGTTGAACGACGACCAAAATCTGCCTCACGAGATTGCTGGGACTTATGAAATAGAACGTTTCTTCAGTAGATTGAATGAAGATATACTATCTGCTGAAAACGAGAATGATGATTTGCCAGTGAGCTCCAGTAAGATTGGAAAGAAGAGACGTAAAATTGAGAAGGGAATGAAACCAAAATGGTCCCGAAAGCATAATTACAAGTTTGAGAAGGAGCCTTTGGATGATACGGAGACATCACACAAAGCTCTATATGAAATGATTGGTGAAATGAGTCCCCAGCAACTTTGGAAATTGTTTATTGATGAGGAGGTGTTGGACCTTATAGTGAATTCCACCAACAAGTATGCTGCAGCAAACAATTGTCCATCATTTGTAACAACACCTACGGAAATCAAAACGTTTTTGGGCGTCTTATATATAACAGGTTACCACACGTTACCACAGGTAAATTCTTACTGGTCAAACCGAGAATCACTAGGGTGTGTGATGATAAAAGAATGTATGCCAAGAGATAGATTCAAACGAATCAAGCAATTTTTTCATGTCTGCGATAATTCGGCACTAGATCCTAACGACAAATTTTCTAAGGTGTCGCCATTAAATAGCCTGATGAACAAAGAGTTTCTCTAGTTTGGAGTATTTTCCCATAATCTTTCTATTGATGAGCAAATGATAGCCTACTATGGCAGACATTCATGCAAAATGTTTATAAAAGGAAAGCCAATTAGGTTTGGTTACAAATATTGGTGTTTGGCTTCTGACGAAGGCTACTTGTATCAGTTTATGCCATACGCAGGCGCAACGGAACAGGATAACTCGCAGTTACAGTTAGGAGAAAGTTTGGTACTTTCCCTTCTTTCTCATCTTGATGTCCCCGCGAACCATACCGTAACGTTTGACAATTTTTTTACTAGCCATAAACTATTAACACGTTTATCGGGTTATGGATTTTTCACCTTGGGAACAGTTCGTGAAAATCGGACTAATCATGCTCCACTGATGGACGCCAAGAAAATGCGTAAACAGCCCCGTGGGACTTCAGAATTTTGTTTTGATGTGGACAATTCTATAATTGCTGTACGTTGGAACGATAATTCGGTACGTTATTCATCGAAATATTTTACGTAATTAATCAATTAATTTACTTCCGTTATTATTTTTTTAGGTCGTAACATTATTATCGAATTATCTAAGTCATACACCAATGATGCGCGCAAGACGATATGATCGAAAACAACGAAAAATGGTTGCACTTGAACAACCCTATTTAGTCAACCAATATAATAAATACATGGGAGGTGTGGATCTTTTCGATAACGCCATGAACAATTATCGCATTCGAGTTCGGGGCGAAAAGTGGCATTGGCCATTAGTTACAAACGCTTTCGATGCGGCTATGGTGAATGCATGGAAACTGCATTGCCTTTGTCGCAAATATGAAAAAAAACCCAAATGTCTCAATTTGATTTTAGAGTGGAAGTATGCGAGATGATAATGATGAAGTTTAATCGGCAAAATGCCGGTAAGATTATGATTTCCGGAGCACAAATGGAAGTTAGATATGATCGCGTCGATCATTTAATCGGAAAACTACCAGCACGTCGTCGCTGCCGGCAGTGCGGCGGCAAAACAGAATACGGATGTTTGAAGTGCCAGGCGAATTTGCACCCAGCAACATGCTTCCTGGATTACCATACAAGTGTCACACCAGATAAATCTAAAATTGCAAAGTCTAAATAAATAAATTTAAAAAATATAAATTCGCCTTTTATTTACGCCAAAAAGAATTATTTCAATATAGAGAAAATAGTTAATTTTAGAACTCATTATGGACGGTTGGGTATTTAAATACCTATTTTCACTTTTTAGCGTGTGACGGCCAAGTGTGTTGATAAATCGCTTTTATATTTTTCACATTACAAATGGGACACCTAAGGCTATTTAGAATGTGCAGGCGTTTTTCATTTTTCGCATTATCCTTTATTTGACAAACCTTTTTCTGATAATTTTTTCACAAACAAAATAACGCAATATTTCCAATTCTCAAACTAAAGGTAAAAATTAAAAAAAATTTTTTTTTTAATTTTTTCCACATTAACCAATCTCTAGTATTAAATAAAAAAGCAACTTGCTGTCATTATCTCTTATCAGGCCAACGCAGAATTTTTTTTACTACTTTAACTTTTTTGGGTATTTAAATACCCAGTCGACTAAAATGGGTTAACAAAAATTTCCAAAATATTAAACGGTTTCGGCCCATTTTACCCTGATCCAAAAGCCGGGAAACATATCTGCGCCTATATTAGTTGTTTGTCAAATATCTATGTGTGAACCAAATTTCATTTAAATAGGTTTAGCCGTTTAGGTGTAATGCGGTAAAAAAATCTGCAAACAAATAAACGAACATAGTTACATATCTTTTTTTAAAATATGTATATATGGATAAATATTTTTGGCCAAAAGTTTATATATATTGAAAATTCCTCATCTCTAAAGAGACACCACATAGTATTTAATACTACACACTTGTTGGTGAAAGCATTTTTTCAAGTTGTGATTGAATTCAATGATTAAAATTTAACAGTTAAGATCCGGTATGTGAAAAATGTGTGTAAGTAACTTCAAGTAGTTATTCTCCTTTTAAAAATACTTTTTTAACATCCTGTTTACCAAATTTTTGAGTAAAAATTGCACATCATGTCTATGTATTTATCTACTTCGTCTTTTTATCATTAATTGTCTCAGCTAAAACTTTATGTGCGTTCTTTTGAAATGACACTAATGAGTAGAATAAAGCAGCGGTGATTTTTCCTTTGTTATTTATTTGTCTCTAGATTTTGGACCCACAGTTTCTTTTAAGGACACTTGGCACTTCCTTTTTGTTTTCTTTTAATGATGTGCTTTGTGTGCTATGTACTTAATTATTTTGCTGCAAACAGGGAAAACAACTATCTTCCTAATAAAGATAGTAACAACAATAAATTCTTTGTAATTTTATTTTTACTTTGTGTTTATTTTTTAGATCATTAGTTTATCATTTTTAAGGAATCTATAAAATTGTTTTTGTGTAAAATGAAACACAATTTGATATCAAGTTATGGGGTAAGTAAATAAATTGGTGAACAATTAACAATATTGTTTAAAAATTCTTTTAAAAAAAGTTTATCCAATGGAATTAAAGTTTAAAGTATTTATGAAATCATGGTTTTTGGTGTTTAATAACAGCGAACAAATTGGAAATACTTTCTGAAATGCTTTAGATTTTCGAAAGCTACAAGACTTCTAAAGTTTTCAACATGCGATGTGTCTAGTTTTTGCCAAATGTTGAGCCGGTAGATCGTAATCTGTAAATCTTTTTAAACTATATTATGCAAGTATAGCCCCTCATCTATTGATGTGTTAAGTTTCAAAGGAGTCTGATTAATAGCTAAAAACTTTTACAGTTTGTACAATTTATTTTTCGTGAGTAGCTCCATAAGACAGTAGGAGTATTTTTATGTACTATTTTATATTAAAAATTAGTTTTAAAAAATTGTAGCTGTGCCAATTTCCAACCCATTTTTGTACTTTTGGTGTTATTTTAATGGTTATAAGATATAATTCTTAAAAAATGAAAATCTAAGTAGAGTTTAAAGCAAAGCATTGCCAAAAAAAGACGGAAAACTTAAAACAATCTGGAAAAAATAAAACAATATATTTTTATGGAATTTCTACGAAATTATAGTCAAAATAAAATATTTTAAATACATACAGGAAGCTTAAGGCCTTCTCTATTCGGCACGGTTTAAAAATTTAAAATCCCTGCAGAAATAACGCAATGAATTTTTTTGTCCGCGAAGTCCAAAAAAATCGAATTTTATCGAGTATGCCTACAACATAAACTAGGTCATTTCAGAAGTATATTTGAACTGTGTACACATAGTGTAATTTTCTTTTGTATTAAAAAACTATATATATGCTTATTTACAAATTATATCAAAATTTAATTCTTGGATAGAAAAAAATTAATTGGTTTGTGTATGTTATGAATCGACATACAGTGGTTCCAATTGGAAAAAAGGGTAATAAATTTTTGTCTTTGAAACTTGCAATCCAATTATAAAACGATCTACAAAAAAATAATAGAGAATGATCTAAGCTTCAAGAATAAGGAAACAGTGACTACCCTGTTAAAATACATCAGGGTGTCAAATTTGACTACCTCGGGCATGAAACATTTTTTTTGGCTTCATAACTCTTACAAATATTATCCTATTTAAATGAGTTTTAATTTTTACTAAAGCTTATAAACAGAGAAATAAAAATACTTTTCACTTCATTAAAATATCTTATATATTTTCAGAGATATTTTACTTTAAATTTTATAATTTTGGTTTTTGGAATCGACTTTGTTCCAGATTTCACCAACATTTTCAAAAAAATACTTTATGATTTTTAACAAAATCCTTGGTAATATGCTGAAGAAGTTGTTAAGTGGTCTTAATTTATTTAGCCGTGAAAATAAATCAAAGTCAAGACTTTAAAATTAGAGTGAAAAATGGCTTAAATTTGACAAAAATAGAGCTTAATTGATGGATGTTTTTCTCAAAAAATTTTCATAATTAAAATTTTTCGTTTCAATATTTCAAAAGAACAAACTTCGAAATTGACAGCTAGTGCAGTTGAAATTTCAAATCGATTAAAGCTACATCCTGCATTTTAGGAATACAGTGAATTTTTCTACGAAATTCTAAAATAATCGCTTAAGAAAACAACGCCCATCGAGTTTTCAAAATTTCTTTAAAAATTTTATTAATTTTCAAAAACATTTTATTTACCTGCACGAAAAACTTAATTTATTAAAAATCATAGCAATCCTCTTATGTTCAAAAAGTTTCAACGATATATTAAACGGGAAATTTTTATGAATTTTCAAAAAAAAAGACATGTGAATAAAATACGAATAGCTAATTTATTCAAATACCTTATCTTATGCATTTTACAGGATGATCTAAATTCACACAAAATATAAAAATACATTTGTTTGCCTGTCCATTGGTATATAATATATAGTATATATTATTGATTTGAAATACTAAATAAAACGGCCACAAAACAGACATTCCAGGTAAAATTTGGCAAATTGTATTATTTTCAAGTGTATTTTCTAAACGCATACACATAATATGTACAGTATGTACTCTAAATAAGCTTTACAACAAATTCATTAAAATTGGATAATATTTGTAAAAGTTACGAGGGCAATAAAGTTCATCATACCCGCTATAGTCAACTTTGACATCTTATAGCTCACCGTGTGTTTCAACAGGGTAGTCTAAGTCTCATTTTTTAAAGGTTTTGGTCAAAATTTATTACCCTTTTTCAAATTTCAGACATTGTGCAGCAGTTGTATCAAATTAATTCTTCATGTTTCGAAGAAGATGATATACCCCATATAAATATTAGAATGGTTATAGTACACGTAGAATACGTAAGAATTTGGATTTATAAAAGGCGTTAATTTTTTCGTCCGTCTTAAGTCGCGTGGCTCACATAAAAACATGTACCATCAAATCACAGTGTTGTTTTTCTTCTAAAAATTTTCTTTAGTTGACAGCTTGTAACAATCCAAATAGCTTTTACCTAAAGGTTTTTAGTTTAAGGACAAATACACATACTGCTTACGGCTTTTTTGGCTTTTCTATTTCAGAGCAAATAAATAAAATAAAGTTCTTCAATTCTAATAATGGTGATTTTCCTGTTTTTGATGTTATTTGAACAAGCAATTATTATTTTATAATATAAAATATAATTTAAAATTTAAATGGACAATAGGCCGACAATTAAATTTAAGAAATGTAAAAATCCAAGTACGCACCTCAACAGACAATAAAATTTTGCATCGTATAGTAAAATTTCAAGGCTTTTGCTTGAGACTTATAGTTTTGGGACATTTTTAAAATCAGCAAATTTGAGTAAATTTCATACTAAATTTGACTTTTTACGTTTTTGATAGACTTACAATATATTTGTTTGTGGTTAAAAGAACAAAGATTTTGTATTGATTTTTTTCCGTGAAAGCCTATATTAACAGCTTATAGTGATTTTTAGAAAGTTTTTATTTTAAATTTTTATGTTAGAAGAATTCTTTGGAACTTTAAAATAATAATTTTTTGTTCACTTTTTTGAAAAAAAGAAGTTTTTGAAAGTGAAAATGTCATAACTTACTATAAAATTTGAAATCACTACTTTAAGACTTAAAAAAACGTTGCGCGTTTTTCCGACATTTTTTTGTGTGCAAATTTCAGATTTTTTCTGATCTTGCATAAGGTATATATGAATAAGAAACCATTATGTACGTTATAAATTATTTTGTTTTTAATAATTGTACATAGATGTTTTTACTTAAAATATTACACCTAACACTGTTATTATCTGCGAAAAAGTAATTAGTAAATGTACTTGTTTTAAATAACTTTTAAAATTACTAACAACAAAAATAATAATAAAAAAAAAACAAATCTGGCCTGCAGGTACTAATTTTTGTTTTACTATATATTGTGGTTATTGCACAAAATTGTTATCGGAAAACTTTGGAAGCTTCGAGAGTAAAATAGAAAAAGCGTATACAAGATTAGAGTTATTCCACATAGTACAAAAATCTAATGTAATACTAAGCCCGTTGAAGAGAAGATGCAATTTCTAGTTAGAAAATTGTGTGAAATTTCAAAATGCCAAGGAGATGGTAATATAGCAGCAGTGTTTAAGAAATTACAGAAAATGTTTCAATATATATTGGCATTCAGCACAAATAAAAAAAGGACAGATTTTTAACCATGCATGCCACATGGCTGGAAGGAACAATGACAATTCCTTCATTTGCCAGTTAGTCTTTAGAACGAATTCAAAAACTGTTTGTTTAATTAGTCGAAAGAAGTATTAAAAGAAAAATTTAAATTTAAAAACCAAGACAACTGACAGCCGTTACGTCTTTTACAAAAAGAAAACTACATTCACGATATGCAACGGTAAACATGATCGATGATATTAATACTTATACGCGTAGTATAGGCTTATTTGGCTTCTGTAAATATGCTGTATCGTTGGAAGAGAACAGGGGTGGGTTTAAGGCGGAGGTCCAAATCTAGTGAAATTTTCATCCTGGCTAAAAATGGCATCACTTAAAAAGTTTTTTTTTCTAGAAACTATGGAATATATATTAGTTCTTGTAACCCTTAACTACAGAAAACCGGTATTCATTACGGGTAAGGAGTTGGAATTTTTCGATTTAGGGGGATCTCCTTTACTTACGCATTGGCACGTATATATACTTTTTCGGTGCTCAATATAACTGCTCCACAGTGGATAAAATCTCAAAAAGAGGAATTTACGATTTTTTTTATCGAATACAATACAATATCCATTACAATACAATCAACATTTACAATATTTTATTTTTTTTCGGAAAACTATAATGAAAAATATAATGAAAAATGTATTTTTTACTGTAGATCGAAAACCAAGTTGCATTGGTTCTCCAAGACAGTCGCTGATCTAGGTTTCTCGTTTCAAAAATTATATTCTATGACTGTTTAGCTATCATACAGTGAAAAAAACCCGTATGAGTGTAGCTGCAGGTTTGTCTGTTATGACACCTGGAATGTAGGCCCCTTTTTTGAGCAATTTTAGCTGACACTTCTTTGTAATCACAACTACGTATGTTTTATGGTTGATTATTTATTAATCATACGACCAAGAACCAATCAATAATGATCAACAATACTTGAAAATATGAAAAAGTACCTCCATTCAAGCTCTCAAAACAGGCAAGCCTGTAGCTACATCGTTGCGAATTTTTTTATTATATGATAGCTAAACAGTCATACAATAAAACTTTTGAAACGAGAAGTCTTGATCGTTGACGGACTTGGTGCACCGACCAACTTAGTTTTCGCTAAAAAAGACCCCATTTGTCGTCAAATTTCGTTAGGTATTAGTTTGTCAAATAAATGACATTAAGTAAATGTTGATTGTATTGATTGCCTCTTTCGAGCAATATATAAAAAATCATCATTTTGATAAAAAGATCTGAACTTTTTTAAAACCAAAAGTAAGCCTCGTATATGATGACAAAATAATTTCCAACAACGTCATTATTTCAAATAAAACTTTATATTGCAAGTTTTATTAAAAAAGTATTACTTTTCTAGAGAAAAAACGGCATTAAATTAATTTTTATTCAACTAAGCTTTAACTTTGTTTCTACCAATCAAAAACAGACACTTAATTATTTGTTATATACTAAAATTAGGAAAACAAAATTAATTAGCTATCTCAGTGATAATTTGCCAGCCAACACCCTTCAAGTCTTTAAAGAAAAAGCAACCAAATAGATAATTGATAGCATTAAAGATATAAACAAAAGCCCATCTAAGTATGCTATTGAAGTAAAATAAAATCATCACCTTATGTATGAAAGTTTACTAGTATTTGAACCAGTATTAAATTTTTGTATTTTTTCGTCTACTCTATGCTGATGCTGTATGGCTTCCATTTTCTTCTGTAATTCCCCCATCATTTAAATAGTATGTCATATTATTTAGACAGATCTCATCTTTGACTTGAAACTACGACCATATACCACATACGTATAGACATACATATATAAAATATTATATGCTGCAGATATGTACGTTTGTGAGAACCTATCATCAACAAGAAGAAAAATAATAAAATGCTGCAAATTATTGACGGGCTATCAAATTGATAAGACAACAATAGAAATATGGTTCTCGCTATCTGCCCATTTTGATTTCTATTTCCTTAGTTTTTTGTTTGTGATTTTGTTTGTCTCTATTAATGGTTCAGTTTCTTGGTCGCTCGTTTTCCCCTTTCCATCTTAAATTTTATAAGACGTTTCAAATGCGTATCTTTCAGCGTTACATTTTCTATAGATACAATTTTTTTCGCATGTTGTAGTACGTATATATACTATAAGACTATGTTGTTAGTACACAGAGAGAACAATTTCTTAAATATTTTGAAAATAATAACAAACAATTTACAGTGATGCTAATAAACTTCAATGTTGAATTAGTTAGTTATATATTTAATGAACCAGTCGTGTAATAGATTTCTTATGTAAGTAAAAAAACAATTTTTATTATTATTGGAATTTGAATAGGAAATTTTCGTAATAAAAATCATAATTTAGTTTTTTTCTGTGTATTTTCCCTTCTTTTTTAGTTTTTTAGTTTTCAGTTTTACTTATATTCTTTTACTAGTATTTGTTTTGAAAAAAAATAACGTTGATAATGAGGATATAATGACGTTGACAGTAATAAAGTTGTTATGATTGTATATTTACGTTGATCTTATCCCTTGTCCTGCCACTTTTTTCCTTTAGTAAATATGTATATTGTTAGCGTTAAGTGTAAATAAAAGTAATTGTTGTTAAGTGACAGGGACGACGGGATACTTAAGATTTCGATGGGTTTTTTTATCTGTTCTTATTCATTACTACTACATTGTTCTATTAAAGCTGCTGTCTGGTTAAGTTTAGTGTAAAATTTTATTTAGATACATAAAGGATATTAAAGCTTTAATTCCAAAGTCAAAGAATACTTTAGGGAGTAATAATTTCAGCGGAAATAATATTATTTTTAATATTTTTTATTATTAACGTCATCATCATATAGTGTTTTATGTTACTATCTCTAAGGAATTTGTAAAAGAAAAAAAATGCATTTTTATAGCAAAAAAAGTTATTTAAATACATGGGCAAAGAGTTTAGCTGGGATATTAGTTTTGGTTAAGTAAGAAAACCTTATGAGTTATCTGTAAATTTTTTCGTTTTTGTGATTGATAAATATCATTCTAATTTAATGCATACATTACTTAAAAAAATAAAAAGGATATTATAAAAGAAGGTGTGATATGTTGAGTTAATAAATAAGAAAGAAGATTCATTATAAACCAAATGCCCTTACTGTAGACGACCTTGTGTTTTAAAAACAAATGCTAATAACAATACTCAACACTGAAAAATAAACTGACTGTTCCACGTGCCCTATGATTGAGAACACTAAGTACAATAAAACTGAATCATTAGCATTTTTACATCTCGTCACTATTAGTAGTAATATGCACTTTTTATTTTTAGGTTAAATATGCACTTTTTTACTATTTCTTTATATATTTCAAAAACAAACATCAAAGTGATCATACGTTTTCATAGAATCTTATTCTTCACAAAATTTTATGTAATTTGAGTTTTTTTTATTTATTGTTTGTGTCAGGATAACTGAGTTTCATCGGAATTAAGTTAGAAATGTATTTTTTTGAGTTATTTCAGCTATGAACCAATCGTTATACGGCACAAAAACTAGATATACTAACGATCATATATGGGAGAAAAAAAGTTTGCATCCATCTGCTAGATTATGAGCAGGGAAACCACAAATATGCAATTGCATGTTTTTCCTGTCCGAAGTATGTAAGCACAAATAAGATATTTAATACGTTTCAGAATTTTATAAGAATTTTGGCATCGATTTGTTATTGCATATTTTTGTATATTTTCCCTTTACAGCATGTTTTTCCATATTTCACACTGAGTCGTCTGTTTAGGGAATTTTTTGCTATTTTTGTGGCATATATGGCAGTTTTTCTGCATATTTTGGCTTTTTAAATTTTAATCTGCATATTTAAAAAACACAAAGAAAAAAATCTGATTTGCAAACGAAAATTTTGATATTTTTCTACATTTAGAAATTTTTTCTTTTGCTATTTTTAATTTGCTTTAATGCATTCTCTAATTTCTCTAATTCTTAATTCTTAATCTCTAATTTCTTAAAAATGTTCCTCATTACATTAGTTTATTCTCAGTTTACTTACAGCTTTAAATATTTTCAATTATGTACTTTTTAGCAATTTTTGGCTTGTTTGCATTTCATAGAAAAATAGTGGGACGAGAATTGTCGCCTTTTGCGAATATTTATACTACTTATGGGATTTTGCTGAATTGTTAATAATGGGAACCACTAATATGAAAAACATGTGTGATTTATTCCCTGCGGGAAATGTTGTACCAATTGTCTTAACCGTACGTGTCCTATGACTAGTGAAAATGGGAATGGTACGAAATATTTCTGAGTGGTGATCGGTGAAAAGAATCATATCACAATATATCACAAAACTAGAACAATGATGTTAAGAAAAAACCCTCATTGGACAATCAGAATTTTTCCAAATTAAAAATATTTATTTAAAGTACAATAATGCAGCTAGTATTAAAGAACCCATCACAGGACAAGTACCCTTAGTTTGTGTCTAGAACCTATTACTGAGTATCTTAATTATGTCAATTGACCTCCTCCAATGACAACGCCATGTAAAAGTTACCGGTGCCTTTCATATAAAGTTGCGGAGCTCGAACCGATTGCTAGTCCTTGGGAACCAGTCACGTGACCTGTCTTGTGACTGGTTCTTTTCCCTCTAGGGATTAGTAAACATTTAAATTCATAAATTATTTGGGGTCTGGGTGCCCAACACCCACGCTATTTCCACGTTAAAAGGGAAAATATTGTCCATAAAACAAGGCAAATAAAGTCCATGCAAATGGTACTACAGAGTCAAGATTGACTGCCGAAAGAAAACCAGGCTTTGGCCGTGCTTAATTGTTTTCTTTTCTGGGTATGCTAAGTAGTGGATTCGAACAGTTTAGATTTTTGACTAGGCAGAAAACCTGTATTCTGCGAAGCCAATATTCAACATATCCATGGGCATTATTCCCTGTTTGAAGTGAAAAAATGTCCTTGGACGTTATTTTCTTGTACATTATTGCATGCTACCAATATATATATATATATATATATATATATATATATATATATATATATATATATATATATATATATATATATATATATATATATATATATATATATATATATATATAAATAATTCGTGCTGTCAGAAATTAATATCATATAAATTAAAAATGAAATGATAAAGCTTTAAGGGAATATTTTTTACATTTTGGGAGCATATTTTTAAGTTCTTAGTGCATATTTAATGCGCATAAAATAAATTTTTTAGGGAATATTTTCCGAATGATATATCACAAAGTAAAAATTAATTAAAAGCAGAAATATTGCTATGAATATTGTCATCTGGTGTAAGATTTGCGAAACAAAAAATTCTAAATAATGACAAAACTAAGAATTCATTTGAAAAATATGGATTAGATATAAATACACCACTCAAGACTGAAACTAACTTTTCATTATGTCAATATAATTGCCCACACTAAACAATATAAAACTGCATTATTAGAATTTTTACACGTTAATTTTGTTAATATAAATATTAGTTATATCCTTAGAAAAGAGAAAAAAGAATGAGCTGATATTTAAAGTTGTTTCTCATATATCTCAGGATTTACCTAATGGATTTTAAATTTGTTTGCCAACAATATATTCGTTAGAATATCATCTTTTGTGTAGTATGCAAATTGCAGAAAATGGTTAAATTGGCATTAAATTGGACTTCAACTATTTTGTCAACAGCCCACAGGATTGTTGATTAAAGCTGAACCCGCACCAACATAAGACAAAACGGTCAGCACATTAGTTCTTATGAGACAACACACACCAAATTTTTTTGGTGTGCGTTATAATCATACGAGTGTCTTTTACTTAAAAGACAAAAATGTTTTGTCTTCTTCGGTGTGTGCTTAGGCTAAGGGTTTTAGTTTTATGGCTCTAAAAAATAATTTAATTGAAGCAATGAAATACTACAGTCTTACTATAATATTAACATTCCAGCAAAAATATCCGTCTACTGGAAGCAGGTTTGTAATCTGACAACTTACTTGTACCAAATTTATTTTTCTGTGATAAGTTGATTAATAATGCCTACATATTTATATATTTTGAAGTAAATTTTTAATATTTGTTATATATGTATGAAAAGTTCTTTTAAATATCTTTAAATAAACAGCATACATTCAATGTTTTTTTAAGCACCCCTTTACTTATAATTTACTAAATGCAAATATTTTCGAAACTAGTCAATTTTAGCATTTACGATTAATGTCTAGCTGCTAATGGTGCTGCTGTGAACTCGTGATAGCGACGCCAGACTAACGGTAAACAAATCATGTAACTGTTACAAATAAAAGATGTTAAAAAGCAAATGCTCTTTGAGTTTACTAAAATAGAAACTTTTTGCTGTCTAGCTTAAAACACCCAGTTTTCCCTCCCTTTTGGGGCAAAGCTATTTTTAAACTAAGTTATATTTGTTTCTATCTACACACATATATAAGTGAATGCCTTTGCAAATCAGTGGTGTCTGTACATACATACCTGTTTGCCAAATGTAGGCGATAGTGAAGGCGGAGGTGGTGATTGTGTGTTTATTCTGGCTGTGGGCGTATAAAGTATACGCTGTGATTCCATATTCAAACGATCAAATGCTTTTTCCTCCAAATGGAACTCATCTTCACTATTTGTTTCCTGTGGTATAACGTCAGGGTTTTTATCCTCTAAACTTGAATGGCTGCCCATATTGCGTGAGAGTGGCTCAGCACTACCTTTGTCTGCTTCAGTTGTTGTGGTATCGCCATTAGGTCCGCGACGTGTGTGTTTTGTACGAAATTTCATGAAAATCACAATGCAAATAGCCACCAGCACAAGTGTGGCTATGACACCAACCAATGCTCCCAGCAATGGTGTTAGTTGAACTAAAACTGCTGTAGAGGAAGCTGTTTGTTGAACGAAATTCAATTGTTTTCATGGTATATAGTTTTTTCCGTTTATTTCAATTTTGTTCATTTTGGGTTGCGTGTACATGGTACAATGATGAGAGTTTGCGGGATTTCCAAAAAAAAAATCCATTACAAAAAGTAGAACAATACGGTGACCACACATAAAATGAATAGAAAAAAAATAAAAAGTTATCAGTTAAAATAAATTATATATTTATATGATTTTTGCAGATGTAAATGTATTCTAATAGAAATTTAGCAAAAATAGTAACAACATTTTTAGATATTACAAAATTCCAGCCAAGCTTGATATTATTTAAGAATATTTAAGTTTAAAAACGCATTTTTACAGACAGTGCTGAACAACAAAAGCGTAAAATGTGGATTTCAGACGTTACTTGGCAATTTATTGAAGATAGATGCCAATTGCAAGAGCCGAACAATGCTTCCACAACTATCCTATAAGCACAGTATACCGATTTAGACCACCGGGTGTAACGTAGCACCCACGAGACAAGCGGGTTTGGATAGGAAATATGACCAGGCAGCTGACAATACACATTGAAGTAGAGATCTGGTCAAAATTGTAAAACAGATAACAGGGAATGCCCGTTCACCCACATATGCTCCTAAAGACCCGGTAGGAGGAACTGCCTCATCCGCTGAGGTCTATTATGCCATCATACATCCAATTCCTCAACCCAAAACTGTCTGACAATGTCACTATACTTCTTATTAGATCTCATCCGACATAAGTAGATTTTGTCTGTACTGAAGAATGGCAAGGCACCGGGCATAGACAACATCAATCCTGAATTGCTTAAGCCTGATCCGACTCTAAGCACTGAAATTATTAGAGATATTATCGAAGGCTCTTAGACATCCCACTCACTTCCCTCTGAGCTAATGAAGGAGTGATAATAAAACTTCACAAGAAAGGAGACCTCACAAAGTACAAGAACTGGAGGGGTATAACTATTTTAACGATGATTAATAAGATGTTAGCTAATATAATCCATGCTATCAATTGCAGCAGATCTTCGAAAGGAGCATGTAGGCTTCAGACCACACATTTATTTCATATTTATCGACTTTGCCGAAGCATTCGACACTATCCAACACCAGCCAATTTGGTACGCACTGTGATGCAAGGGAACTTGAACTAATCGACCATATCAGAGCGCTGTACGGCAATTACTGCATAAACGTATGTTGAGCAACCCGATCTCTGTAAGCACTGGGATACGACAGGCATGTATCCTACCTCCGCTGCTATTCAACATTGTAATGGACTTAATTAATTATGCAGCAATCAACAATGCAGTAAAAGGGGTAACAGATGGGGTATGAATGGTCGAACAAAATATCTTGACTGCCCTGATGATGTTTATTTGCTAGCATATAACTTTACCGACATATCAGCCAAGTTTAATGAGATACATCCGCTAGCATCTAATGTTGGTCTTCATATTAACATCATATTAACAAAGGTTCTACGAATTAATACCACCAATCTCTCACAGTTCAAAATCAGCAACGTAGAGCTTGAGAATCTACAATCGTTTTGCTGCGTAGGAAGTATCATATCCACTATGGGCGGCTCACATGAAGATATTGCAAATCGCATAAGAAAGGTAAAACAGTCATTTGGAGCATTGTAACGAGTATGGAAGTCTCCGGAAATCCATACAAAAACTGAGCTCCGACTCTTCTCCTCAAATGCTTGCTCTACCTTGTTATACGGATAATAGTCCTGGAACTCAACTGAAAGCTACATACAAGCCCTGCAAATATTTATTAACTGTTGCTTACGAAAAATATTGGGAATATTTTTGCCGAACGTAGTTTATAAGAGAGAGCTTTGGCAAAGAAAAGATGAAACACCAACCCGTATAGTAATTGCAAAAAGGTAATGGAGCTGGGTTGGCCATATTTTGAAAAGATCTCATTATGATATACCAAAGATTTGCAATTGAATGGAACCCTCACGATAGCAGAAGAAGGTTTGGATGCGCTTAATAAGGCCATAAGAATCCGAGATAGGAAAAACTTGGTCTGAATTAAAGCTTATGGCGCAGGACAGATCCCAATGGAAGAATTTCGTTACAGCCCCTTCTTCCAACTTGGAACCATACGGATCAAAAATAAAAAAGTTTTAAAATTATAGGCTTTTTATATCAAAAATGAGTCAAAAGGAGGCTGACTACATATAGAGTAGATATGCGTTTGCAGGACTAATTGCGAAAATCGCTTGATGTGTGTGCCAGAAAAATCAGAAAAAGAACAAAAAAGAATAAAGTCATGATTACTATCTTTATTGGACCGAATAAAAGTTCGAATCACACCTATTAACTGGCAACCTCTCTTATGTGCTTTGAGAATTAAAACTAGTTGAAATCGGTATGGATTTTTAAAATTTGATGGTTTCGAAAAAAGTTTAGAGTTTCAGGTGATCGAGTTTATAACCCTGTTGTTCATAATATATTGCCATATACTACTGCTTCAACAAAAGCAGGTTTGTAAGCAAGAGATACCAATTGTTGTTTTGCCTGCTTCAATTGAACGATGTAAAACTTGGAAGCTCTTGTTTTTGACACAAAACAGCGCTTCTTTCCAATTCTCAAAAACGCTCGTAAATCATACCTCTTCGTCTTATTAAGTCATCCAATTTTATAATCCTTAAACTACAGACAAATCAAATCGTGCTTTATTATAAATCCCTCTCTTCCATGTAAGTGAAAAATGAAGAAAATTATCATGCTTGAAATGGGTCTGAAGTTTTTAAATGTGTTAGTGTTTGTTTTCAATAACGCGTGCGAAAATTCTTTAGAACCTACTTTGTTGAAATCTACAATGCTACTAAATAAAATTTTTTCATTTTAAAATTTGTGTTGATTAATTGCAAAAAGCCGACTAACTTCGTAATTTAAACAATATGAACACTGAGAGGTCGCTGCTTTCTTTTTGAGCATCCTCGGAAGCGATTCAAAGCATCGCCAAAGCATCCATAAACATAAAATTGTTTTACTGAGTACATACATATATAGTAGTATTACTTTTATGATCTCTCCCAATGTGCAAAGTTTTTTTTATTGGCATGCAAAATATAGTTTAAAATAAACATGCTATCATCTTTATAAAAATTCACATAAAAATTATCAATTTTAGTGTGTTTACTTAAATAAATTTAATTGCAAATGCTAGAAACTTGTGTAATTAAAGTACATGGTATGTAATTATTTCATATTTCACACAACTCACCTGTTCGCAATAAAGGAGCTGAAAGTGTTCGACCACGTACTCGACACGAGATTTTACTGGCACCCTGCCCATTGACCGCGGTAATGCGTATTACAAACACCGAATCACTTGGCAATCGTTTAACCGTAAATTCAGGATTACGAAATGAAGTATTGTACAATATTTGACGATTCAATTCATCATACACTTGCACATGGAAATGTTGTGGTATGCCACCATCATAGCCTGGTAAACATTGTATCTGCATAGAATTTGCGGTGGCATTGTAAGCAGTACAATTTTTAACCGAATCAGGAAGATCTGAAAATAAAACGAAAATTATGAAAAAAAAATTATGGAAATAATTGGAGTTTTATATGTATATTCAGCTAGATATTTGTTACTTGTTTGGTTTGTTGCCATATTTTTTTAATTATTAGAACAGCCTATTACTGGTATAAAAATTTTAATTAAAAAAATTTTTTTTCGCGTTAATGGGATTTCCTTTATTTACATATATCTTAAACGCAATCTAATTTGGAAACCAATTATATAATTATTTTGTATTAAACGTGTGAAAAAATACTAAACATGTTTACAAAAAACACCACTTAAAACTTACCAAAAGTGAAAACGGCTTAAAAAAGAAAAGGAAAAACACTTGTAAATTTTATGCCATACATTGCACGTTTGTATACAGAAGTTATAAGTAGTTTAAAAGCCTATATGTCAAACGCTCTTGATAACGAGGGTATTCTAAAAAGAAATTTCGGAAGTGAATGCAAATACAATCTTGTTCATATATACAAACATCGCACAGTAAGACAGAATGAAAATATTTTTAAAATAAATCTGCCATTTCTAAACTGATGACCTGATCTGTGTAAAAATTCACTTGTCTTTCTAATTTTTATACTTATCTATTTACTTTTTTTTAATTTACACCAGTGTGCGATGCTCAATATGGCTTTTTTTTTGTGAAGTTGATTAATCGTGATGTGCTATTCGAGTTTCTTCTAAGTTATATACATTTTAATATTCCACGTTGATTTACCCGTTATTTCATAGCATTATATCTACCAGTATTTCATACAAATTTTACTAATGCAGATCCATTTAGAAGAATGTGTAACAATTTTAATGATTTGTAGAATTTAACTGACTTTTTGTAAATGTTGATGTTATTACACGTAATATAACATTGTTTTTAAATACTTAAATTTTATAAGTGTATTATATGTTAAAAGTTATTTGAAGACCATGGTATGAGTCTAAAAGAATATTTTCCATGGACTTTTTAATTAAATAAATAAATAAATAAATAAATAATTATATATTGCAACAAGGCGTGTGGTACCCAACGAAAGACCAAGGTAATGAATACAATTTAGAATTTTAGAATTTAGAATTATTCTTTATTTATAAAATTTTCTTAAGGGATAATTTACAAAATGTTGAA
Organism: Panzeria rudis; assembly: GCA_956483635.1. Taxonomy (NCBI): domain Eukaryota; kingdom Metazoa; phylum Arthropoda; class Insecta; order Diptera; family Tachinidae; genus Panzeria; species Panzeria rudis. The sequence continues at coordinate 35,066,155 of OY101450.1, forward strand.
AAGTTTCATATTCCTGTAAACTGCACAATTTACAAAGCTTGTCCACATTTTCTGCATTAAATCTGTTATAGTTTAGTGCAATTAACCCACTGCGTGCTTTCAATAATAATGTGATTTTGTCTGTAGTAAATTTATCATTCAAGTAGTGGTTTCCTCTTTCATAATCGAGTTGTTTGTAGATTCTTGAGGTTTTTGCTTTGTTCTCCAATCTTTCATTAAAAATATTATTCTTCAAATTATTGAGCAATTCCATTGTTGTTCTGTGTGGTTTGTTTCTGGCCACTATATATTTACAGAATTGGCTTTTGATTTTAGTTCCTTTACCCAAAAAAATTACGCCGCAATAAAATTAAGGATAATTGGTGAGGTAATCTATTTTGTGTATGATTATATATTATTCTGCTTAAATATTTAAGATGAAGTCCCAAAGTAAAAAGATGACTGTCTTCAGCTGCGCTTTCTAACATAAGAATGTAGTTTGTGGTAAAGCTAGGTATATTTAATATTATTTTCATAAAATATATATGCTTATCACTGAGACGCACTTGACTGCTAGAAGTTTTTTTTAAAATCAACGGATATACTCTCTACGACACAAAGGACCCCCAAGGTAGAGCTTGTGGTGGCTCGGGTATACTAATAAAATCGCGATTAAAACACTACTTAATGAGTGATCATTGTGAAGACTATCTTCAAGCAACTAACATATGCATTGAAGCTTTTCATCAAAACTTGGTGATTTCATCAATTTACTCTCCTCCCAGGTACTCTATTACAGAAAATCAGTATAGTAGATTTTTTAATTCACTAGGCCCACGCATTTTGGCCGCCGGTGATTACAACGCTAATCACACGTTCTGGGGATCTCGCCTCATCACGCCAAAGGGTCGCGGTTTGTTTGACACAATTTAAAAAATGCGGTTAAATGTTATATCAAGTGGGCAGCCAACTTACTGGCCAACAGATCGCCGAAAAATACCTGATGTTATTGATTTTGGAGTAGTAAAGGGTGTGCACAGCGAAATGATCCAAGTTGAAGCATCTTTAGATTTGTCTTCAGATCACTCGCCAACTATTGTCACTATATATTCACATACAACATATTCACCCACTTGTGATTTAACAATGACAACCACTGATTGAAATACAAAAAATATTTGAGTACTCATTGCCCAGAAAATATTCCATTAAAAACGCCTGCTGACATAGATGACTCTATTAGAATGTTTGAGGCAAACCTTAAGCAAGCTGCTCTAAATGCTACTACTACAAATCTTCAGGTGACATATAATAAAATTTTTTCAGCAAATGTAAAACGGCTTTTATCCGAAAAAAGAAGAGTTCGTAGAGAATGGCAACGCTACAGATCCCCTCAGCTAAAATCTATGCCCCAGGCGCTGATGAAATAAGCAATAAAATGCTCTTAGAGCTACCCTATACTGCAAAACGGATAATGCTATTTATTTTTAACAGTATTTTGCGCCTCAAATGCTATCCCGCAGAATGGAAGGTTTCGCTGATTACCATGATACCTAAACCAGGCAAAGATCATACGAAGGTGGAGTCCTATAGGCCTATAAGCCTGTTGTCTAACATGTCAAAACTATTTGAAAAGCTACTTATGAGTAAGCTAACACCCATACTGAATCGTACTGGATGCATTCCAGACCACCAATTCGGTTTTAGGAGACAACATAGTACGATTGAACAAACACATAGACTCGTGAACGTGGTTAGAAAAACCTTCAAAGAAAAGAAATATTGTTCTGCGCTCTTCATCGATGTTTCTCAGGCATTTGATAAAGTATGGCACACAGGTTTAATACATAAACTAAAGCAAAACCTACCCGAAAACATTCTTAAACTTTTAGAAAGCTACTTAACTGAGCGAAAATTTGTTGTTAAAGAAGGTAATTTTCAAAGCCCTCCGCAACCCATTGAAGCCGGAGTTCCTCAAGGCAGCATCCTCGGTCCTGTATTATATCTGATATATGCCTCTGACTTGCCGGTAAGCAGTAACAGACACATATCAACATTCGCTGATGATACAGCTTTTCTAAGTGTTCACAAAAACCATCAAGAAACCACCCGCAATTTGCTAGATTATATACCCCAGTTGAAAAAATGGCTAAAACAATGGCGGATAAAAATTAACGACCAAAAATGTCTACACATTACTTTTACATTGTGCAAAGAAACCTGCCCACCTATACAAATAAATAACCAAACTATACCTCAACACACTGAAGTAAAATATCTCGGTGTTCATCTTGATCGTCGTCTAACATGGAAGTCACACATAAATGCAAAGGTGACCCAAATGAAATTAAAAGCAGCTCAAATGAATTGGCTCATTGGAAGGAACTCTACTCTAAGCCTAGATTGTAAACTTCTTCTATACAACTCCATTCTAAAACCAATATGGTCCTACGGAATCTAGTTATGGGGCACTGCCTCGGCATCAAATGTAGAAAAAATTCAAAGGCAACAAAATAAAATACTCCGTACGATTACAGCAGCCCTATGGTATGTCAGAAATAAGCGAATTCATAAAGCCCTAGACGTGCCGCCGGTTAAGACAGTGTTTTCTAAACACGTGACAAGCTTCATAAAAAGACTTGAGTTGCACCCAAATCCCCTAGCCCGAAACATCATTAAATTTAGAGGCCACACTCGGCTGAGAAAGAGGGACACTCTTGCTCTCAGCCGAACACGAGAGACGTAAACAACCAAACAACCAACCGCTGAAACAAATATTTTTGTCTGGCACTGGCTGGACTTAAAATTAAAATTTTAGAGTTAAGATTTGATTACTTATTGTTAGTTCAATTTTATTGAAGATACAATAAATAAATACATATAACCGAAGAAAAAAAACATAATATATAGTTGCAGCTTATTAACTTCTTCAAAGTACCCAAAACCCTACACATGAGCTGCATAGGCTTGGACTGCATACTGCTAGGTAAACTTTCTATTTCATTCTTACTTTTATATCTTGTTTCCCGATTAAACTTTGCCATGTTAAGTTAAGTTCGCCTTTTGCCTGAATATTTTTTTCGACCTGTTTAGTAAAGTTAAGTTTTTGTGTGAAGATTACACCCAAATAGTTAAATTCCGAGGATATTTTTACCATATTCCTTTAAAAACCCATTCTTCGTGTTGTTTAGTCGACCACCATTTCTATATACCAAAAGTTCGGATTTATTTAAATTAACTTCAAGATTCCACATGCCGCAGTAAATTTCCAGGTTCGGTATCGTTTTTGCAATACTGTAATATCATCAGCTAATATGACTATGTCATCAGCATAGAGTAGAAGCCGGATATTCATATTTTCAACCATAAGAACATCTTCCAAGCAGTCATGTAAATCATTAATATACAGGGCGAAAAGTAATGGGACAGTAAACACCCTTGCTTGACACCAGATTTTGTTTCAAAATATTCCGGAAAATGTTCACCAGTACACACGGCAGATTGTGTATTAATTTGTATAAATTGTTTCTATAAACTATAAAATTTGTAAGATTCTCCCATCTTAAAGAGCTTATATATCATAGCTTTTCTTTATACACTATCACATGCAACTTTGAAGTCTACAAAAAAAAAGAATAAACTTTTCTTTTTTCCGCTAGCTTAATGCTCCCAATCGCTGATAAATTAAGGTTATGAATATTAAAAACGAGCTTTTCATATTCATAATAGGGACGATTTGTAAAGCCGTCGTTGACAGTTTACTGAGAAAAGTCAGATATCCTGCGGCAGCATCAGCACCTGTTTTCTTGTTGATATTTGGCAAATAAGAAATAAATATCTTCTGATGGCTTTGTTTTTTTAATCTTGAAAAAATCATCACATATGTAACAGACAAATAGCATCCTAGCAATATATTGTCATATTACTAAAAACTAATTTTGTAATTCTTTGTTTTTTATGTCTAATATAACACAGCACAACAAAATGGAGGCTTTTTTGTGCTCTTTATATAAAAATAGCTGAACCTTATGTATTTTTATCTACTTACTACGATGGCAGCATTAGTTTTTCCCTATCAGCTGTAACTTTAAAGATATAGTGACATTTAGCATTTGCATAATTTCACGAATATTTCACGAATGGTCCTCCAAACTTTAAAATACTTTCTGGTTTATTAATCTACATAAAAATCTCTTTCATTTGGATAGGTCACATTTATGTGCATTAGTAATTCCAATTATTCGTGTTTTATCATAGTTCGAATAAAATTCCATAATTTTTATTCTGGTTCAAACAGCCGAATAATTTTAAGTTTTTATTCGAATATTCGAACGCATAACGAATAAAAACTTTCCTTAGAATAACCACGTTAAGGCTATGATTTTTAATGTATTCTATCACTTGTTTCGACTTTTTAAAGGCATTAACAGTTATTCCATATTTTGTCATTTGGATCTTCATTTAAACTATTAATTTGTATAATGTGTACATTACGCAAATGGCAAAAGAATAAAGAAGTTGTTGATTCGTGACATTTGTAAGCCTTAGAACACTTTTTGCAAATTTGATTTTTCTGATTAAATTGAGAAGTGATTTTTCAAAAGTGCTTATTTCCAAGTTAAGCCTAACTTAAGTAATGAGAAAAAAAGTATACGACTCTCTTAAAGAATATTTTCTAACTTATTTGTACTTATAAGCCAGAAACTAAAAAATAGTTCATAGATAGTTATAAATCTTATTCACAATTCATAACTAGCTTAGCATCGGCTATTAGTTTCTAAAAGTAAAGCAAACCCTAAATATTGAATTGGCATATAGAGAAAATAAAATGTCAATAATATTTTGAACGATTTATGTTGTAGTTAACTAAAAAGCCTATAAGCCTATTAAAAAACAATTTTTGTTTTGTAAAAAACTCATGGAAACTCTAAAAAAGAAATTTGTTGGTTATATTTTGTACATAAATTAATTTAAAAAAAAAAATTAGGTTTCAACGAAGCCCAAGGTAACTGAATGCTGACGAAGAGTGTTGCGGCACAGCAAATACGTACTTCATTCTGCTGGTGTAAACCTTTGGTCCACAAACTCAGCTTTGCTACCGTCAAACAGAGACAACAATTGCAATTACCGATTGCAACTTGTTTATGGTCCTTCGAGCTGGATATGGTGCCGGTGTCAGCGATGCCGACGGCCACTATGTCTTCATTTGGTGCCACAATGCGATTCACCTGCTAACAATAAACCAAAACCACGCCCACTCTCACATCTACAAAATTAGCGGTTATAAAAACTGCAACCTGAGCCAAATATGCCAGCAACTGCAGTCTCTTCATCAACCTGATTGTTCCAACAAACTCATAGTTTACGGCACTACTGGCTGTAACCTGAGTGTTCACGACGCCAGCAGCTGCAGCCGCGTCAGGACGCTACAAACCTCACTCAGCATCAATGATACCATCGTTACCACGTACGACGCTTGAAGATCTACAGTGATCACTGAGCTCTGCGTTTACGACACAAGCAGTGATGAAACAGCATTAACAGCAACTCGGACGTCACTAGATTGCAATCAAATTTTGTTGAAATCATTTGGTATCAATCAATTTCCATGAAATCACTACTATAGTGTAAGTCAAACGAAATTGTATAAAAAACGTGCCAAAACGTAGGTTAGTTAGCCATTTCATGCAGCTTTTTTTAGTTATCATACTAAGCTTTATTTCTAGAAAAATTAGTATCATTCGAAGAGAACGATAATTTTGATTCTGATTTCATTTTGATTGCAATTACTGGATTTGATTGCAATCATTAATATAGAAATTAATTTCAAAAAATTGATTGCAATCATTTTTGTTAAATTGATTTCATGATTTCAAATTGAAATCATGAAATCAAATTTACGATTTTGATTGCAATCAAAAACTAGCAATCATTAACATGATATCATGTGATTGCAATCAAATTGATTGCAATCTTTCGCAGTTCTGGTTGCGGCACATAAAATAAGTATTCCAATCTGCTGCTGTAGACCTATAGTTCCCGAACTGTGCTTTGGTACCGTCAAATCGAGACAACAATTGCAATTACCGATTGAAACTTGTTTAATAAGGGCTTATACAAATAAAGTTAGTCAATAAATTTTTTTTTACCAAAAACACATCTCTAGTGCATTTCCTTTTTGTATGTGTGTTTTTTTTTGGCGCACTAGAAATGGACGCCATCAGCTGTTTTTTGAATGTGTTAGTTAGCTGGCATTTAGTTACAGCTTTGCCCATAATTACGTGCAAACTTTTCGTTCTGAAATTAACCAACTGTGAATAGCTTAAATAAGTATTTAACAAAGTCAAGATTTAATAATGATTTCTGAATATGCGCCATTATGTTAAACTTGTAATTAAACGAATAAGAAGTTTATAGTATCAAACTTAAAACATGTATGGAGCTCATCAGTCATATTTTTTATTTTCTTACTTGCATACGACAAACGGTTGGTTTTTTTCAACTCTAAATTGTTTTTATAAGGGCAATTGAAAATAAATATAAGCAACAACAGCTACAAGTTGTTTTCACAGTAATCTGTGATGCCAATATGTATTTTTACGTTGTCCGTGATTGTCATACCTGTTTCATTAGATTTTCGGGGGCGTGGGACGCATGCACAGTGCCTGAAGGCGACATAAGTAAGCACTTATAGCGACTATAGATAATTGTTTGTTTTTTGTATCAAACTCTAAGAATTAGGTGGAAATGAGCCCTTTTGTACCACACTTTGCTTTTTATCCACGGAAATATACTTTCTTTGTAATGGACTTTGATCTAGAGCATACAATCGTACAATCGTACTTTTTTAGTACAAATTAAAGCTAAAAAGTACGATGACTCATGGCTCATTTGGTACTATTAGCAAATTATCCCAATTCATTGTTTTTAACCAAATTGGATGAGACTTTCTCAAGTTATAATAAAATCTGTGGAGCAGAGCATCCTCTTCAAAATCTAAAAAAAAAAAATTAGCTGCCTGTCCCACAATGTCGATAAGAAATTTCTTTCTCCAATTTATATTGAAAACAATAATAAAAAACTAAAACTTGTTTTTGTTTTTAATATAAATATGAGAACGAAATTTTCTTATCGACATTGTGGTACAGGCAGTAAAAGAAATTATTAATAGAAATTAAAATTTCGTCTGTTTTTGTAGATAGAGTAACAAACAATATGACTTTTTTTATTGCATAGTGTAATATTTTATTTGATGAATATTGTGTTGATTTTTTGTTTAAACTGCACGAACAATGTCGATATATCGATATATTGTAATTAAAAAAGGGCCAATGTCAAAATATTCACTTTTGAGAAAACCCCTATTTAAGTTTAAGTTTTATGTATGAATTAGGGATGGGCAAGTCAAAAAAATATCGATATATATCGATATCGATATATTTTTAAATATCGATCGGCATCGATATATATATCGAATAAAAAAATATCGATATTTCGATATATATCGATATATTTCCAAGCATGATTATTCATACATAATACCATAATTTCTTAAATATTAAACAAAAAAAGCACTTCCCTTATAAATAATTAACCCGAAAAGAGTAAATTTCTAACTTCCTTTCTGTTTCAACAATATTTCATGGAACGTACATCAAGAAAATCACGCTCAAAGAAAGAAAAATTTTCGAATACAAAAAAGAACACAAGTAAAACAAAAGATTTTGTTAAGAATATTCTATTTAATGGAGATTGTGTCGAATTTTTTTAAATAACTGAACGAAAAATAAAAGCAAAGCTATAAAAATATCGAATTTGGTACTGTCGATATATTTAAAAAAAAGATCGATATGTTTCAATTAAAAATATCGACGATATATATCGATATATTTTAGAGAAAATATCGATATATCGATACTTTTACCCATCCCTTGTATGAATTCATAGTAACATTGGGTAGCAAAACCAATATGAAGCTAACTAGAACAGCTGGGTCACAAAAAATAAAAGAGAGTAAGAACAGCAACCTAATTCTCTGATAACCTTAAAATAGCAATATATGGCCCTTTTAGCACCAACAGATATATCGATATATTTTTGAGAAAACATCGAACATCGATACTTTTGCCCACCAAATGAATTTTTGCCTGTTCAAATGAATTTTAAGTACGTTTTTTTTTTATTACTAAATTTGTTTTTATAAAAACGTAAAAAACGGTTTTAGTACTATTGGGGTTGAAAAAGTACGATTTTGAAAGATCGTTGGTACGAAACAAGTTTTCCCATTTATCATCCCTGGTATCAACTATTTTTATTTAAACAACAAAACCACTATTCTGATGTGTAATTGATGAAAAGATTAATTTTGAATCTTATTCACAATAACACTATTTTTTACAATTCATACCAAATTCTGTAAAGGTTCGGAAAAATCGCTATTATAGCAAAAATTCGTAAGAACCTAGCTCAAAAAGATAAAGGCTCACAGAAAATCATTTCTATCACGAAAATTTATAAATTTCTCGAAAATTAATATGCAGAAAAGTATGAAACTTAAAAAATCACTTCTTTCGCGAAGACAGATAAAAAAATTAGGAAGATACACTTAATAGAAATAAAGCGAAAAATCTAAGAAACTCATCTTCATCATCAACATAAACGTATTTACTTTTCGCTTATTATTTCGTTTTAAAGAACTTCTACGTATTTATATCTTTAAATAATATGTTTATAAATGTATGCTTGCATTTTTTTCTATAAGGGGGATTACACACTACGCTTTTGTATGCTAAAGAATATTAAGTATACACTTGTAAAACTTTATACGTTTATTATATATAAATATGTACACAATCCTAAAATCATCTAATACTCTTTTACATAAACAAATGTTTTATATTTTTTATCCAACTTATTGCTAGGTAGTAGTTAAAAATAAAATTCATCTGAAGTAGTAGGAATTTAGGTTTCATATATTTGCAAAAAGTGTAAAAGTAGTAAGGATGTTAGTTTAACCCACAGAATGAGCTAAAAAAGAAGTCGAAAAAAAGAGTTTTGTATTAGAAATAATATTTTTTTGTACTTGTGTCCATAAACATGTTTTCTTATTTTCGAAATAAGCTTTGTATGGATTGTTGATACTTCTGTGTGTATAATAAAGTCAAAATGTAACACACAAAATAAACTCATGAGTGTAGAATATTTAAAAATTAACGTGCTGCTTCGGTTTGCATATAAATAGCCCACTGCCTAGTTGGAAATACATAACACTACGCATACATGGCGTGTACGCTACCGCATTGTTGTGCAGATATAGGAAAATTAATAGATTTTTATATCTCTCCACTCCCTAGATTTTTGTTTAGCAGCGCAATTTATTCTGAGTGACACATATTTATAACAAATTTAGAGATTCTTGCTATGGTGGTTGTGCACATATGTCACAATTACAAATTGCTTTACATGGGAGGTATCTACCACCCCCACCTTCCAAATCAAACACATCATGTTTTTGTTAAAAGCGCATTTAATTTTTGACTAAACACGTTCCCAATTTTTTTTTAAATCACCTTATCGTTATTTACTGTGTGATATCTAAATAAAGTTCATTATATTAGGCAACACCTAAGGCTTTCGAAGATTTGTATTTTTGTGGCGATTGTTCCTTGCGATTTTTCAGTAATTTTGTGTAGCCTTGCTTTAAAATACTGCAAAACCTTTTGGGGGTTCCAGAGGAAGTTTATTTTATATGACCGAAAAGACAATACCACTTTTTTGGAAAAACACCAAAATATTTAGCATTTTTTCATAGTTCATGTTCAGAGAGGTGTTAATTATTCATGCCCTAGTCTTTGTTCCAAATTTTGTCATAATTATTGCACTAGGTTAGTGGAACATATCAAAAAAACTTATTTAAGGTCGCCCAAAAGTAAAAAAAAAATCATTTGCAATTATCTCTAAAACTAAACGAGAACTTACACACATGTAAGAATGATTTTGTAGACATTCTCATGTAACCTTCAGCCTAGGGTGTCCGATTTCCCGGTTTTTTCTCATTTCCGGGAGACGGGAAATAAAATTTCTTATTCCCGGGATTCCCGGGAATTTTGAAAAATTAGTGATTAGGATCAAGCAAGCTCAAGGCAAACAATATAATTAGTTTTTTTTATCAAAATATAAAGAATAAAAGAAACATTCTAAAAGCAAATACGCATATATATTTAAAAACCAATTAAAAATTATTAAATTATTATATGTATTGACATATGTTTTTTTTTTAATTAATTTAAATACATCACCAAAGTGGAACTTATGGGAACAAAAATAAAACAAAATTTAAAAAATTTTATCCCTCAAATGTCCTTGAAATGTGCAGCAAACATAAGTTATACATTTTATAATTTACACCGTACAGGTACATATCGCTTCTTTATTGGAACGTAGTTATATTTCGAAAAAATTTCCGTTGGCAAAGTGCATATGCAAATGTTAGCAAGTATATGACTGGTATTAACTTTTTAATGGCTATAACTTCGATTTATATTACGATATTTGGCTTAATTTTTTTTTACATATAGAGAAGGCCTTAAGCAACACTTTTTCTGCGGTACCTACAAAAAAAAATTTTTTTTTTGAGATATCACTTGGTTGCAGTAAAGGATCGATATTAAGATATCGTATTTGTTTAATTCTTTCTGCCACTACCTTTTCAATCTCGCATATAATTTTTATTGTTGTACCTTTCACACAAGAGATAAATTTAATTAGTCATGCCCGGAAGTTCCATCTATATATTTTAAAACGCTTGAAGTAGGAATCGCCTGAGAAAGCTGTATAACATCCGCTTCATTGCGGACTTGTGGTAAATGTCGTAGGAATTCAATGGTACTCCTACCTTTGTATGTAAGCCTGTTCGGATAAAGGGAAGGTGTTGGACTTACCAAAATATTTTCGTACTACTGATTGGGTCAAACGTTGCAGGTGTATATACATGCATATGTATACAAAGTAAGAATTTGTATTTTTATGTAACAAAACCGCAATTAGCAATACAACAAAAAGTAAAATCCGAAAATGTTAAATTTAATTTCTCAAAATTTCCCGGATAAAATTTCTTCAGACTATAAATTAACTTTTGGCGCATTTTTTTAAAACTAACCTTCCGAGGAAGCTCTGCCCTCTCATATAAATTTTTATATATCTCACTTATGTCTGTGTCGGTTCACGAGCTACCGAATTATTTCCACAAAAAGGTATTTAAGCCACTGTACGAAATTGCTCAAAAAAGCTTCTCCTGTAAAGTTCTATTTTTCTTAGTGAAGATATTCTTATAGGCTCGATATCGAGATCTGAGCATGCATGAACGTGAGCCAAAAAAAAACTATTTCTAACATGAATTTAATTTTTTTATTGTGAACGGGTATGCTTGCTTGTTTAAAGTTATATAAATATTTTTAATGATATTTTTGTCGTATACTAATATATCTTATATGATAACCGTTAATCAAGTAATACTAACTTAATATAAAATTTGACTTTTCCATTGTTCGATTAATCAATTAATCGTTCGATTTATTCGTGTACGCTTTAGTGTTAAAAATTATTCGAGTTAATCGGAAAATTTGAATTTACTCGGTTTTTAGCAAATTTTTGTGAACAAAAATAAAACAAATCACATTTTTCCCCTTTTATATATTTTAATAATGAAAACAGAAGAAAAACATATTTCGACATACATCTGATCATAAACTGATCATTTCAAATACATAGTTTTTTTCACTATTCAAATTTCGAGGCACCTTAATATCTCACACAGATCACTTTTAAAAATGCCAGTTTTTCACTATACTTTTATGCTAAAAAATATATTTTTTAAAAATAGTAAATTCAAGTGCATATTTCTCTATTGTGTTATGTTGTGTTTCATTAACATTTTATGTAAAAAACAAACAAACAATCATTTTATTCACTTTTTTCAGCCTAACTTACAGAGTCTCCAAATTTTTCACTAACAATATTTGCCAAAACAACAATAAACAATCAAAATAGTAAATACCAAAATAAGCAACATAAGAAGTTGAACAATAACAATGAAAGTAGAAAAATTAAATAAAAATATACCCAACTGAAAAAAAACGAAAATTTGTAATCTTTTTGGGCTATTTAGGGTGCCTAGATATATTCAGATTGTATTGATATGTCACAAGAGTTAACTAGTTGTTTTTAAATTATATTCTTTATTTCAAATAATTTGTTCTTGATATTTCCTTATTTTTATACAAGATATTTATTGCTACTTCATTAGTATGGTTATTTCATACTAATGAATTGAATAGCAAATTTCACATAATTTCAAAAACTTATTAAAAAAATTTACAAAATTTTTTTTTGTCGAGTTATTCGATTAATCGGCCTATTTTATTTGAATAAATTTTTACTCGAAATTAAAAGTTTTTGTTTCATCGAACATTCTATGACTTCAATTATTCGATTCATCGAGCAAACATTATTCGAGTGAAAACCCTAGTATTATATCAATATATGGTAATTATGAACAATCTTATGATTATCCTACTAATAATTTTTTTTTTTCGGTTATATGTATTTATTTATTGTATCTTCAATAAAATTGAACTAACAATAAGTAATCAAATCTTAATTCTAAAATTTTAATTTTTAAGTCCAGCCAGTGCCAGACAAAAATATTTGTTTCAGCGGTTGGTTGTTTGGTTGTTGTTTACGTCTCTCGTGTTCGGCTGAGAGCAAGAGTGTCCCTCCTTCTCAGCCGAGTGTGGCCTCTAAACTTAATGATGTTTCGGGCTAGGGGATTTGGGTGCAACTCAAGTCTTTTTATGTAGCTTGTCACGTGTTTAGAAAACACTGTCTTAACCGGCGGCACATGTAGGTCTTTATGAATTCGCTTGTTTCTGACATACCATGGGGCTGCTGTAATCGTACGAAGTATTTTATTTTGTTGCCTTTGAATTTTTTCTACATTTGATGCCGAGGCAGTGCCCCATAACTGGATTCCGTAGGACCATATTGGTTTTAGAATGGAGTTGTATAGAAGAAGTTTACAATCTAGGCTTAGAGTAGAGTTCCTTCCAATGAGCCAATTCATTTGAGCTGCTTTTAGTTTCATTTGGGTCACCTTTGCATTTATGTGTGACTTCCATGTTAGACGACGATCAAGATGAACACCGAGATATTTTATTTCAGTGTGTTGAGGTATAGTTTGGTTATTTATTTGTATAGGTGGGCAGGTTTCTTTGCACAATGTAAAAGTAATGTGTAGAAATTTTTGGTCGTTAATTTTTATCCGCCATTGTTTTAGCCATTGTTCCAACTGGGGTATATAATCTAGCAAATTGCGGGTGGCTTCTTGATGGCTTTTGTGAACACTTAGAAAAGCTGTATCATCAGCGAATGTTGATATGTGTATGTTACTGCTTACCGGCAAGTCAGAGGCATATATCAGATATAATACAGGACCGAGGATGCTGCCTTGAGGAACTCCGGCTTCAATGGGTTGCGGAAGGCTTTGAAAATTACCTTCTTTAACAACAAATTTTCGCTCAGTTAAGTAGCTTTCTAAAAGTTTGAGGATGTTTTCGGGTAGATTTTGCTTTAGTTTATGTATTAAACCTTCATGCCATACTTTATCAAATGCCTGAGAAACATCGATGAAGAGCGCAGAACAATATTTCTTTTCTTCGAAGGTTTTTCTAACCACGTTCACGAGTCTATGTGTTTGTTCAATCGTACTATGTTGTCTCCTAAAACCGAATTGGTGGTCTGGAATGCATCTAGTACAATTCAGTATGGGTGTTAGCTTACTCATAAGTAGCTTTTCAAATAGTTTTGATATGTTAGACAACAGGCTTATAGGCCTATAGGACTATAGGACTCCACCTTCGTATGATGTTTGCCTGGTTTAGGTATCATGGTAATCAGCGAAACCTTCCATTCTGCGGGATAGCATTTGAGGCGCAAAATACTGTTAAAAATAAATAGAATTATCCGTTTTGCAGTATAGGGTAGCTCTAACAGCATTTTATTGCTTATTTTATCAGCGCCTGGGGCTTTTTTCGAGTTTAAGCCCGCAATATATTGTTCAATCTTACGAATGTTGAACCTCAAAGTTACATCTGGTATAGCGAGGACTGGTGGCAGCTCAACTATAGTATCAGACGTATTTGGAGGAAATACTTTCTGCAAGTGGTTTACAAACAGAGTACCTTTTTCAGCGTCAGTTCTTGCCCAGTCTTCATTCGAAGCTCGCAATGGAGGCTTATATATCACTGGTCTTTTGAGGCCTCGGGCTGCTCTCCATAGCGAATAGTCTGTTTGAGGTGTTGCGTCGAGCCCATTTAGAAAGTTTTGAAGAGAAGCGGTTTTTTGATATTCTAGTAGAGTTTTCAGCTGTTTAGTACATTCCTTCAGCCTAGATTTTAGCTGAGGGGATCTGTAGCGTTGCCATTCTCTACGAACTCTTCTTTTTTCGGATAAAAGCCGTTCTAGATCTGCTGAAAAATTTTTATTATATCTCATCTGAAGATCTGTTGTAGTAGCATTTAGAGCAGCTTGCTTAAGGTTTGCCTCAAACATTCTAATAGAGTCATATATGTCAGCAGGCGTTTTTAATGGAATATTTTCTGGGCAATGAGCACTCACATATTTTTTGTATTTCAACCAATTTATACGTGTGGTTGTCATCGTTAAATCACAAGTGGGTGAATATGTTGTATGTGAATATATAGTGACAATAGTTGGTGACTGATCTAAAGACAAATCTAAAGATGCTTCAACTTGGATCATTTCGTTGGGCACACCCTTTACCACTCCAAAATCAATAACATCAGGTATTTTTCGGCGATCTGTTGGCTAGTAAGTTGGCTGCCCACTTGATATAACATTTAACCGCATTTTTTAAATTGTGTCAAACAAAACGCGACCCTTTGGCGTGATGAGGCGAGATCCCCAGAACGTGTGCTTAGCGTTGTAATCACCGGCGGCCAAAAAGCGTGGGCCTAGGTAATTAAAAAATCTACTATATTGATTTTCTGTAATATAGTACCTGGAAGGAGAGTAAATTGATGAAATCACCAGGTTTTGATGAAAAGCTTCAATGCAGGTGTTAGTTGCTTGAAGATAGTCTTCACAATGATCACTCATTAAGTAGTGTTTTAATCGCAATTTTATTAGTATACCCGAGCCACCACAAGCTCTACCTTGGGGGTCCTTTGTGTCGTAGAGAGTATATGCGTTAATTTTAAAAAAACTTCTAGCAGTCAAGTGCGTCTCAGAGATAAGCATAACATCAATTTGTTTATCCATCATGAAGTACTCTAGTTCGTTTTTATGTTGGCCAACATAAAAACGAACTAGAATACTTATTTCAAAAAAAAAATTTTTTTTATTTATAATTTTTTTATCGGTTATATTTATTTAACGTATCTTCAATAAAAATGAACTAACGATAAGTAATCAAATCTTAACTCAAAAATATAAATTTTTAAGCACAGCCAATACCAGACGAAAATAATTGTTTCAGCAATTTGTTCTTTGGTTGTCTCGTCTCTCGTGTTCTCTTGCTCTCAAGAGTGTCCCTTCTTCTCAGCCGAGTGTGGCCTCTAAAGTTAATCATGCTTCGGGCTAGGGGCTTTGGGTGCAACTCAAGTTTTTT
Organism: Panzeria rudis; assembly: GCA_956483635.1. Lineage (NCBI taxonomy): Eukaryota > Metazoa > Arthropoda > Insecta > Diptera > Tachinidae > Panzeria > Panzeria rudis. The sequence goes on from OY101450.1 coordinate 35,081,819, forward strand.
TATGTATCTTGTCACGTATTTAGAAAACACTGTCTTAACCAGCGGCGCATGTAAGTCTTTGTATTTATGCAGGACTTCCATGTTAGATGACGATCAATATAAATACCGAGATATTTTACTTCAGTGTGTTGAGGAATAGTTTGGTTATTTATTTTTACATGTGTGAAGGTTTCTCTGCAAGATGTTTGCAGAAGCTTGCGGGAAGCTTCTTGATGGCTTTTGTGAACACTTAGAAAAGCTCTGTCATCAGCGAATGTTAATACGTATATGTTACTACTTACCGGCTAGTCAGAGGCATATATCAGATATAATACAGGACCGAGCGTGCTGTCTTGAGAAACTCCAATCGGTTGCGGAGGGCTCAGAAAATTACCTTCCTTAACAACATATTTTCGCTCAGTTAAGTAGCTTTCTAAAAGCTTAAGTGCGTTTGCGGGTAGGTTTTGCTTAAGTTTATGTATTAAACCTTCCTGCCATACTTTATATAATGCCTGAGAAACATCGATGAAGAGCACAGAACAATATTTCTTTTCCTCGTAGGTTTTTGTAACCACATTTACATGTCTATGTGTTTGTTAGCTCGTGCTCTGTTGTCTCCTAAAACCAAATTGGTATCTTAGAATGCATCCAGTACCATTCAGTATGGGTGTTAGCTTACTCATAAGTGCCTTTTGACAATATGTCTTTTTAGCCTGGTTTTTTGACAATTTTCTTTTAAATTCCCTACGAAAAGTCACACACATTTACATTACAGACTTTTTATCCATGCCTTTTTTGACGATTATACACATGCTTAATATTAAGAGGACGAAAATGACAAAGAGAAATAACAAAAAATCCCTCAAATTTAAATTTTTACCTATTTTCTTATCCCGCTAGCTTTTCACTACCTCTCTCTCTCTCTCTCTCTCTCTCTCTCAAACTGAAAAAGTCTGGCCTTAAAGCCAGGCGAAAAAGGCTCAATGTAAATTGCGTGTAAGTAGCTTTTCAAATAGTTTTGACATGTTAGACAATAGACTTATAGGCCTATAGTATTCCACCTTCGTATGAATTTTTTTAGTTTGATATTTATTTTTAGGGCTAAAACTAAAAATTTAGAAGCCGACATTAAAGAACAAACCACCTTGCCAAATAACGGACACTCTATCATCCATCTACATTGACATAACAGCACACTGCGCATTAGCTATAAATAATATTAGTATTTCAACAGAAATTGTTTTATTTAAAAAAAACCATGAAAATGTTTATGTCAGTTAACAAACAATTAAAATTGCTCACGTTTCGCATAAACATTTTTTACGAAGGGGTATCGTCAATTTAATGTGTTACCAGGACAATAGCTATTATACTAATTTATGTCTATTTGTATATATAAATAAGAACACGAAATTATTTTTAATTAGTTTTCCTTTCAAACAGTCCATGAGCTAGTTTTTGTAGCTATTTTTTATATTAACTACTTTTTAAATCATTAATCTCTCAAGTATACAGTTTTTACATAAACTAGATTAAAATTCCCTATTGGGTATAGAAACACAGCTATATTCACAAACTTTTCTGTATATGTATATAGTTACAGCTATGTACACACATGCACTCACATAAACATATGTATGTATAATAAGTATAACAAGAGCTTAAAGGACTATTAGGTTTAAACTCTTATTCCTAGCAATGTTAATGTATGTATGTGTCCTTTTAATGTTTAAATATATCTATGTTTGCATATTTGTAACATTAGCATACAATGCCAACCAACAGTTTTCGGGTCAACAATATGCTTTAAGCCATAAGTGTATTACAAGTAGTTATAATAATATATAAAGAACACACACACAGTGGAAAATTTTATTCGGTCTTAAAGTGAATACAGAAGGAAGTAAAGTGTATAGATTACAAACTGTTTTAACATATATTATGATGATGGGCCAACGATTTATACAGTATTTTTATGCCACAAGATGCAGAAAATACAAAATGACAAGCAATGCAATGGTGCAGTTTTGTATTTTTTGATTACTCAATACATTTAAACTTTTTTTTAACAATTGACAATTAAAATAAAATCCCATATGTGTTAATGGTGTACATATGTATGTTTGTTGTACACATATGTATGTATATGTGTTTAATATTATCTCAGATGTCAGAAATTCTTTCAAAGGTTCATCATATTCTTTGCATACCACTGAACTTAGTTTTCGTACACAGTTTGGTTTTACATTTTTTTTGCAGTTCATTTCCCACGCAATTGGGATTTTTGATTGCTAACCAACTTTAAAACGTTAAAGGTCCTAAATAGTCATTCGAAAAGAAATGATAAGAGAAACCTGAAGATTATTTTCAAATATCTGTTCAATGATATCCATTTTGTTATAATTCACCAACTTTTTACTTTTATCTTTTTCAAGCACTTGGTCTTTATTTAGAATGCAAATCGCAAAATCCCCAACCCTGAAATGCCGGGATTTTTTGGGATCCCGAATGCTGGGACTGCCATAAAAATTTGCGGGAGCCCCAAAATGTTAAACTACGTTTTTTAAGCAAAATTCTTATACAAACAACTCGTCATGCTGCCAAATGGTATCCCACTTTCCTGGTCGGTGGTGATAGACGAACTTCTCCACGTTCTTAGCAAAAGTGACCGGATACGCCGATGACTCGTTGGTTAAGATAACTGGAAAGTTTGGTTACATTCTCTTAGACGTCATGAATGAGGCTTTGTGCACTATTTCACCCTTAGGAGAAAACTTGGTTTTGGTATAGTATATTTAAATGGATACAATAACTTTTATTCTATGAGTGCCAAGTATTTACATGATTTTCATGACAGAAGGCTGGCTTGGAGCGTCTGGAGTTGTGCGGGATGCACCTGGAGCATGAGTCGTAAAATTATCATGTGGATCTATAAAATTATGATCAGACGGGAAGTCACGTAAGGTGCGATTGTATGGTGGCCAGAACTCGGCAAGTTGTACAGACTACCATACTATACAAATTCATATCCAGATTTTAGAATATCTTTTTGGTAACGGTGTAATGACGATATGTCTAGCATTGGCCATTCAGGCCTTAACTATTTCAAGGCCCGTTCAGATCCCCATAGGGATAGGTAGAAAGAGTGAAGATTTTGGTCTTCTTGAAGATTCCAGAAATTTATGTTGGCTTATGGATAGATCCAAAACCGATGACGAGGTATCTGCTAGATTCTTTGTACCAAATGTTAAAACACATGTATCCATGGAAAATGGCCTTCGATATTTCCGCGGAAATTGAGAGAATTGCAACATGTGCTGTCATAATTTTAAATAAAAGTCCTAAGGGCTCACATAAAGCTAACTTTTCCGATAGCGAAGCAGCTCTCAAAACTCTCCTTTTATGGAATCTATGATCCAATCTTGTGCAGCACTCTAGCACTAACTACAAAAGGTATAAATAGGTAACCAAAGTTTTATTTTCTGAATAGCTGTCAGAGGGGATATCCAACCAGACCTCTACTAACTCCCCTGAATGAGCTCAGAGCATATTTATGACGTTATTTGTTCAATGGATAACACAGTAATAAGGGGAGATGTACCTTCAACCAGAAATGTTATATATAATTTATTTTATATAATCCTATTTAATTAACTTTTATAATTAATTTTAATTTTGTAATGAGCTTTCTCCCCAATGTATATGTACTATTCAGTAAGATGTTAAAAGTTGTATTTAAATACATTGAAATCAGCTTTCTTTGTTAATTTCTTATAGCTGTTACTATGAATACACACAATGAAAATATTTTGCTTTATAAATTTGGTGCTTTATTAAAAAAGAAAATTCCCAAACTCCGAAAAATTTCAAAATTTCAGAATCGCGAAAAATTCCGGAATGACGGGATTTCAAAATTCTGAAATCTTGCTTTACGAGATTTCGAAAACCATTCCAGTTTGGCATTGTTAATATCTATAGTGCTGCAAAGAAACACACATACATACATAGACTAATAAATACAATACCCTTCTTTATGTCGCGTAGTCGGGTAAAAGAGCTCTTTTACTTGATAAGAAGCGGTGCAATAACGACTTAAATTAGGGTACTTCGGTCATGTAAAATGTTATACTGCTTGCCTTTTTTGTTTTTCAACCGATTTCCAAAATTTTTGGCTGTAATATAGCCCATAATAAGATTTAAAAGACACATTTTTGGTTGTACACTTCTCTCTTCAAATCATTTCTTATATTACTCTTCATTTCTTATATTTAGAGAGTTATACTCATTTGAAAATTGAAATTTCTCAATTTTTCAAAACTTTGGTCTAGTATATGCCAGATATCGGATTCAAATATCATTCGACTTATACAAGTTTTCTTCCTTTGATAAAGAACAAAAGTTCAAAGAGTATAAAATAAATGTTAAGCCATTCTGTCGTGTAAGTTGAAAAATATTCAATTTTTAATTTGAGATTTCAGAAAATTTTGATTTTTCGACAATTTCTGCTTTAAAAAAGGACCATCACTCTTATTTATATATAAAAAAAATTCTTTCGGAACATATAACAAATGTATACTTATTTGAAAGCTATCTGCACAGATGTAAATAGACGGCAAAAAAATCATTAAATTTCCCAATAAAGTTGGACTTGGGCACTTATTTTAAATAGAAATTTTGAATTTAGTCTACATGCTCTAAAATCTTAAATCTATGATTCCAAAACAATCGCCACTGTGTAAGTACGTATTTTGCAAAGTCTTAAATGGGCCTTGGATCAAGTGTGAAAGCTATGGTAAAAATTCCCCAGAATGACATTTTTTGGATTTCTTGGAACTTTCTTAACAATTCGGAGAATCTCAGAAGAAAATCTTATTTTTTTTTCTTGAATGGTCTTTAGTACATAAATTCCTATATAACTGCAAAATTTCATTCGAAAATATCAATAATCCATGATCGAATGAGAAACAAAATAATATATTAAAAAAAATTATACGTTAAAAGCTACAAAATAATTACTTAGTACCAGGTATCAGCTACCACACCACTCTCTTCATCAACATAGAGCATTGGTCAAACAATTTTTGGAATCGGGAGAGGAAAAAAAAATTACAAAGGTTGAAAAATTCTACATGCCCGAAGTGCCCTAATTCGGGGCACTATAGCTTTGCTCCTGAAAAGTTTATATTTCTAGATTATATTCTCTGCTATATTCGTGGAATTTTATACTACTCAGATAAGCCGTTTAAAAATCACTGCTGTATATCCTAAATAAATTGCGTCAGACCCACTGTACACTGTTCCTACCCTGAATGTTTGTTGAAAAAGTCGTGGCCGATTCATACTGTTTATGACGAAAATTCCCTGGATAAACATTCTTTTCTCAGTGAAATTTCAAGTCTACTAAGCAATGAAAAGCGATTCTTTTCAAATTTAGGAATTAAATTTCAAAAATATTTGAAATAGTTGTTATTATGGGCTGCTTTTAACAACGTAAAATAATGCATCATCGTCTGTGGTATTTTTGTATTGCTCTAACCTTTAATGAGAATAATTAAATCCTTTTTAAGTGGATAGCTTTATGTATGGAAATTCCCTAAATCTGGCTACAAACTAAGGCATAATGACTACATTAAATATTCTATTGTCCAGTAAGTGAATCACTAACTGAACGATTGACTAGACCCTTTACTTTGCTTAAAAAGGAAATAATTTTTTAAATTGTTGCAATAATTAGAACACTTACCTGCTGGTTGTATGTGATACCAACAAGGTTGTGATTGACCCATTGGACTGCTGGCCACACATGAAATGGCACCAAAACTCTCATATGTCTCTATGTGATATGAATAGATATTATTCAATGGAATTGCTGGAGTAGACGATGAAGGTGTAGCAGTTGTGACCACAACACGATGATGTTGTTTATGTAAAGCAGTCAAACGTTTACGTTCAGCTAACTGATATTGATTGTTGTGCGTTATGTCATGCAGGGGATGTGTGTGTACTAGTTGCTGTTGTTGGTAGATTGGCATTTGTTGTTTATTACCACGTTGTTTGTTGTCTAAATGATTTTTGTATATCAAATTAGAATAGACCATTTGCGTGTAAGGTAAATTATCAGGATAAACACCATTTGAAGTTTCATCTTCGTGATCATCATTATGGGCTGTTGGTAAAGCGGTATCATCATTGTCATCATAGTGATGTTGTTGTTGTTGCAGCTGATGATGGTGATGGTCAATTTCAAAATCATCTTCGAATTGTATATTTGACCATGCATCAATATGTGGCTGTTGCTGTATTGGTCCAACAGCACGCAATGCAACACGACCATGACGACCATGTACAACTTTGGCTTGAAGAGGTTGTTGCTGCTGTGCATGTTTTCTTTTGCTACGTTGATAATATCCGGCGGAAGCGTGACTTGCATCCGCATGTAATAACATTTGCTGGTGTTGTTGTTGTTGTTGCTGCTGCATATTATGTACGCCTCCATTGGTGGTAGCACTATTTAAAGGCGTATTAAGTGAAGCAGCTACACCTCCCGCTCCACCACCCATCATCATACCCATGTTTAAAGGCAATTCAATGAGACTCTCCAGTGAATTATTGAAGTGCCATTTGTAATTTAGATTATCAAGTGGATTGGAATCCACTTGACATGTTATGTTAATGGTTTGTTTAAGAGCAGCGCGTATTATTGTTGATTCGAATTTACAAACAGGTGGGTCTATGGGGAAAAATAGTAGAAACAAAGCAGAGGGAAATATGCGAGTAAATATTTTTTGTCAATCAATATGTTGTTTAATAAAGAAATTTTAAACAGATTTTGTATCGTCTATTTTTGGTTTAAAACATATACTAATGTAAGTTGTTTTTCTTTAAGTGCAGGTAAGCATAACGACTCTTAACTATGTATTGATGGCGTTCAGCAAATAAATAAGCAATTTATTTGGCACTTTAGGATTTATATATTTGCTTTGATAATATGTATTATTTTCAATATTATATTTATAAGCTTTGCCTAATGGAAATATTTGAAATGTTATAAATTAACTATTTTTTCACAACAATAAACAACGCATAGGGAAGTAGAGTCGAAATATTTTGGTATTAAGTACGTAAATTCCTATATAACTGCGAAAATATCAATAATTATTAATCAATGATTTTATAGCATTAACAAGTAATTAACACATATGCACAAAACTCCATACGATGTCTTTTAAAAATTACGTATGCTTAATATCCATTATTAAGTATAGGTATGGATGGGTATCATTATGATTGCCAACATAACCAAAGCTATTTTAGTACGAGTTTTTATTTATAAGTCAATTAATTTTACACGTTTAACAGAGAAAGGTATAAATATTACATATCAACACTTACAAAGTTAAGTGTACTTTCCAATAGTGTTTTCAGATTTAAACAATTTAAAAATTTCTGAAAGATCTTTTGCAAAGCAAAGGAAAAAAAGCTTTTATATGGTGTCTTGTGTATATGATTTTTTTTTTAATTTTAGAAAACCGTTGATTACACAGGCTAAAAAAATTAAGGTCTTTTTTGTGTAGCCTTTGGTTTTTCAGTCAATTTGGATACACATAGTGCTGAGCTATAATAACTATAAATTACTTATTTTGAACTGACTCTGGTTATCGAGATTTGCGGTTCTGTAGAAATTTAAGGACACACACAACTTCAAGTTTTTCTGTTATATGGAAATTGTGATTTTTATAAACTGAATTCTTTCACTAAATGTTGAATAAAATCGACATTGGTCGAGCGATTTTAATGATTTATGACTTATTTTATTCCTAATGTATCTAACTTTCTGATTATTGATAAAAATGTGGAATGTTTGCCCTATTAATTTTATTAAGAGCTTTTGAAAATTAAAAAAATGTGTAATTTCGCATGAAAAAATTAGTTTTTCGCCGCTTTTTACTGAATAACTCCAAAACAATTTGATATTTAAAAAACTTGCTTATGAATGGCTTTAAGGTAATTTTATTCCGCATCTGTTCCTCTTCAACATATCAAAATCGGGTAAATCTTTCTCGAGCTATGATGAAATATATTAGCGTGACTGCCCTATTTTTATTTATTTATTTATTTATTCATAAAACTTTGTAATAACAAAAGCCTTCATATGGCCAAAAAAAAAAATATTACAGTATAACATACAACGTATAAAAAGTAACTCAAAAGTTATTTAAAAATAATATAAAAATGTAAAAAAAAGAAAAATATTATATGCGGCATCAATTTTTAACAGCACTAATAAAAATAAGATTAGGAAGTAGCAAAACAAGAAGAAGATCCGACTTTGGGACGGTGACAAAAAAAAAGAATATATGTAAATATAGGTACATATCTATGTATATCCATAACTTAATTACAAACTATTGGTTAAGGTGTTCGATCAAATTTTTCTGGCAAGCTATTGGTGAATGTGAAAATATCCTCAAACTATTAGGCAAATTGTTTCAAATTCGAGTGATTTTTACCAAAAAAGATCTCTCAAAGAATGAATTATTGATTCTAGGCATAAGTACTTGTAGAATGTATAAAAAAGTAGAATGTATAAAATGTATACGACTAAACAAAAAATACGGTGCTGAGCTTTTACTAATAGTGTAAAATCTTGATAGTAACCTTACAACCAGGAAATTATAGAAGGAGCACTTTAGGAAACTACAAATATTGAAACATGATCTCTTCTCCGAAGCCGAAATACAAATCGTACTATTTTGTTCACCAGGAGCTTTTTAACCGACTTTAAAAAAGAAGGAGGTTATTAATTCGTGTGTATGTTTTTTATTTTTATTACTCTGTCATTTTCGAGCCGATTTCAAAGTTTTTTTTTGTTTGAAAGAGCTGGCAAGGTCCCATAAATTTTTTTCGAAAATCGGGGGAAATTTTTCGCTCAAAAATGTTCATTATCGCATAACTACTCTATTTAAGCACCGATTTTCAAAATTCTTCTTTTGTTTGGAAGTCTTTACTTGGAGTTTGGTCCCATAATCTGTTTTTGAAAATCGGTAGGTCGATTGCCACCCCCCCCCCCACCCCCAACACCTCTCCTAATTTTGATTACCGCATTTATGGACCAGTTTTTAAAATTTTTTCTATGAAATGTCATGTCTTATTTCAAACATAAGAATCGGAACATAAGAAGCGACCTAAAAAAACCAATGGTATTTTCCTTCTCTATGGGCTCCAACCAAATGGTATTGCTGCATGAGAACCCCTGAATAATTTTTTTTCTCAACTTTTGTATCATAGTGTTATTTGTAAGCTCAGGCAGCACAATTTTCTCAATTTTTTAGACGCTTTTAACAATAACAAAATAATTTTTTTTAAAATCAGTTGATATTTGGATCCGACATCTGGAAAATATTGGACCAAAGTTTTTAAAAATTGGGAAATTTGTATTTTCAAATCATTATAACTCACTAACTATTAGGGATGGGCAAGTGAAAAAAATATATCGATATATTTTTAAATATCGATCGGCATCGATATATATCGAATAAAAAATATCGATATATCGATATTTTTGCAACAATGAAAATAAAGAGCTTCCAAGATCCTTACTGTTCCATCTATATATCATGGAACATACATCAACAAGATTATACTCAAAGAATGATAATTTTTCGAATAGACAAAATATTATAAATAAAACAAAATTTCTAAATAGGTTGAGAAACGAAAAAATTCAAGGTTTAAAAATTTTACTTGCCCTATTTTGAAACTTCCTAGCTCCGTTGCTAAGCAATTGTAGAGTTATTATTAAAAACACAAAAGGAAATATGCCTTTGATATGCTAATGTGTAATTTTATTCTGATAAGATTATCCGGTTAGAAATGCTTGATTTATTTCTACAATATTTTGATACTGGCCCACTGTGAAATGGAATAAATCAGAAAGGATATCCTTTCAAATAAAAAAAAGAACCAAATCGGAACTGGTAATGTTAAATTTTTTTTTGTAGTCGACCTAAACGCCTTTTGCCGAATTTTATTACAACTTTTTTTTTCTTAAAAAAAATTTTAATAGTAATTAATAATTATATTGTGTCTTAAGTTTTCGAAGTTTGAGGTCATGCATAATAAAATTTAAGAAATTTTAATTGGTTAATTAATATAATTTTTTATTAGCCCTAGAATGTATAACCTGGTACCCGGGTGTCCACTAGCAACTTTAAAATTGTATAGCTGCAAAATCAATACTAATAGGGCATTGAAACTTCGGATCTGGGAAATTCAAGCTCCATAGCTATAAGCTTTTACAGATAACATAACATAACATAAGATAACATAACATAAAGATAACATAAGCAAACACATAACCAGGGTACCCGTGTACCCAATAGCTTTTATATGAAAAAACGAGCTGTTCATAGATTTGATCACAAAATGTTTACTAAGAACTTTTATATATACATTAACGGTATTTAGAATTAAATATTATTTCTTTCTGTGAAGTTAAAAATTATTACAAATGTATGAAATTCGGTGCATTAGCTTCATAGCTATAAGCTTCCAAAGATGACACATACGCAAACACATAACCAGAGTATCCGTGTATATGAAAATATGATCAAATAAGAGGCTGTTCAAAGATTTGATCAATAAATGTTTATTAAGGATTTTTAAATATAAATAAATGCTATTTAAAATTAAATATTTTTTTCTGTGAAGCTGAAAACTATTAAAAGTTATATATTTGTGTAGTATTTTTTGGTTATATGTTCTACGGTTAAATGAAATTATTTTATTTGAGACAAAAGAATTTTATTTAGAAATTTATAAGTATTTATAGTATCTGATAATTTTAACTATTCGTTTTATTCGCTGCTTAATATTTGCAAGAAACAAGGAATATATTGTGTCTCGAATAGCATAAATACAAGCGTTTTTATGTTCTGCTGCGTACATTTAAAACTAAATTGATATGGATTTTTCCCTTGACTAATTATTTCTGAGTATAACTTTATGAACCTTAGCTTATAAATCAATCAATTTTATACCCGTATTCTAAGCTCTGTGACAATGACAAAATTATAACAAAACTGAGGTGAATGACAGTTTTTGAATTTTTGGTATTCTGAAAAATATTTTCATGAACAAAATATAACAAATTTGTCACCTTATGGAAAGCACATAATAAATATAAATGTATGTGAATATATATTTTTCTTGTTAAATTCGTTGCTACTTTTGGTAAATTAATAAGCTTCGAAATTAGTGTCCATATTTTTGAGATAATTCTTAATTTTAGCGAATTTTATTAAATATGAGTAACACCAAGAGTTGCTGTAATTAATTTTCGCGCAAAAAACTTTAATGCCAAAGATACTTATCAATTATATATTTTTTGCGAAAAAATGATTTTACGTGAATAAATATTAGAGTGCGGCTATTTAGATGTTTGGAGCTTAGTATCTGTCAAAATAGCACAATAAATCAACTTTGGTTTTACTTAGAAATGCATACTTGAAGCGCCGCGAATATTAAGCTAATTTTACCGTAGTCGAATTATGTTTACCATTAATCTGTTTCAAAATCATACTCAACAACTTTTCGCTAGAGCAAACATTTCACGAAAAAATAATTTTTTCTCAAAAAATTAGTATCATGTAATCACTTGTTAAAACCGAGTTGGTTTGAAAATCCCAAAATAATAAATATAGTTTATAAGCTAATTTTACGTAAAAAGTTTAATTCGCGAATACCGCCAATATGAGCAAATACTGTAAAACGGTTTACATCATATTAATTTGTTTGACATAAAAATTGACCTCAGTATGTTGAAAGCTTTTTAAGCTTTTTATTGTCACAGTAACAGCAGAATACCATGACAATTTTTTTTTTAAATATATAACAAGAAAGTTGACAAATGCATATGACAAAAAAATTATTCATATATTATTAGAATACGGGTATTAATTAAAATTTAAGTTTTTTAGGCACAATAGTTAAATTTGGAGTTTTTGTCTTTTTAGTAAAACCATTCACTGCCTCTCACAAAATATCGGTAATAAAATTTCTTTCTGATATCTACATTGAAAACAAAAACAAATTTTAGTTTTTTTTTATTATTGTTTGCAATATAAATATGAGAAAGAAATTGTCTTATCGACATTGTGGGACAGACAGTTAATTTTTCAGTTTTAAATTTGTTAAATTAAGGTATTTTATTAGAAGGAGAATTTTTAAAACATGTTTTAATTGAAAAGATAAAGACAAATTCTTATAAGGATCATACCGAACACCATGATGTTTAAAAAAACATACTCAAAGCATTACTTTTCTTATATTTATATGTATATATGTATTTTTAAGTTCATATATTTGTACAAAATCTTTAGTAAAATTTAATAAAACTTTATTTTACCTTCTTGCTGAAAACATTATTAAAATTCAGTTCGTGTCAAAGCACCTTAAAGTAGGCTTTAATATATTCGCTTAAAGCACTTTAGCTAGTGTGTACTAAATTCGACTACTTATATATATTTATTCCTTTATAATTTTTTTCCTATTTTGTTTTGTGTGCCTTTTCTAAAAATATTGTATGTATATAATATGAAAAGGCTGGAAAAAGTCTTACTGAAATCATATCGTTCTTATGTATGTATGTGTGCATGTAAAGCTTTTATATGCTTACACGTAAAAGCCGTCTTACTCTATATTAGTTTTTCTATTGTATAACTCTCATGAAAAGAATATGAACAGGTTGTTGAAATTCAATACATTGTTAAAGTTAAGTACGTATGCATGCAGGTATGCTTATAAATATGTGTCTATATAACCTGGAAAAACATAATACAAAGAACTAGGAAAAATGAAACAACCCTGATAAAGATGACAGTAAATCTGATGCTTTTCTAACACAGCTACCTACACACTAAACTAGAAAAAAAGAGGTAATTTTAGTTAATACTACAGCAAGGTAGAGCAAATACGTAAGACCTTATTCTGAAGTACATACATACCTACAAATATTCCAAAAAGTCTCATAATTTTGCTTAGAATATAATATCTTATATACCTTATAGTTGGGTTTTATTTACAATGTACTTTTATGTAAGTATAACCATATATGTTATTGTGTGTGAGTATTTTAGTTTCATACAGAATTAGTTAAAATTTTTCTTTTTTCAAAAAATTTTTACATCTATGTATGTATATTAGAAAATTGTTGAAATTGTAAAATCAACTTCAGCCGTATTATGTCAAAAAAAAGAATTGCAAATACTATAGAACTTTTGTTTGTTTACAAGAAATCCATATGTAGAAAATATATATCTATGTATTACATTAGGCACATAACTTTTTACAATTTTTGCAAATAGTATGAATGGCATAGCATAGTCGAATAGAGCATAAAAAAGGAAGATCTATAACAATTTTTATTTCGCAATAGCAAAAAAGTTTCCGCACAAAACGAAATTACTTTGCATCACAAATTTGTTCAATAAACCAACGTTTTATCCATGTTCTTCTTCACATAACTAGCTATTGGTACAAATGCTAACTGCCCTAATGTTCCCAAAACCTTTTCTCAAGCTACGTAAAGTACCCCACGCGTATGTAATCCAATTGAAATTATGGAACAGAATTTGTCATTCTGTACATCATCACATACTTTAAAATTAAAATTTATCCAAAGTTATTTAATTAGTTTGGCTTAAGTTCATTTTTAATTTAATATTTCGATCAAATTATTTTTTATTTAAGAAAGAAATTCAGAAGCATGTGAATATTGAACATTCAAAGAAAAATTTGGATGTACGGATGGTTGAGCTGACAGCTGTTTCGTGACCATAATTCATAACTCAATTAAAATTTATTTTATATAAAAATTCAAAACATGATGTTAATACAAAAACATTAGGTGCGGAACAGTTTTGTACCTAAATGGCATAGAAAAGCAATATTCATTATTTGTACAATATATGCCACCACCCCAAATTTTTCGAAAAAAAAAATTATATAATGCTTAATGTACATATTAGGGTATTCATTTAGTCGGATTTCTAATTTAATCGGTTAATCGCTCGATTAATAATTCGAATTTTTGGCGTAATCGGTTAAAAATCGGTTAATTGCGGTATTAACCGGCTAACCGATTAATGAAGTTTTTTCATACATCAAGTAGTTTTAGCAAATAAAATTGCATAAATTATCTTTTATTTTTAATTTATTATTAAAAAACAATAACATAACAAACATAACAACTCTTGAACTTAATCAAGCAAAAAAAAATCATAAATATGTATTCATTAAAAAATTAACAAGTTTGTGGGATCATTATATCAGCTATTTCAATAGCTTAAGGAGATCTTCTAAAACAATCTATTAGAAAAATAATTAATTTAGTTTTGATAAAACTTGGCTTGAAAAAATCCTTTCATATATCGTAGATGTTGAAGAAATCGAAAGCAATCCGTAATAAAAAACATCTAGATTCTCAGTCCTTTTCCTGGATTTTTCTAAACTTAAAAATTTTCCATTATGCCATTAGAGTCCTGTTTTAATTTTTTTTAATTCTTAACACTAGTAATTGTTTCGGTTAATTCTGTTAAAACATTTCTTGTATTACTATCGATAGTTTTTTCTGTTGCTCAGCGAAAAAAAGTTTATTTTCAAATTCCTTAGTTTCCGTTTTTGTACTGTATTTTAAAACACTGTTGCTAGAAGGAAATATTCCTGAGTGGAGGTATAAAATAATTGAACTCGTCTCTCATTAAATCTAAGCCTTAGTTTTTGAAAGAAATCGTTGGCAACTGTATTATTAGATTTTATAAAACTATTAAACAAAAATTTTATACATAATTCCCTCAAGTTCAATTAGAGTAGCAGAGTCTTTACTAAATTCTTTTATAGGCATGTCCAAAGACTTTAAAATTTTATTTAAGTTAAAATTACTTATTTGTTTGTATGAAAAGTAATTTCAAAACACATACATTTTGTACATGAGACGAAACAAATAGTTAAACACACAAGAAATATATTATAATACTACAAAATACGAAAAAAATTTGTTACGTCGGTTAATCGGTTAGTCCACTGAAATTAACCGGGTTATCCCTTAATCGAAAAAAGCCAATTTTAAATTAACTGGTCAGTTAATCGGGTAGTAATTAACTGATTAACCGATTAACAGTTAACCCAATGAATACCCTAGTACATACAGATTAAAAAAATTGCTTCAAAGAAAGCAGGTTTTTATTATGAGATAATAAAAGTGGTGCTTACAAACCTGCAGATATCGCTGCTGATTTTTGTATGGCGAGTTCCCGGCTTGGAATACTAGATTTTTGATACAAAAAGGTCTTTTTGAAGCGCTGAAAATCATCACCATTTTCGGCGCTAAAACTGTAAGTATATGGAACTTTCTCGCTTAAAAGCCTGCATTGTATGAGCAGCGAAAAATCAGCTTTTTGTATAGTTTCTTTCATATACGTTCACTGCTCTGCAATAAGCTCTTGTTTTAAAGCGTTAGTGGTTCAAAGAACATAAACATTTTTTACTGGGTGTGTAGGTGGGTTAGGTTAGGTTGCGAGGGCAGTCACAGCTCGAGAAGCGTTTCACTTAGGTCCGTTACTCCGGTTCCTTTATGATACCCTAGATCAGGCAGGGCCTGTCACCGTGTCAAACACGATTATGAGGTTCGCTTGACTAGACCTCCATTTACCAGACTGTTTTTGTTCTTACGCTGGATAGACCCAGATATTGGCGTAGAAGATAAAGAACCGGTTCCTCCTCTTCCTCATCATTACAGCTTCTGCAATAGTTGTTGTAATTTGTTAAAATATCCAGTGGCCTGTGAGTGCTGTGACTAACAGTTTCGTTCGACATTTACCGAGGCTGAGTAGGTCATATGTACTGCGTAGGTCATAGTGAGGCCACGTGGGCCTAGCAATACGGTAGGTGTCTTCGTGTTCCCACCTATGTTTTTCCAGCCAGTATGATTTAAGCTGTATCAGTAGTTTAGTGTAAGATAGAGGGATGCCAGCGAAGTGGCAGATGATTGAGTTACTAAATGTCACACGCTGCTTAGCATATCCGTCCTCTATATCATTTCCGGGGCAATCCGAGGGTCCCGGAACCAAACTCACTGCTCCTATCGAATGTCTCGCTATCTTATTTAAATATACCCCGGGTGACAGAATCCCCCTTGCGTAGTGCCAAGATTGAATGTCCTATATTCAGTACCATTTGCAATCGAGGCACTTATGACCCTGTTTAAAATAACACTAATTCACAAAAAATTCATCTAAAAAATTAGATATTTTTTAAGCTAAATTGGGGCTGTTGAATACGACTATGGCATTAATTTATTTTTCTTAAGAACCGTTTTTGAGAAACTAGTTTTTTGCAGTTTGTAACGATGTTTCGAAAAATCTTGAGTATTGTTTACTTGTACTGGACAAATTTGGCATTGTTGCAGAGATATGTTTTTCCTCTTTCAGTTCATATTTATACTGTGTTGAGCGGATAAAAATTCACTGAATTACAAGCCTTTATATTTGAAAAAAAAATTTTTTTGCGTTTTTTAAAATTCACCATTTTGAAATGTTCCATTAAAGCAAATAAAAAATTTTTAATTTTTCGGAAGTTATTATTATTTGGCTTAAGTTCACAATTTTTGAATTAATGTAAATTCAAATTATTTTTAAGAGTGGAATATTAGAATATCTAATCAAACTAGCAGAACGGATTAGTACTACTGATTTCGACAGCCGCTACGCTGTCATTATCAGCGTCCTTTGTTCGCTTTTACCACGTTTGATCGTGGATATTAATATTAATGAAACATCAGTTATTTAACAAAATTTTATGAGGAAATAGAATACGAGTCCTATTCCTTTTATTAATATGGCGAGCAGAACAAATTTCACGTTTTGATTCTATATTCCAATTTCCAACTCTTATTTTTATTGGTTTTTGCTTGTACGTAGCTCCGCCTACGATAAATCAAGCTATTGTTGTTGTACATGACTTTAAACTGTTTTTTTTTATATTTGTGTCATAATTTGCATTGAGATTTTTTTTTTCAGTTTTAAATTAGACCGCAGAAACCACACATGTATTCAACTTTTTGCGGGTGCCGTCGTAAATATTAATATTTGTACGTAATTATTATTTGAACTGAAAATGTGTATAAGTCGGAAAAACTGTTACCAGGTATATAACGATATAATGGTACCAAATTACAGAAGTGCTTCCTATAAATGTTTTTGTACACATTTAAAAAACAAAAACATATGTTGTAGCTTACTTACGCTGAGTGCTAAAATAACAAAAGCTACCACGCTAAAATTACGTATCGTTAGTATTAAGTGTATAAATGCTCATTGATACCTATTATATTTGCATTTAAAATCACCAATACAAACATTGGTTTATGACCTCTTTTTTATTATATAGAGTTCCTAGATATCGTAAAAAAAATTACTCACCGAAGCCCTTATTTAGCCTGTTTATCCATTATCTATCAATATAATCTATGATTTTTAAGCTATAAATTTATAAATTTAGTGTTTTAAAAATCCTAGACAATCTTTTCATCTAAGGTTGCCGTGTTAAATGTATTTTGTACGATTTGAAGTTATACAATTTGAAATATTTAGATGAGTTTTTTAGATTTTAACAGCTCAAAAACATTTTAGTTAGGATTTTGGTTAATTAAATAATTTAGCAAAGTCTTTTCATATTGAATATTTAACAAAACAAATCACACTTACATTTAACATCTAAATAAACTTCATTACTGGATACACTGCCTTGAATATTGGTGGCACGGCAAAAGTACTGTCCATGAGATGCTTTAGAAATGCCTTGCAGTACCAAAGTCTGATTGGAAATAATTATGCCACGAGAGGAGTGTAATTGTTTATCCTGAAATAGAAGGAAAAAATATTATCAAGTAGTTTCATATTGCTTACATTTTAAGTAGAGATGTCAAAATATATTTGCTTATACCATTTTTTCAATAAAAAATAGATATCTTTCTGTCATATTATTTTCTGTATAGAAGTCTAAGAATTTCCTTTAATTTTTTTCATTATACGTTTCACATAATGAAAAAAGTTATATTAACGGTATTTTTTGGATTTTATTCTCAGGTACATTGAGAAAATAATGAAGAAAATATTGAAACTTATTTTTAGCCCTCTATCGCAGCATCAAGATTTTGAAATGAGATCAAATTTATCAGTTTGTGAAACATCATATTATGCAGCCTTTAAGTTATTTTATAGTGGCTGTAAACATTAAACTCAAAATATTCACTATTTTTATACAGAAAATGTGGCATTTTAGACAAACTTAAGATGAAGTTATAACACCAGTTTTCGAACTCCAAGCCCTTTGTCACGTCTTTAAAAAAAATATTTTCTAAACTTATTTGGGGTCGCAGAAATTCATTTATTTTTCTTAACATGCGTTCTTGCGATATTCCCGAAAAATATGTATTTTTTTCATTTTTTGTTTATTGGCAAAAATTCCGAGAGCGGTTCATCAAAATAAAATAAATTTAAAGTTGTTGCATAGATATATATTTCTATTCTTTCAGCCAACACAACGATTTTGTCCATCGGATAAAAATGTGTTGAGTTACAGACCCTAAAATCTCAAAAAGTGTAGTTTTACACCTTTTTCAAAAACCATTTTTATTGCTATGTTAAGATAATAATATATGTATATTCTGTACCTTTTCAGGGATATATCTTAAAGACAATTTTGTGAGGAACACATGATGCATACAATCACTAAATTCCGATTTAAAAAAATAAGGAAATTATTAGCCGTTAACTGAACTCCGATAAAAAAAATTAGGAAATTATTAGCCGTTAACTGAAAACAGTTTTGTATTGGCTAAAAACGATAATTTTCGACATGAAAACAAAGTTTTAAACTATTCACCTCTCCGATTTAAATGCAAATCTATTCCTGTATGCACGTAACATGGCATTTAGATACCTCTTATGGTTTCTATTTTATAGGCCTCGTCATATTGAAGATTGAATAGTTTTACAACGCGTCATCGGATATAAATGAAATTGATGTCATTGGAAAGGTTTTAGTCTCCTCTTAACAACTATTGGGACATAGCTTTCTGCTACAAGTGCGTCTAAAATATCCTGCAATATTCTGAAAAATTATATTTTAATTTTCTTTATTTTTTACAGAATGTAGCCAACTGACATGTCTTTGTTGTGTACAATTTTTAACATGGAAAGAAAACAAGCTCAAAAGTTATAGTTGTTTCTTTTGGATAACTCGATAATTTATATAAAAATTCTATAAGAAATAATAATAAAAACAATAAAGGAATTCATAAGGTGTACTAATGTCTTAGGGGCTAACATAGTACAATATTTCAAATGGGACATATTGAAATGCCCTGTCATATATTCACATATAAAACTATAAAAACCTCAGAAACTAATCATAAAAATATTAACTGCCTATTTCACGATGTCGAACGAATTTTTTCTTTCGTACAAATACATTTGAAATATAAACAGAATTTTGAAATTTATTTTTATTTTAAATGTAATTATACGAAAGAAAGAAGTCTTTCGACATCGTGAAATAGGCAGTAAATCAAAAAATATTTATTTACATACAATAAAAGTACAAAAATTAATATGCAAAATAAAAACGGGTTTTGTGGGAAAATCATTCAGGTGAACACATAGCACACCATAAAAACATATATAACTAAGTTGCAGTGTCATATTATATTTTTTATTGAGAATATCAACAACAAACAAACAACTATTATATAATGTTAGTACCTTCTACAGTTAGAACACTTAGGACCACCTTATGAATGTCTTTAATTATTTGAATACATTAAAAATAGCATAACTTTGTAGCGCGTCATCATATTTTAGGTTAGGAGGTCAGTCACGACTGAAGAAGTGACTCACTTGGGTCCGTTGATTCGGTCCCCTTGTGATATCATCACATCAGATTTTAGTAATTTAAATATTATTTAAAAGGCTAAAGCTCACTTTTTTCAAATCCAAGACAAGGACATCACAAATGAAAAAAATATTGATCCTTGAATATCCTCATAAGTGGTATTTATTTTATATTGTTGTTTTAACAGCATATAGCAAACTAAAATATCGCCATTTTGTAAAAAATACAAAACGAGATTTTTGGAAGTACAACGGCTACGGTTGTTTTTATTGTTATTGCTTACACAATTTTCATACAAGTGATCGTATTATCATAAAGAAACCACTGTAAGTTTTGAATCTGTTTTCATCCCATATTTTTTACACAATAAAGACATCGCAATTGGCTAATTGTGCAAAAAAATAATGAAAAATAAACTCCAATTTTTCAGGAAATTTAAGGATAAAGGAAACTTTTTCATTTTAGACGCACTACTAGTACGAACTTATGTCCTTTTTAATTAATTCTCGTTAAGAAGAGACAGAAACAATTCCAATGACGTCAATTTCATTTATATCAGATGGCGCGTTCCAAAGTTATTCAATCTTCAATATGATGAACTTTCCTTAAAAATGCCTTAGATGGTCAAGTTTAGAGGCTTACAAAATAAAAATCATAAGAAGTATAGAAGAAATTTTCTGCCATGTTACGAGCGCACGACAGTAGAATATATATGTCGAATTTTATTAAAATCTAGACAGTGTCGAAAATGTTTGTAACTATTACAAATGAAATCGGTTTTTTAAATACATGGCTTATAAGATTCTTCCTCACGATTTTAGGTTTTTTTTTTTTATAAGGCATAGATTGATTTTTACGTGTACGCTTCAAAGAAATTATTGAATTATTTCCATATTAATAAAGCATAATTCAGGAAAATACTCCAACTTTCAGCATTGCACTATAGGAAATTTTACCCTTTGTCTGACAAAAATTAAAAAAGTCAACATTAAAAATTCGTAATTGATTTTTCTTTTATATAACTAAAACATAAACAATTAAACATCTCTGTTAACATTTTTCCACCACGTTGGTTTACCGTTACGCTATAATATAATTTCATGCGGTTTCTAAATGAGTTAACAAGTAGGGACTGTATGCAATTAATAAAGTGTGAATTTCAAACGAAGGTTTCAGCCATAAGCGCATATAAATTTTAATATTTAATAAATGGAAGATAATGTCGAAAGTGAGTGTTTTTGATGTATATTAAAATATTGGTGAATTAGCCTAGCCTATTGAATTGAAGTGACTTTAAGTTAAACTAGTAGAACTATTAAGCCTTTTTTCATTCAGACTTCCAAAAAAATGACAGTAGATGATAGCTATAACACCATCGCAGTTCTCTAGGATAATCAAATATTTAAAATTTTGTTCAAAAACACATTTTTCTAGGTAACTCAATTTACTAAAATTAGAAATATTTACTGTATGGAGAAATATCCAAATTTATAATTTTTTTATAAAATCCTGTTTTTTTTAATGCACGGTTAAACAAATTAAAATGATCTAAAAAAAGAGTGCTTCAAAATTCTCATGCGCGAGGAGTGAGCGGGAGCTATAAAAAAATTCTTCTTCGTGAGCGGGAGGCTTCCAAAGATCATACCAAAAAAAATATTTGAATCGATGTAGCCATTTGGCTGTAATTAATAATGGCCACAAAAAGGAGTAAAATTTCCTTCAGTGCATTGGTAGAAGATTAACAAATATGTCGAAAAATTAAAACAAATTTCTTTGTATATAATTTAGTTGCATCTACCATTGTTGAGGTATTCGACGTTGATTGATGACTTTTTTCGTTCATACATCGACGCTCCACCCTATCGTACAGGTCAGGCCTTCAAATAAATAAATTAAGATGACGCAGTTCATTGGAATTGATATTTATAATTCTAGCTAGATTTAGACGACACAAAGCAGTCCCAAATAAATGATGTGTTAGAAAAGTTCTGTTTAAATTCACAAAACATCCAGCTAAACAGATATTTGTTTTATTGAAGACTAGCCCCAAACCGGTGTGATCCGCTACATAATTATTGCAAATACATAGACAAATTAATAAATAAAAATTTTTTACCCCCGTGTTTTTCCCTCCTATGCCATCGGGATTTTGTATAAAAGTGCAATTTGCTCTTAGTTTAGCCTAAACTAAATTAAGAAAACCTCGCTATGCTGTTTCTCGAGATATAGGATAATTACAAATTACTTTGTATGGGGGGTTTAAATCTCCACCTCCTAGTTACCTCTAGGATTTTTTTGAAAAGCTCAATTTGTTCTCAGTTTAAGCTACAAAAAAATTTAGAAAGTTTCGCTTTGGTGATTCTTCATATATAGGAAAATTAGTAATTACTTTGTAACCTGTCTTCCCTCCTTTACCACCAAGATTTGGTTAGAACTTTCACTTTGTTGTAAGACTTACCATATCCAATTTAAAAAGAATCACTATCGTAGTTCAGCAGATATAAAAAGCTAATCATTTCTTTAATAGGCGTTATTCGTCTCCCCTTCCTATACTACCAAGATCTTCTTGTTATCCACATAAAATTTAGGAAATCTCACTCTTATAGTTATGCAAATAAAGGGATGTCAATGATTACTTTGTAAAGGTATCCACCTTACCCGCCTATACCATCAAGATTTTGCTTGAAAGTGCTATTTATTTTAGGAGAAACTCACATCAAATTTAGACAGTTTTAATATTATAGTTGTGGAGATATGTAGATATTTATTATTACTTTGTATGGGGGTACCCGTTTTCCGTCTGCAATTCCGCCGAGAATGTTACATTTTATTCCAAGAACAACACACTCAAAATTAGCTTAGATTCACTATTGTAGTTGTGCAGATACAGGGAAATTAAAAATATCTTTTTTTGGGGTACTCTATTCCCCCTCCCACATTGTCAAAAAAATTAAATGATCCCATTTGAATTTCCTGATCGTCAGTAAGACAGTTTCAGAGTTTCAAAACGATTGGGCTTGCTGTTTGGCTTCCTATAAGGAACAAACATACAATAAACAAACAACCAAACATATAAATTCGTATTCATTTATATGTATATATGTGATAAATGGTGGGTGCCTAAATATTATCCAAAGCATAGTGAATTATGAGATTATTGAGAGCTCAGCTCAAACGGACATTTATTTCTTATTATTATCAATCATTTTCATTAAAGATTTGCTCTATAATTTAGGAAGATTTCTCTTAAAAAATATATAATATTTTCTGAATACTGTTAATTTAAATTTTAATAAAACTTGTAAGTTCAGATCTAACGCAAACATGTTGTAGCTTTTAAATGACAATATATATCCAAAAATAAACTTTCATCTTAATGACAAAAAACTAAATACCAAAAAAATCAAAATACTTATTCTTTTTAAGTACGTACAAATTGCTTTATACTTTTAAAAATATTTTCTTTTCAACTAAGAGTTGCTTGCTTGTTTATTTCAAAAATATGAAAAACAACCAAATAAAATGAGAAAAATCTAGAACTGCTTCTAAGGACCAGATACTATAGTATTTGTCCAAATGTTTGCCTTAACATATATTAAATTTAGCAAGACAAACAAAACTATTGTCAATTGTGCTGAAACTACAACTTTAAAAAAGTTGAGCTGTATGCTTTTTTTTTTGTCTTATGTGTATAACAAAAAGGACGAAAAAACTTATCTAGAATTCCATTTAGCTAACAGCATTCTCTAATACTCACTAAAAGTACTTAGTTAGGTTACGGCAATGAAAATGGAAGAAAATAGTTTGTTTAAAACAAAAGTTAATATGAATTAAAACTAAATGTTAGAAAAGGAATAAAAATATAATGAAATTATTAATTTTAGTTTTAAATTTTAATGAATATATTTTGATTATGGTGATGAAATAATGTTTCTGAATAAATTATCAAATCTTTTTTTTTTACAAAGTTAAGATTTATTGCTGTATAGAATTTTTTATCTTAAAAAAATATTTTGCATGGAATTTTTTATCTTTTAAATCTGAAGTGACAAACATCGTGTTTTTATTCGATTTTATTCACAATTTATTGGCGTTATTTTTTTAGATTAAAAATGCCATAAATGGCAGCATATATGCATACAATATAATCATGCATACAACATAACCAGTTTTACTTAGAGTTTTATCAAAAATCGAATAGTGTCCTTAAAGTTAAAATCGAAATATAAACTAAAAAGTTATAAGCAAAAAATTAAAACAACTTAAGACAAAAATATTTTTTTTGTTTTTAACGTCAAGTACCTTCTAAACTATGAGAGATTCAGAAATCAATGTTAGAACATTATTTCTTTGTAATTTTGTAGTTAAAGTAAGCGCGATTTAAATTGTTGATATTGGATGACATTTAAGAAAGTTACAAGCTTCAGAAGTTTTGTTTAATCCGAGCTGGCCAACTTTGACTGACGGCATCTCCGCTCATCCTTAAGCTATAAGGCCAGTAAGACACTACTTTTAAAGCCTGTCTCCTTCTGTAAAGATTTCTCGAGTTTCAGACAAATCCAATCAGCAACTTAGCAGTTCCAGATTTACTACCATTTATTTTGCGAAATTCCCCACTGTGTTTGTACGCATGAAGAGATGAAAAGAGGCAAACTAAACATTTTACTTCTATAATTTTTTCCTTAATTGCCACATTTTTATCCAATTTTCATAAAAAGTATCTTTTCGGAAAGTTCTTAAATTATTCCTGTTTACTGTTTCAATACTTTTTAAGACGTTGTCACAAGAGGGCACTCGAATATATGTCAGAAAATGGTATAAATTTGCCATAAAATGAGATTTTTTTAAGTTTAACCCATTTCCAGCCGCAAAACATAAAAGTCGTCCGATTTCAATGAAATTCGAGTTCTTACCTAATTTGAGGTTCCTGAACTCAAATCCGTTATCAAAATGAATCTATCTCTACTGAGATCGTCTGAACACGGTGTTCGCAAGTACGAACGCTTGCCGCAATGTTATGTCCGCACTATTATTTTTTGCTTTGAAAATGTTTAAACAATTTTCTTTTATATGTGCATATAGAATACATTTTAGCACAAGTTTCTTGCGATTTTATTGAATATGTTTATTTGGAAAAATGTGTAAATAATAGTTATTGTATTTAGTGAAAAAATTACGCCTCAAAATACTTAGGATGTAAATGTACATTACACTTCTTGCATATCCATTTTATTGGCTTTCCACAAGTTTTTAATCTTCAACGTCTAGGTTTCATCGATTCTGTCTGGCGGATTCATCGACTCTATCTGGGTGAACCACACAAATAGTGGCCACACCATTATCTTCGTCTTCAATTATAGCCATTATTTCTTCAATGGCTAAAGTTTTACGCGTCATTTTGTATTCAAAATACGATTGCAAATTTTTAAGACACTAAAAACATAAGGAAATTATAAACCAGTAGACGAAAAATTAAAGAAACAACACTTCTTCATGTCACCTTATTTCTCAATTAATTGAGAAATAAGACCATATGGCGCTATTTCTCAATTGATTGAGAAATAATGCCATTACGGTCTTATTTCTTAATCAAGTCTTTATATTTTTTAATTTGTATTTAGTGTACTCAATGGTTCTTGCCGTTATAATCTACCTTCGAGCATTCTTTAGGAAGGATTTTTAACACAACGGGACCTATAAGGACCCAAGTGGTCTATTTTTAACCTTTTAAGCTGGCAACATGTGCAACCTAGAAAGGACTTTATTCTCTGAGTTCATTGAAGAGTGACTCCGGAGCGTAAAGATTTTTGTGTAGCCGGCCTTCGGCCGGGCTTAAGACTTTCTCCTCTCGGTACATCGAAAAGCGGCTTCGCTTAGAGAATTTATCATCTCCGTATAACGAAGAACTGCGCTGACTAAAGAGTTTTGCATAACCGGCCTTTAGCCGGGCTTAAGAGGTTTCTCCTCTCAGTATATCGAAAACCGGCTTCGCTGAGTAAAGTTTTCTACATCGCTAGGCCTTTGGCCTGACTTAAAGGTTTTTTCCTGCCAGTATATCAAAAAGCGGTTTCGCTGAGCTGGCATTCTCTTTTTGGTCGGTCTGATTGGTTTCCTGCTCTGCGTTGTCAAATAAAGGCTTTCAAAGAAGAAAATCCTTGTGCACTAGAAAAGGTTGGCTAGGTACAAAATCTTTGCTCAGCGATGCCACACGATATATCGAGAGGAGAAAACCCAGCTATGTAAAAATCGTTACTCAACGAAGCCGCTCTTCGATTTACCGAAAGGAAAACAACTCTCAAGCCCGGCATTTCGTTATAACGAGAGGAAAAAACCCTAAAGCCCTGCCGAAAGCCGGCTATCCAAAAAACTCAGCGAAGCCACTTTTCGTTATATTTGGAGGAGGATGTACTTAACCCCGGCAGAAGGCCTGGTAGGCAAACATCTTTACTCAGCGAATCCGCTCTTTGATATACCGGAGGTGAAAGCCCTCAAAACCAACCGACTGCATAGCGATTCAAATAAAAATATATGGCTTATTTCCTATACCATTTAAATCGTTGCGAAATAACGCCATATGGCCTTATTCCACATGGCTTTATTGCACTTCACCCACTTCTTTACTCCGCTGAATAATTTTCTAAGCCCTTGCTACACACTTTTGTATTAATAGTCCTTTTTTCTGAGCATTCAATATCTAGAAACGGAACCATTATTTGTAAAAAAAAACACATGCCACCAACAATAATTTTATATGTTGAATAGCAGCCAACGTTCGCACTTGCGAACGCCAATATTTACATTTGTTTACAATAACTTTTTTGTAGTTTTTTGTACTTTTTTATTTTGATTTTATTTTATTTCATTCTTTGTTGTAAAAACTACATAGTTACAATTTACATTTTTGTACAATTTATACATATGACGAGCTAAATGAAAACCCTCTAAAAAAATATGGTGTAGAAAAATCCTGTGTAGCTTAAAAAATAAATTTTTTAATAAAATTGTTAATTATCGTTTATTTAAGCTAAGAATACATACGATACTTATTCTTTGAAAATTCAAATATAACAGTTCAAAAAAGCAGAAAAAATTACCGCAAGTGCGAACAGAAGATGAAAATAAGTTAAATATTTTAGTCAAACAAAGAACTAACCTTCTTTTACAAAACGGATTAAAAAATAACGTTAAATTTTTGGATAGTTCAAATATAAGAAAGTTATAGAAAACTTATAGTTTTTACTAAACGTGGCTTTTGACATATTGCTATCAATATTTTAAAAATGTTCGGTGGAAATTGCACTTTATTATAGAGCACTTTATTATGGCACTTTATTATAGAGCAACCCACATAAAATTTAGAGAGTATTAAGGATATTAAAAATTGCTTCATATGGTGGTATCCTTTGTATCGCTTTGTATGAAATTTCGATCTGTTATCACCACTTTTACTTGGAAATATATCTTTTTTGAAATAGATTTTGAGCTATTAGCATGAAAAAGGCGATAACACTCCCAGGTTTGTTCAAGGTCGTAAGTGAAAACAACCTCTCTTGAAAAATCACTCCTTTGAATTTTACCACCGATTTCTCAATAATTTAAAATTACACCCATCGTTTTGAAAGTGATAGATTTTCATTACATAAACTCCTGATAATAAACATTACTTAGTCGATACTGCGTATATGGAATTATCCAAAACTTTATGTAGTTCGTACTATTAGCGCATCCTCAACCGGTTTCTCAGTAAAATTAATTAATTGAATTGAGTAGTAGTCAACCGAGGTAAAAAGTTTTTATCAATTTCATACTTTTTAATAATTGTTTTAGCTTTTTAAGTGGAAAATATATTAATTTGATTTATGCATTATTTTATGCTGTTAACCGAAGTTGGTGTGAACTAATTCAGTGGCCGAAAAGTGGCCATTGATTTTCAATTGAACCCTGTGTGAACCCTGTTGTACAAAAACCATTGTTTATTTTTTATTTTTATTTTTTTGGTTATGAAGGACGAACCCCTCTGATACCATACTCATTGTCTTAAAATAATATCTTTTGAAAAAAAGTCTCGAAGATATAATATTTTTGAAAAATTCACAACTTTCAGCTTAAACCCATAATAATTAATATAGGCCAGTACTGCATTATTATGCCTCCATAGTGTCGTTTTTAAAAAAGGTTTGTTACGGATTAGATAATTTATACTAAAAACTTTGTGAATAGCGTTACGTAGGTTGGTGGTTAAGGGGGTGGGTATAAAAACTCCGAAATTAGCCTTCTGAATAGTCCCTAAGCAAGCATATAACTAGCATGAAATATTTTAAATAAATAATCAGGGATGGGAAATTTCGTATTAACCAAAATTGATTAAACTTCTAAGTAAATATATGAACTTGCAATACCTCTCATATATTATTTCGTGAAATAAATTGGTTAAATGGTTGATAATCCTACTCACTAGTATTCACCTTAAACAAAGAACGCTGATGAAATGTTGGTGATGATTATTTAGTTTAAAATTCCACTCTTAATACTAAGGTGAAAAATTCATATATTGAATTTAAGCGAAACTATCAACTTTCGAGTTACTGTTACAATTAATAGAACTTTGTTGGTATTGGGAATGATTGCCTATTAGCACAGCTTCCATTTCCATTATCTAAAGCAAAACTTTAACAACTGTTTACATAGTATATACAACAGAAAAACAGTAAACAAAGATTTTATTTTCTTAAGATTTATTTCCGTTTAACAATGATCCCCTATTATCTAAAGATTACATAAAAAGCTCTAACATAAAAAAATATTTAACATTAAAGAAACCAAGAGTTTTAAACCACTTGAAGCATTCAAATTTACAACAGACTTGTGGCTTATTTTCAAGGCTTCCTTTAACAATTTAAAGATTTTATTCTGCCAGCAACAAAATAAATGGGTAGTTTGAAATTATTAACAATTTAAATTTTATTGTGCATAAAAACATATTAACTTTCAGTTGATACTCTCTAGTAACTACAATAATGTAAGAATAATACTAGCATACTCGTGCAACCAAGTTTATTAGTTGGTTGGCTGGTTATTTTGATGTTTCTATTCAAATCTCTTCTTCAAACTCTTTGCCGTAACCGAAGGAAGTACTGATAGCGGCAGTGTATGTAACTGGAAATCTAAACACAATGCTACACCCACTGATTAGCGTTGTTTTTTACATTTTTTAAATTGCCTTTTATGCAACGTTTACTTCTAGACAATTTATTTTTTCTTTTTTTTTATTCAATCATTTGTTTGTCTTGCGTTTGTGCTGATTGTTTGTATTCTGCGAAAAATACAAACGAAGCAAATAAATGATTTTCCATTTGAACTACTTGAAAAATAACAAAAGCAAAAACTGAACTATAACAACCAACCAATGATCTACTTAGTGAAAGCAAAGCAGTAGGCACACATACATACATATGTATGTATATGCACATAAGTTTAGTATTTCCACATCGGCTGCATGCGATTATAAGTATATGTGAGTAATATTATAACGGTACTTAGTTTTTTTCAAAACAATGGCTGCTGCTTTAGAAAATAAGTAGCAGCGGTAGTAAGGTATTACTAAATACATACATACACACGTTAATGGAAACACAGTTAATATATTTATGCACATACACATGTATGCACTATATACGCGTATATTTAAATATATATGTATGTGAATACAGATATAAAGTCTTATGTAGTACCATATATAAAATAATTCTAAGCAATTTACCATAAGCCTTTTTACTACAATACAACTATGTTTTAGTATTTACATACATAAATACACATACGATTATATACAGCTAATAACGCAATCACACAAATCATGCATGCACACGCAGAACAGATAGATAAATAACGAGTGATTTTTTTGCTATTATCTTTTTGGCAACACTAGTTTTGACAGCTCACGCACGTTTTGTATCTTGTGTCACTGTCAAACATCTTCAGTTTGGTCTATAATTTAATCATGAATCGTCTTACAAACGAACAACGCTTGCAAATTATTCAATTTTATTACCAAAATGCGTGCTCTGTTAAGAAAGTTCATCGCGCGCTTCTTCCATTTTATGGTCAGTTTAATCGACCTACTGAGGCTTCTATTCGGGCTATTGTAAAAAAAATTCGCACCAAATTTACATTGTTGGACATTAAACCACCAACACGTTTACGTAGAGTGCGAACTGAAGAAAATATCGCAGCCGTATCGGCCAGTGTTGGTGATGACCGTGAATTATCGATTCGGCGCCGTTCGCAGCAATTGGGCCTCTGTTACTCCACTACGTGGAAACTTTTTTCTGCCCAAAATGGAAGAGCTTGACTTGCATGACATGTGGTTTCAACAAGACGGTGCCACATGCCACACAGCACGCGAAACAATGGACCAATTGAGAGGCGAGTTCGGTGAACAGTTTATTTCACGCTTGGGACCAGTCAATTGGCCGCCCAGATCGTGCGATTTAACGCCTCTAGACTATTTTTTGTGGGGCTATGTTAAGGCTAATGTCTATAGCGACAAGCCCGCTTCGATTGACGCACTGGAAGCCAACATTGCCAACATTATTCGTGAGATACCGGCCGAAATGTTGGAAAGAGTATGCCAAAATTGGACTAAGCGGATGGACCATTTGAGGCGCAGCCGCGGCCAACATTTGCATGAAATAATCTTCAAACATTAAATTATATCGACCCAACTATCGATCCAAATAAATATTTCATGCATTTTTCTGAATTTTATGTGTTATTTTTTTTTTTACTTTCCGATAGTTCTTATAAAATCACCCATTATATTAGGATGCCTCCTTAAAATTTTAATTAAGATCATAGAGGATTTGGAACGATTTTCCGTCATCCCACGTCAAATTTGGTTTGTAAACAGACCGGTTTCGGCTATGTGCCATCTTCAGTGTTCTATTGAATAGTATTCAATAGAACACTGAAGATAGCCGAAACCGGCCTGTTTACAAACCAAATTTGACGTGGGATGACGGAAAATCGTTCCAAATTCAAAAAAACCGCGTCGGAAGAAAAACACAACACTCATCATAGAGGATCTTTAAGAGGATTGAATCGAAAATACAAATTTTTAAAAATGGTACTTTTCTTATATTTTTATTTTCTAACAGCCTTATATTCCTGGGATTTGATAATAATATTAAATTTTGTAACCAATTTTTTTTTGCCATATAGTAACTTTTATTTGTTCCGGTATTCTGGCAGCAAGGTAATAAAAAACTAGTTCAAAAAATGTTGTAAATAAAATTTACATATGTATATTTGTAATAAAATTTAGTTATTTATATTTATGAAATTTTTGGCTTCTACGCGAACAATCGCCCAAAGCGTCTACTTTCTTTGCGATTTTATTCATATTAAATAAAAGCGCAAAAATTAAAATAGTGGCAAATTACCCAAAAGCTTTGGAAAGAACAATCTTAGTGGCAAAATGAGCAATCGCTCATATTTTTGGATTATTACTGATTATGCCAAATTAGGAAAATTCGCAAAACCTTGTTAACTTTAAAAATATAGAAAAATCTGATGGTGTTTAAAAATATACAAAACTGTAAAGAACAAGAACTAGTAAAAAATCACTTATACCGTAAAAATAGTGAGAATTCGCGAAAAATATTAGTATTGCAAACAAACTCTGAAATTGTATTAAATTATCTAAAATTGTAAGGAATGAATAAAATCCCAAAAAATACAAAAATTCGCAAAAACTAGCTACCATTAAAGTGATAGAAAAGTCTGATACACAGAAAAAAATAAGTTTCGTTTTTGATAACAAAAATCCCGGTATTCAATAATTTTTTTTCAAATTTCCTGTGATAAAGAATTCCCCTATATTGATAACAAAATTATTTCAAAATAAAAATATATATATATATATATATATATATATAAATTAAAAAAATGTTGACGAACCCGGGCTTTCCGGACGTAAAGCATACACTCTCTAGCTGAGCCATATCCCATTTATTTTTTTATGGGATACAACTTGTTTTAAGTACTTATGTATAAAAAGAAAAGAAATAACCGGCATGGAAAAGAAATACTTACAACGAAATATTTTATTATGTTAAAGATAAATGTTATTGAAATTCATATTTTTTTTAATAACATGGTCTTATTGAATATAATTCTTGTCTATTTTTTTCTGTGTAGTGATTGAAAACATGGCGAAAAATTTTTTCGATACCTCTTATTGTTTCCATTTTATAGGCCTCGAAACTTGGGCATCTCGGCCATTTTTAAGAAAAGTTCGTCGCATTGAAGATTGAATAACTTTAGAAAGCGTCATCGGATTTAAATGAAATTGAATTCAATGGAAAGGTTTCAGTCTCATCTTTTCCTTAATGTGGCTATTCCACTTGTCCCAAATATGTCTAATAAAAGGGCAAGTTTATTACAAATTCGCCAATTTTCTCTGTTTTCAGACTTGTTAAGCCTGAAAAATCGCGAAATATTTGAAAACCGTTTTAAACTCATAATGACGCAAAAAATATGTCTACTATTCCCTCAAACTAGTCAGATTTTGCCCATTAGATTTTAGTGCGCCAGCCATTATATGCAACCCTAGATATTCTTAAAACTTTTACAACATCTAAATATATTTGAACAGATACTACCATAACCTTTCAATTACTTATTTATTCAGGCAAATTTGGAGTTTTACAGTCAGTCACGAGTTCTTAGAAAGTTGTCTTGTGGCGAATTTAGTTCGCCATTGGCACTATAATTCATATATAATTGTTTTTGTTAAGTTGTCATATAAATATTTGACGCAAAGTGAATTATCAATGTTGAAGGTGTAGCTCAAAAATTTAGCTTGGTTCAAATTGACCCAAAGATAACAGATGTATATAAGAAATATATTTCTACGCAGATAAGAAACAAATAAATATATATTTTTAATTTTTTACTGTAAAAAAATTATTTCTGACACAGTTTAGGCTAAAATAAAATTTCAGCCTGATAGAACATCATTAACATGATAAAAAATTGAACGACAAAATAAAATTGGGTCAATTTGACTCAAAGAATGCAGAAGTACTAAGACATTTTTCAGCTTCATATCAAAGCCTTGACTCTGATTTTTTCACGGCTTCATGAGTTGAGATAACTTAAAAATGTCTTTTGTAGATTATCACGAATTTTGCTGAAAACCATTATTTTTTTCAATTTTGGCTATGCCATATTACCAGAAATATTTACGAAATCAGAAAAACTGTGGAGGCCAAAAACATAAATTTCAAAATTCAACGCCAAATATCTCTTAAAATATAAAAGATATCTTAATGAAATAAAATGTATAATATCTGTAAAAGTTATGAGGTCAACAAGGATTTTAATGCACAAGGTAATCAATTTTGACACCATATATCTCACCATGTATTTCAACCTGATTGCCCAAGTTTAAATATTTTTAAAGCTGAGGCTCTCCTCTATTATTTTTGCATATATCGTTCTGTAGTCGGAATGCAAGCTTCAAAGATGTAGATTTATTAACCTTTTTTTCCTATTGGAACCACTGTGAACGGTTCGTATGTGTTTTTCGATGTATACTCTCTTTAAAGTGCCATGCAGAGTCACAAGGCTTGTTCGATTAAAAACTGTGTTAAAAGCTAGTTAATGGCTAATTCAATTTGATCGGATAAATAATTACTGACCTAGAGTAGATTAAACGAAATAAGTAGATATTTATTGTATTGAGATGAACCTTTCTCGAAAATTTTGCAACTGCACGAAAAAATCAAAAATGATAAATTTTTATTGCGAATATCTCTAAAATGCGTCTTTAGAAAAATAAATGAGTTTGTTCTTCGTGTTCAACGACCTCAAATTAGAAAATTTCTTTTTTTATGCAAAACTGGCATTATAACTTTATCTGAACTCGGACATTTTTAATATAAAAAAATTAATATTTTGAGAGTAATGAGTTACAGCAATAATAAATAATGAGTGATTTTACATCATTGATGTTTCATAAATTATTCGATTTGATCATTATTTCAAAATCTTGATGTTGCGGTAGAAGTTTAAAAGCAATTCCCATTATGTTTCTAAATTAAATTTCTCATGTAACTGGGAATAAAACACAACTTTCTAGTGCAGGGGTGCCCAAAAGTTTTTTATGGAAGAGCAAACACCAATAAATTTAAAGAAAAACTAATTGTTATTCAATACTCTTTATTGTAAAAACCAATACATACAAAGAAAAAAAATATTTCATGTATTTATTTGTTGTTGCTTTGCACTTGCGTGTATACAGTAAAGAACGACAAAAAAATTAATAAGCCAAAGTTGTTTGTGTATTTCGCGTTGCTAATGTTGAGTGCCGTGTGTATGTATTAAAACACACAGCCTATAGCTAAGTGCTTTTACAAGAACAAATGAGCACCAAGCTCATTCTAGTGCTATTCAATATTGAAAATAAAAACAGAAATTCTGACCCTCCCCTAATGTACACACACATAAGTATATACATTCGCATATGTACCCAATAAAATTTTTTTTGTCTATTTCGGTCCGAACTCGGTCAGAGAATCTACACAAATTGCCGAAGTCGTTAAGAAAACGGACCGAAAGTCATATGATGATCTGCATTAGCCCCAATGAAATGCGCATAGGAACTAGTTAATACCCCTCCATAATTAATTTCAATGTATTTAAAAAAAACTTCGATATTTTAATGAATAGTAAAATATTAATTTTGGAAAGCGGTTCTCTGAGTGTGAGAAAATTCGAAGAACTTTCACAAAATGTTTAAGAGAATTCTGTACGAGTTTCGAAAATATTTCTAGGGAAATTCTAAAGAAATTTTTGATAAGTCTGCACGATATCTGAAAACTCTCAAGGGAACTAGCAAATATTTTTTGCCGATTTCGGGCCGAATTCTATCAGAAAATCTGCACACAATGCCGAATTCGTATCCCGTCATTCAGACAACGTACCGAGAATCATATGAGTGGTTGACAAGGATACACACATCTTTGTCTGAGGATATTCTAAAAACTATGCCGATATTTCTGGAGAATTCTGTACGAATTCTGTACGAATTCTGACAAATTTTCTATTTTCTAAATTAATAGAAATTTTAACATGTCGGAATAGTGTCGGAAAAATGTCTAACAAAACAGCAGAAAATTTTCCGATTTATCTTATACAATTTTATGTACTGTCGTATTAATGTGGGCGAAAAATCGGAGCTAAAATAAGATATTTATCAGAAATGTCGTTAAAAATTCTTTATCCATTGTTCTGCTGATTATGGCAGCTCATCAGAAAACATTTATCTATATTTTATAAGTTTAAAAACTCTAATATTTGTGCATATACTCTCAAGATTTTTTAGCGTTTATATTAATTATTTTAACTTCAATAAAATTTAATTAACAATATGTAATGAAATTTTAGCTCTAAAATTTTAAGTCCAGCCATGGTCAGACAAAAATATTTGTTTCTACGGCTGTTTACGACTCTCGTGCTCGGCTGCGAGCAAGAGTCTCCTTCATTCTCAGCCGAGTGTGGCCTATATAATTGAGAATGGTGCGGGCTAGCGGGCCTACTCTCAAGAAATAAATGAGAATTATTACGATAACTAATATCAGACATTGTGCTATAGTGACTGTTAAAAGTTGTAATTCGTAGATCAGAAAACGTGAAGACTGTTTGGCTACACAAATTCAAAACCTAGTGAGGTTCTGTAGAGCCACGTTCATGGAAATTATACTTTTTTCATACTTCTGTAGAAAAATTTCCTGAACAATTTTATATTTGACTGTTACTTTGCTTTATAACTACATATGCTGCCGTATTCTATTATATGACTTAAAGGATATTAAATTGCCTTCGAATAATATGCAAAGTAGACTGATATCAATCGGATAACATTTCAGAAAACGTCGTACCAGAAAACTGCCCACTAATCCGCCAAATGTCTGAAGGAATTTTAGACAACTCGGTCGATTGTATAGTAAAGTGTCAGACTTTTTCTGACCTCAGCCATGTCGGCAAAAAATATTCACTGGATACTTAAAAACGCTAGCCTACTTACAGTTATCTACTTAATTTTCAACAACTTTTGTTGTTACAACTCTTTATTTTCTTTTTTTTTATGATACATTTTATTGCATCTGAAATAACAACAAAAACGACAACGACCATAAATAAGCAATGACAATTAAAGCTTATAAAAAAAAACAACAAAAATAGCAACAGTTTCAAGTAACATCAAGGATGATTGTTAAAACAACAGAACAAGTAACAACAAAAGATACTAAAACCTCTTTAACTACTACATGCATACATAAAAATAACATTATCATTCTCTATTTGGTCTCATAAATTGTGTTTGTTCTTGACCAGAGATTTCCTACTAAATTGTTTTTAAAGAATTGTTGATATTTAGTTCGTACAGCATGAATTTGATAAACAAATTGTTAAGCAATATTTGATGGCAGAGTAGCTGTCATAATACGAGTTACATGACCGGTTCATAAGTGGTACCGGCCCCGGTGCAAGATCTCTAACTTTATATAACAAGGATCTGTCATTTTTACGTAGCTTTCTTAATGGATGGGAGCAATTGATTTATTTGAGACACGAAATGATTGGTTCGGAAGGTTAGAACTTTATTGTGGATGTTTTTTACACTAAAAGAGATAAAATTGTATTAAACTAAGACAGAAAATAATGTACCACATAAAATATAACATTAAGAATCTCTAACAAAGAAGAAAGTTTTAGAATCCCTGGCTTATGTACCAAAGTACATAGTAAATATAAAAAAAGCAAAAAAAAAACTTTATATTTGTAGGAAAGCCATGAGTAGAGCAAATCTTAGCTTAACTGAATTTCTAAGGAAAAAAGGGTTTAGTTCAATGTTGTGTGTTCACTAAATTTTTACGTGCATACATACATTTCTATAATGTAGATATGTACATACATTTTCTTTTAAATATGTTTGCTTTAAATATTTTAGTTTTGGTGAAAACACTAGCTAATATTCCCAAGAAATTGTGCAGATTTTCCCGAGAAATTGGATAATTTAAGGCACACAAACATCATTTTATGTAATGAACTTTATTTTATATGCATATAAAATGCAAAAGGAGAGATAAGAAATTTATTAAAAAGTAAACTAGCTATTGTGATTATAAAAACTATTTTTTCTGGGTAGTAATCATTAATAAAATTTCAATTAATGATACTATGCTGAAAAAACAATTTTTGTTATTATGAAACTTTGCTGAAAAAATTTTAAAAACTATATCAGGTCATTTTATATTTTATATGACGATATATTTATAAAATGACAGGACAAATTATTATAGTGCTGTTTTTTATTTTTTATATAAAATATTGCAAATGTATAGTTGCTTGTGCGAGAGAAATAATACAATTATGATCTAAAACTACAGAAAACAGGAATTTGGTAGTGTGGTTTTTATCCGGTTCTGGTGTTTTGAACTGATTCGAATTGGTTCTGCTCCCAATAACATTGCTTAGATAGGAAAAAGAAAAATAAATGCTAAGCTAAATGCTAAAAGCATATCAAATGTTTCTTAAAACAGTTTCAGAATATAACACAAGTATTAATAATTTTGAAGAAAATAATCTAATTGTTGTTTGAAAAATTTCATAAAACAATAAAAAACTATCGTGTTAGGTTTTCATTTTCCTTAAAAGTATTAATACTTGTATTATAGTCTGAAACGGCCTTTACTGACATTATTAATCATTTAGAATCAATTAATTCAAATATAAAAGATCATTGCTAAGCATCGACGTGAAATTGATGTAATTTCTAAAAGATCTGGATTGTAAGAAATTACAATATTTTTGAAAGAAAACAGAAACATATACAAAAGGAAAAGCTACAGAACTATGAACATAAATTAGAACAATTCCACGAAAACTATCTGCAAATTCTTCAATATTTTTCTAAATTTTTTGGTAATGCATTCATGAGCGATGTTTTCTTTAAGTGATGAATTTGAATTGCTTGAACTCATATTTAAAAACAGAATTAGACTTCAACGAAATGCAAAAGGATATTGTATTGAAAACGTAACACAAATATCGTACAACCCGCGAAAGTCTGCAAAATTTCGAATTTGGGTCATTTACGTGCATACGCCTGATGTATATATATATATATGATAGTATGATTGAAGTTGATATATCGTTAACTAAAGTAAAATATTGAGTGATTTTAAGTCCGAAAAACTGTAAACTTTAATGAAATTTTAACATTTATTGGGTTGCTGCACAGATTGTGAGTCGTTGGAACGTAGATTTATTAAAACTCCCTGTAATTATTGAAATATCAAAATTAAAGACATTTTGAAAACTATGCTGACGCGTATATAGGATAGATAATATTGTTTATTTTAATAAAGCAATGGCATTTTACATAATTTTCAGTTGATACATATACTAATTTAGAAAATATATATTTTTTCTTGCAATTCCCCGGAAATCTCGAGAGTGACATTTCGTTTGGCATTTCATAGAATGTAACATCCATAACCTGAATTGGACTTCTGAGCGAAGTTTTTATGAAGCATGAAAGCCATATCTTTGATTGTTTCGGTGATAGCCACTTCATTTTTTAATAGAAAAAAATATTAAGGCTTTTAAAGAGATTTTTGTTAAAAATGGACGCTAGTATTGGCTTCATTGGGTGATTTTTGATAAGAACACATATTTATCTAAAGTCTTAAACATTTTGGGTGGACGGTCTTTCAAAAAACTACTCAATCGTAGCATTTTGAAAATTCACATTTGTAAAATTTATACCTTTAAATGAAAATAATGTGAATGTCCTTGACGGATATGATGCACCAATTCCTTGAAGGTACCAGTTCTGGGACTGGTTAAAATGCGAATGCTACAATATATTCCTGAGTTGTGACAGGTGAACAAAATTGTGAGCAAAATATCAGACTTTTTCAAATCAAAACTATATGTATAAAGTACATACAGTAATTTACTACTTTGATCCTTTGTACATATACTTAAAGAAACTAAAGAGTCCTCGAGGCAGAAGGGCCTCCTTAATGTGACATTTTCAAGTGTTTTGCTCATAGGTCTGAAACGATGAATTTTATTACAAATTTCTGTATAAAAAAGTTAAAGCCGACAAAATATCCTACAAAAATGTTTCTAATTACATCGTTTTGTAATCGGATCGCAAATTTGAAATATATAGATTTATTACCCTTTTTTGCGACACAAAGATTCTGTACTGATTCTGCTGAATCACATTTGTGGGGCATTTTTAAATTTAATAATCAATAGTTCTTGAAAAACCGACTACAAAATAGGTGTGGCAGGCACTTCCCCATATTTTATCATTATGTACTTTTACGAGAACTAATTGTGTGTGCGAAATTTTATAAGAATCGGCTAATTAGAAGTAGTTAAAATGCATTTTTACTTTTCGTGGGCGTGGCACTGTTCAATTTTCTAACCACAATGATTTATTGTAACGATAACTATGTGTATGAGAATCGGTTTAGTAGAAGTGGCTAAAATGCATTATTACTTTTCATGGGCGTGGCACTGCCCACTTTTCTATACATAATGTTATATTGTAATGATAACTAAAGCTGTGTGCAAAGTTTCATACGAATCGGTTTAGTAGAAGTTATTGAAAAATAATATTTACTTTGCATGGGCATGGCACTGCCCACTTTTTTAAGCATGATCTAGTATTCAAACAGAAACTTAATGCATGCACAAAGAATTAGCTGAAAATTAATGAGAATTTACTATGAAAGAGCGTGGCCCTGCCCATTTTTCAATCTTGAAGCACATCCTTTTAAATAAAGAAAAAAATCTTAAATCGCTTCATAAATGGCGGAGTTTTGAGGAAACATACATAAAAAATACATGACGACTTGACAACCTTTTTCCTTTTTCTGAAGTCGGTTAATGAACTATATTGAACTAGTTACCATAATAAATTTATTTGTATAGAAGTATTTACGGCTAATTATAAGAAAAATTTGTAGAATCTCTAGAATAGCGAAACACCTCGACCTTTATTATTTCACTATTTACTCCTTTTGTTTTATTTTTTTGTGTAAAATAGAAATTTCTTTAGTAATCCCAATGATCCTTAGTAATACAAGCTGACTTTAATTGTAATGAACCGATTTTGCTGTACTGTTTGTTTACTGTGGGCACCATATATCCCAAGAGGAGAAAGCCGTGAAGCCCGGCCGATCGTGGGATATCGAGGCCGCTATTCTATACAGACGGAGAAGAGAAATATGATAAATGAACAGTTGCATAAAAAAATGTCGAGCCTTTTAATATTGCTAGAAATTGGGTGATAGTTCATAATGAACAATCACCAAGCTGTAGATTAGTTACAGTAATCATGCAGCTAAAAGCATTATACAAATTAAGGCCAGTGTTTGTACCATACAGTAACTTAAAGATTTGTTAATGGCTCCTTTATAATGGCAGGTGTATTCACAAAGGAGCAAAATAAATAATTTTGGCTTGTATGCTGAGAAACGTTCATCATATTATTACGTAAAATATTTAATCCCATGTTGTCGACTCCTACCAGATATATCCAGGCTCAGTCAAATGATGCTCGTTGGAAAAAGCAGTACAAACCGTTGCAGCCTACTGTGGGGAATTTTGCGTCCTGCTGGCCACTGATTATAATTTTAAAACTTATTTGACATCTAACACCCGAGAACCTCGGCTAACAGAACGAAAATTTTCGCCTATTGGTCGTAAGAAAAATTAAACCATTTCACTTCCTTATATACATATTTTAAAGCGTCTTAGACAAAATTTTCTATATGTATTGTTTTATTACTTTTTTTAATATAATTTCAATTAAGTTGTTGTAAAAAAACGAACGAGTAATTATTCATAGCGTGTATTTTGTATTATTATTAAAAGCTTAAATGAAGGTAGAAAGTAAGGAAACGAAGAAAACGTTATAATAATATAGTAAAGCAAGTATACTTCGTATCAGCTTTTAATGCTTTAACACTTTTTCTGATATTAATATTAAAATATAACGTTTATATTTACTCATAAGCTGTTCTGTTGGGGTAGATATGTATATATAAACTTATTAGCAGAACCCCATTTTGCAGGACAAAAATAATGGAATTTAAATAAAACTAGAACAAGTTTAAGAGAAAATTACAATTTTTAGCTATGCAGGTTCACTAAAAGTTTTACCATAGAAGCTGATTGAATAAACGTAAGGAAAAATATTACTTTACCTTTCATGTAGCCCCAGTTACAGCACATATCACTTCAGAAAATTATTCATTTCACAAATTTTTTTCGCAATAAAACTTAATTTTCGTTGTGTTTATCCTACAGGATATCCGGTGGTGAGATGTTTTCTACAGTAAAATGTATTTGAAAGCGTGGGACTCAACTGCTCTCATCATGGAGCTATGTACACAGTTACGTTACAGTAATCTTTATTTTAAAAAAATATATACACTCATTATTCGACTTGCTAAAAAACTATACAAAAAATATCCATTTATAGTCTTTGAATTGCTTTTCTCTTAATAGATGGCTATTTCGCTTAAGGAAGTAGTGAGCTAAAAATTAGCTCATGCTACATCAGTCACAATATGTACAGTGTTGGCGGCTTATTGTTATAGCCTTACTTCCAGTTTTCTATACCAAGCTATAACCTAAACCTTTAGTAAAAGTGTATTCTTAAAAACAATAATCTTTCTTGAAATAAACAGTATGCTTTATATACAAACACGTACATGTACAGCAAAAATTATGTCGAAGAGCTAACAAAAAATTTAAAATAATATTCTTTTTAAGAGCAAATTAAACACGGCAAAATATTAAAACTGAGGGATTTTTATGTCTCAAGTGCCTACTTTAATAAGTAAAAAATATAAACAGTAAAACAATCAGTAAAAAAAGCTGTAAGCACTTCTAAAGCGAACTGGTAATTTCTACTTTACGTACATAAAATAAAGAGTTTTAGCAACAGTATTCTTTTTGTATATTTTTATATTAAGTACAGATTTAAATAACAAAGGAATTGCTACATTTCTGCAAATTTACAAGAATCGATAAGTTGTGTTTAAATAAATATTTATTTTTTCCTTAGAAGTTACAGACCATTTCAATTGTTCAAATTCTATAGTGGTACGAGTGTATAATAATGGCGAATTACTAAGAAAAATATCAAAAAACATAAGCTTTCCATAAATACAAAAATCGAAGAAAAAGTATATGTCGCCAATAAAAATTAAATAAGGACAGCATAAACAAAATCTGTATTAAGGCCCAACTATGATATGTATAAGCTAGCTTAAGGTAATATCAAAAAACAACGAAAAGCCTGTCAAATACTTAAGCAAATTATGTATGTATGCTGCGTTGCCATTTTGGTTATTTTTACATATATATCACACTTGTTTAAGACCAAGATTCTATTCTACATGACGGAACGATTCATTCGCAGGAAAATCTGATAGAATTCTTCCAGATTTTCTTGTGAATGAAACAAGGTGTGCCGTTGATGCCATAATATTACAAAAAAAATATTAATAAATAAACGTTTTGAAATATTTATGCTATTTCACATATTTCGTCAACTAATTTACAATAATATACATTCATACTACAACTATATTAAGCATATGTCTAATTTATAAAGAATACATTGCTGTTTTTTAGCAACTACACAAAAAAGTGCAACTCTGATCGGATAGAGAATATTAATTTATGAAATTTTTCAAAAAATTTGCTAATCGGAAAGACTTGCAAAAAAATCTTTCACAAATATTCCCTTAAGCCACACAATAATACTTTTTGAATACGCATGAGTTTTTTGACAGATCTAAGCACTAATGACGTTTTCTTTTCTAGAAAAAGTTTAGCACTTTTTTATTTTTTATTAAATAAATCGGAATTCAGTATATTTTTAAAGCAAACCTTTACCTTCATAAGATATGGTACCATAAATTCT
Source organism: Panzeria rudis (assembly GCA_956483635.1). Classification (NCBI taxonomy): domain Eukaryota; kingdom Metazoa; phylum Arthropoda; class Insecta; order Diptera; family Tachinidae; genus Panzeria; species Panzeria rudis. Next base: position 35,124,774 of record OY101450.1, read on the forward strand.
ACCAAATTCACTTCCTTGAAAAATGATTATACATATTGCAAATTTTTACTAAAACGTGATTGCTTGCATTTTTTTGTAGAAAAGAAAACCCCAATATTGTTTCGTAACTTTGAAGGCCTTTTTGCCTTATTGCTAAGGTATTTATTGCTAGTCAACACGGGGGTAGGTTTTTGTTATTTTTATTAGGTAAAAAAGGATTGGTTATTGTTTCTCATGTATAAATATTTTTTAAACATTTTGGTTAAAGAAATTTTTTGGTCGTGGCAGCACTGTATGTATGAATAAATAAAAAAATAAAATAACAATTTACAAAGAGCTGATTCCTTACGGAAAGTGCGTTCAGTTTGGCTCTTTGCTTAAGCAAATGACAATGGAGAGAGCCTGACGAAACTTTTTCTTAAGTACATTATAGTTGGAAACATACAATTTCTACGCATTCGCACCGTTGCTTAAGCTACCTTAAGCCAAGACATGCATATTATAGTTAGGCCTTTACAAAAGCTATAGGGCTCACACAGATTATTTCAAGATTCTGCTAAGTAAGCATCAACGTAAGTTATAGTATAAGAAAATTGTTAAAACGAAACTTATTGGATTCGAAAAACCCACTAAAATAATGATTATTTAGCAAGTCAATATATGTTTTAGGTGAAATTAGTTAACGTTAATTAATTAGTGAGGGAAAATTTCAACTTATTTTCACAGAAAGAAATAACTGATTTTATAATTTTGTTCTTACTTTTAGTAAAACTTTAGTATAATCTTAAGCACAAATAGTATTAAATTGCACTTAAGACAGGTGCGGAAACAGGTGGGACTAAAATGGGATACACCCCCCCCTATTATGAATAAAATATACCCAATTTATATAGAATTTCTAAAAAATTTGCGAAATTGTATGTTTTATTTAAAAGTAGTATTCTTAAGTTACGTTCACACTTTGCAAATATATGCCGAAAACAACGTGACCATCATACAAGCTAATATTATATTTTCTTTAATTCCAATATTTTTTTACATATGGCTTCGCATTTATTAAAAATAATATAAAAATATCATTTATGGGCGTGGTTCAATATTAAATCGTCATCAAAAGCAAAGCTGTATACTAAATTTCAGAACCATCGGTCAACAGGAGGGGGTAAATTCTCGATTACTAAATTTGACCCGATGACACAAACTCCACAAGCTCCACAATCAGGGTAAGCTAAATTTAACATATAGTAACAAAAACAAATTTATCAAAAAATTTTGTTTTTTGTTTTGTTTCCTATATACATTTTACCTTCGCGACGAGTTTTAGAAAATTAGGCCCTTAATGTGACTTCCCAGTGAACAAATTTGATCGGCATTTCTGATGTTAGAGAATATATAAAACAGAATGGAGTTGCTTAAAATTCCCCTAGACATTTAGAACGTTATCCTGTAAAACGCAACGCTAAGTGTTGACCGATATTATATATGTTTTGTTTTTGTAATTTGTTATCTTTAAGGGCATTAGTAGAATAGTCGGTAGTTTTTCTGACCGTATTCTGAACTGTTTAATAAATCGTTTGTGCTCATTTTCTTAAATGAATACAATATTTCTGCTGATTTTCTTTATTTTATACAAATACAATTTTTAAAGTTATCTTTTAACAGAATAACTTTACCATATTTGGAACAATTTTATAAATTGGTTAACGACTTTCATCCGACATGTGAGCACACATTGTGTGATAGAGATAACGTTTTAAGAGTTCTTTAGTAATTTTTATTTTTTCAGGCTTTTTTTTAATAAAGAAGAAGGTGCTAGAGACAGAAAGTACAATACAGGACAACATGTCTTTGTGAAATTATATAACCAAAATAATTTTAAGTTGAGTTCTGGGCCCCGTTACTCAAAACCACATGTTAAAAATCAGTAAAATACACACAAAACAACAACACTTACAAATTATATTGTTGTTTGTCGAGTATTTGACTCGTAGATTTATCACTTGTAGTTTAAAGAAGCGGGTGCCTGGTATAATCGGGAAAGCAACTTGGTGAAGCTATGTACAACGTAAAAATTACAAATATTCATGAATATCGTATTCTAAGATGTCATGCTTATCAATTGAGACCAGGCTTATTAAACTCAAACACTAAGCAATCAAATTCATCATCGTTAATATCATCAATCGATTGTTTTAGTTTGTAAGCAATGTCGTTCAATCCATTAGAAAAAGAAAATTCTTTACCTGAGTATCAACAACAATCTGGTTATCAACAACAATAACATGAGTATCAAAAACATGCTGAGTCTCAACAATATGATTCTCAACAACATCAACATTATACTGATTATGATTTAGTTGTAATGATACTAGTAAAAAAACGACAGTCATATTACTAGTTGTAACAAGACTAGTAACGATACTAGTAAAAAAGGGCATTTATATTACTAGTTGTATCGAGACTAGTAACGATACTAGTCAAAAAGGACACAATTTTTGAGTATACGACTTATACATAAAACATATTTTTAGCTCTTAAAAAAATAAGTAGAAACTGGCTTAGTGGGTAGAAGAGTACTTGCTTTGAAATATGAGTAATAGGTGTTCGTACCCCGGTTGAGCCAAAATTTTTATTTAAGAAATACAAAACGATAAATAAAAAAACTAGTAAGAGCACTACTTTACAACAACTGGTATTCCAACTGGGATATAACTGTATATAAATGTGCTGGTTGTGCTCCTATGACAACCTAATGCTAAAATCGATAGTTCGATATATGAAAAAAGGACAGATAGGCAACTAGTCTGAGTTAAAAAGCAACTAGTATATTTCTAAACACATACTAGTCATTTTGTCTGCAGGGAATCGTGTCTTTTATCAATTGAATTCCTTCACTTAATTGTTATTAAAATCAAAAGTTGTGGATTGATTTTAATAAACTGCCGCTTGTTTTGTTTTAAACATGTTTTCTTATATGCTAATAGAAAATAACGGAAGGTTTCTTAAACCTTTTAAGGACAAAGACTGCTCCTCCGTTCAAATACATAGTTCAATGGTTCTATAATCTTTTAAACACATTGCCTTTTTTTATGTACATAGCATAAGTACTTTAAGCGTATTATATCAATATATTTTGAAACGATTGAATATATGTAAACATATTTTTTTCAAAATGGTTTTACTGTCGTATTCATAAAAAACTATATAGATTTTATGTGAACAAAATTTCCATTAATATTTTTTATAACACATTTCAAATTCAAAAAAATTGTTTATAAATAATGCTATTGTTTTAATTAAAAACCTTTGCGTACGGTAATTTCTTCTTAAAAACGGTAATTTGTTGAGGGTTGTACCGTAATTAGAAAATAAAAGTTAACATCACTGCTCCCATTAGTTCTCTAGCACCAAAATTTTTGCTGAATATGCCTATCCCGTATCTCCTTTCCTTAATGGGTCCCCCTAAAGGAATGGAGATAGGAAGTAGCTATGTTGAGCAAGAATTTTGGTAATAGAAAAACAATGATAGTTGGTCATACATTTAACCCGTCTAGGGGCATCCTAGGCGTTGCAAGGGCGAATTTAAGAATTTAATTAAACCGCCATATTTGTATGGAAGCACCGTAAATGTAGAAGATAAAGGACAAGTATGTTAAAAGAAAATGTTAATAACGAAAAATTAATGCAGGCCAGTCGTACATTTTACCCCCTCATGAGAGAGTGTGGGAGCCCCTTAAGAAATTAAGATAAGGGCTAGGTATGTTCAGAGAAAATGTTAAATAAAAAACTTAAGGGGCCGCTGATACATTTTACCACTCGGTGGACATCCTGGGAGCAGTTGTGGTCAATTTGTTATATTTTTGGTACCTTCATAATTGTCTGCCAGGATCTTAGACGCGTGATATTGGTCTCACATTGCTATTTTTAATTATACTAAAAATATATTTTAAAATTTTCAAATGGCTATTGCCGGCTATTGGCTCTTACCCTATAACGATATGCAGTGAAACAGAGTTAATATTATTCATGTTGGAAAATCGTGTCTCTTAGTGTTCTTTAGACACTCGAAATATGCAAAAATATAGAAACATATAGTAAAAACGTGGTAATAAAAAAATTAATACTTACATTATGATACCATTCGACTTTTGTAATACCAGGATTTGCCTTAACTTCACAATCCAAATAAACATCGGAATTTTTAAGCAAATTATTTGGATCCAAGGGAGCACCCAGACTTAAAGAAACAATAGGAGCATCTAAAGAGAAATAAAATAGAAAGAAATTAAAATAATTTTAATATTGAATTAAATGAACGCCAGTAAAAGCTTACTTTAATTTCTTTAAAAACTAGTTTTTATTTTATATTCAAAACTACTTACGTGTGACATTTAACATTCTAGAATCCTTTAAATATAAACCGGTATTACCATTGCCCATAACCGTAGTTATAGTGGTATGACCTTCAGGTAAATGTTGTGAGGTCATGCTGGGATTAAGGGATATAGAGCACTGTACTTGACGTTCATTATCTTCGGGTATGGGTATTAAAATTAATTCAGAGACAGTAGTATTGCCATCGGTGGAAGTCTGGGGTAAATTTGAGGAAAAGTTTAACAGGAAGATTTTAATAAAAAAATAAAAAAAAACAACTTACCGATTGTGTAGCACCTTTAAGCATTTGTCCTCCTTTAGACCAAATTATCTGTGGTGCTGGTCTAGCTCCTACTGCTGTGCAAGTAACATGGGTTCTGGTCCCTGCTACTAAAGCATGATTTAAGCCTTGCAATAACAAACTTAAAGGCGGCACTGAAATTAAAACAGAAAAAATAAGAATTAAAGGAAATTCAAAAAAAGATACTTGAAAGAACTTTTTTTTACATTTAATTTATTTCTTGTTGCACTTGTTTCGTTCCATTTCTTTTAAGATATAAAACAGTATTGTCGTTTTAGTTGTTTTAAGAAAAATCTTTTTGTACATTTATTTATTCATTTCTTATCCTTTAATCTGTGTTAATCTTTTTGTATCTTACATTTCAGTTTCATTTTGATTTACCAGTACAAATACTTATTTACACAAACATATATTTTTAATTTCTACTTCTATGCTCTTATGCACATAAGAAGGTGTGTGAGTGGTATGTTTCTTTCTCTTGTCATTTATTTGTTTCTTTCAGTTGTAGTAATAATATATATTAAACAGAACCTTTGAACTATTGCAGAATTTTTTCTAATTCAAAAAATAAATTACATTTTTAGATTTTCTCTGCACATTTTTGCTTTTGTAGCTTTAAACTTTTAGTTTTACAAACCGACATTAACTTTTTTAGTTTCTAGTGAAAATGTTTATCATTAATGGAAATCTTAAATTTACCTTTTTAGCTTTGTTTAAGTTAGTATTTGCTGAGATATAAAATATAGTTGTAAGGTACAAAATAATATGTTTAGCTTAGAAAAAATAAACTCACTCACTCAACTACTTAGTTAGAGAATCAAAATAGTAGTATTTAATATTCTTTGCGGTCTCAAAGTAGAATACGTAAAAACAACGTAAAACCTCATTTGTCTTGGTGGCTTAGAAATGTGTTGCAAAGTAAAACTAACATTTATTTAAAATCAAATGAAAGCCATTACTAACGTTCTCAATACGGAGTTGAGTTGTACGTTAATATAACTTAAGTAGTAACATAAACTTAATAAAATAATTTCTTTAAAGCTAAACTTTTGTTAAATGGTTCGTACGTGAACAAACTTGTGAGCAACATACGTCAGTTGTAGTGCAAATTATTTTAATGTCTACAATAACATATCCCGTAAAGATTTTGCGGCCTAAAAATGTTCAAAATAAAGTTATTTTACATCACTAACTCAATTTAGATGGTTATTCATGGGAACAACAGAACTTATATAGAGCTGATAATTATTACAGGGATATTATTAGAAATTAAAAGTTGCAACCAATCCTACATTTGTTTAAAAGTTTAGTAAAAGTAACGATACAAATTAAGAGATTTTTTTCTTTCTCAATAAAAATAATTTAATTGTAAAATTAAATTGAACGAACTAAAAAGCCTGAATAATAACAATTCTTTATATCAAAACCTATATAGTACGACTAAATACATAATTTTGAATTATTACCACTAGAAGCACGTAGCATTTACTATGTTTGATTATTTTCAGATAATACAAGGTGGGCCAAAAGAAATCACCCTATTGGAAGATGCTCATTTTTGCAAATGGCGGCCAATGTGAAATCTGTTTTGACATTTATGAACTAGAGAGATGTAGAATACAGGTGAACAATCCAGGGAGCGATACACTCCCCAAGAACGCGGAATAATCGTGTTTATCGTTTTTATTTAGAAAAAAATGAGAGCTAAACAAATTTTTCAAACAAAAGTTTGTGTAAAATAGCATTTATTTTTAGTAAATGTTCTTTACTGAATCAGTAATTTTTTACTTTTATTTGGAACACAAAACACCAACAAAAACAGTTCCTTGTTCCCGATGACCACATATACATAAATAACAACAACAAAAACAATGATAGCAATGATATCAAAAATAGAACAATGATAGCAAAAATAGAAGATTTCTAAGTGAATCAATTCATTAATGATAATTCTCATTCCTTTCTTTAGAGTCTTTATATAAACGTACAGACTTAAACACATTTAACAAATAGAAATTTTATAAGTGCTTAATGGATTGTGATTTTGTTATTTCAAATTTAAAAATATTTTCAAATGAATAGACTCATTGCAAGGAATTCAACACTAAGCCTGGATTGTAAACTTCTTTTCTACAACTCTATTCTAAAACCAATATGGTCCTACAGTATCCAGTTGTGGGGCACTGCTTCGGCATGAAAGGTTGAGAAAATTCAAAGGCAATACAGGAGCACTCTGATATGTCAGGAACAATATATAGATGCAACAATGGCTATTAATAAATTTTAAGGACGTATGACAAGATATATAAAAAAACTTGATTTGCACGCAAATCCACTAGCCCACAACATCATTTACTTTAGAGGCCAACTCGGCTAAAAATTAGGAACACGTTCACTCTCAGCAGAAAACGAGAGACGTAAGACAACCTAAAAATCACCGCAAGAACAAATATAATTGCCTGGCATTGGCTGGAACTGAAAGTTAAAACTTTATTGCTAAAATTTTATTACTTATTATTAGTTCAATAATATTGAAGATACAACAAACAAAAATAAAAACAAAAAAAGTTTTTACTGACTCAGACAAAAAGTTTGTTTGATATATTAGAAAAAATCGAGTAAATATTTTTAGCATTCATTAGACTATTTTGCCTTATGTTTTGTAAATATTTTTACACAAATTGTTTTATAAATTCGGACAAATATATTTTTTCATATATTACAGAAAATCCAGTAAAGGTTTTTGTTTAATTCAGCGAATTATTTTGCTAAAAACTGGTAAGTATTTTTAGATAGATTAGATTTATTTCTTGATGGTTAAGCGTTGTCGATATGCATTTCATTGGTGCTGTGCTAAATCATCAGTTGAATTCAACTACACTTTTGAACAGTTAAAAACCTCTTATCTTATGTAAGGACTTTCAAAAACAATTTGAGAATTTACAAATTATTTAAAACAGCACATCGAATTCAAATTATTTGTTGGATTTTGTATAAGTTTCAAAGGCTACTATGCTTATTTTTGAAAATCATTTGTAAATTCTAAAATAGTTTTTGAAAGTCTGTACATAAGATAAGGGGATTGTAAACTTGCAAAAGTTTGGTTAAATTCTACTGACAATTTGGTAAAGCACCATTCAAATGCATATAGACAATGCTTCATCATCAACAAATAAATTTCATTGCAAATAAAATTATGACAATATGTCAAATAATAAATTTCTTAAATATTTTCAGACAAATTATGTTATTGATTTAGACAATTTGTTTACTAAACAAAACCTGGGCTTTTCAATGAAATTGTTGAGACATTTTAGTCTGCATCTATAAATCTATTTGTAGGTCCATTACTAGACAGAATATTTACTAATTCATGCAATTTCCTTACTGAAAATAATATATTGTTTTTTCAGTGTAGGCGTGAGAAAAGGAAAAATTACAAGTATTGGTTGTCTAAGACAAAAACCAAATCATGTTTAAGAATTTCTAAACTACCAAAAAAGCTTAAGTAGGTAAAGAGTTTAAAGTAAATTGTTTTAAAGTTGGATATTTATCTGCTTGACTTTGGGGACGGTGGTGACCTAGAGTATAAGAAGAGCTCTGATGATGGGATCGTGGTTGTTCCCAAAAATATCAAATGTTAAATTCGCCTCTTATACAAAGTCAGGAATTTTTCTTTGTCTTTGCAATTATTACATGCTTTGAAAAATAATTTTTCAATAAATATAACTTAATTGTAAAATTATACTGAACGAAGTAAAGTCTGAATAACAATATTTCTTTGGATTAATAATATAAAGGTGTTTTTTGCGTTCTTTCCAAAAGTGAGATTTTTTTATATTCATAGATATTATACCTATCGCATACAGTTACTACTGTATTTTATACAACACCCGGATGGAATTTTGAATCATTGATAACTGACATAATTTTTACAAAAACAAAAATGCTTTCGAATCAGTGACTTTTTTAATTATATATTTTCTTCTATCAGCATATGTAATAATATTATTTACTACTGCATGTATTGTTACTTTTGAGCACATTTATGAGATATTTTTTGGTTATTGTTCAGTTAATAAAAACTTATAGTGACTTGGGCGTAAGCATTTTTTATGTAAAAAAATCTCATGTGCTTGAATTAGTTTAATACAAAAAACTGTTATCGACATAAGCTTTTTTTCTGAACACACTTTTAGTGTCCTTGGCAAATTGGCTTTTTGATTATTCTCTAGGATCTTACCCTTTAGGGAAATTGAAATTTTTACACAAACTTCTTACCACATATTTACATGACTGCCAAAAAAAAACTTTGATAAAAATCGCACAGAGTCCGCAGTGTTAAAAATAAAGTATTTCGGCTCTCCTAAAAAAATTGGTTTTCAGACATACGCACATATTCAAGAAAATCACTTATCTATCAAAGAATACAAAGTCTGAAAAATGTGTAACACAATTTAATCATAAGTAACAGCATGTCTATAAAACACAATACGCAATGTGTGCAAAATACGCGAATAGATATTAACGTCAACCATATTTGGAGTTTTATAGAGCGAATATAGTTTTATTTCTGAACATAAAAAATATTGCCAAGTTAGCATATTGCCAAGTTTCCATTGCCCACCAAAAACTTAATCTTCCCTTTGATCTTAGTCCATTTTAAAAACGCTAATGTCACGTCAGCGTAAGGGACATATAAAAGGTGCCAAAGAAGTCCTTATTTGTAGGTTTTTTATATTATTGATTCAGGAAGACCAATTTGTGTACCAAATATTGGTTTACTATCTATAGTGGAGGTGCCCAATTAAGATAAGAGGCACCCTAGTGCCTCGTTTAAGGATTTTTCTTCTTACTTACTCATTAAGGCCTACCCGTATATCAAATTCTAGATCTCTAGCTATAGTGAAAGTGTCTCATACATATAAGGAGACCCTAGTGCCGATAGGTTAAAAGCTATGGCTACCCATTTTCCAGATACAAGTCTTACTTTGCAGTTTATAACAAGTGTTTCTCTATCTCGTTGTTCTACCAAACGCTTCTTAGTTTTCATTAAGCAGAGAAATAAGCCTTGGTAATAATTATACCGTTTAAAAACCGACTACTGTTTTTTCATCTTTTTTCCTTGAGGAAAAGTCATTAAAGAGCACCGAAAAAAATTTTTCCTAACATCGCTGCCAATTCCGTGGTTGGCAATTGAAAAAGAGAACTTCTTACAATGACAAGGATATGTAAATCTAATTAGAAATTATCCAAATTTGTAATACTTCTGGATCGCGAATTCTACATTTTCATGACTTCTTTGGAGTGTCTTTTTTTCTGGGAATAAGATTTAAGAAACCACGACTTCGAGTTCATGGTAAAATTAACAAAAAATAAATTATATTTTTTACAGAATAACAGTGTAAACTATTATTAATATTTAAAATTGATATTAATCAGATCTAAAAAACAATGAATTGAATTTAATTCATGGTAAAATTAACAAAAATAAATTTATTGCTAAAAAATAAACTCTGAAAAAAAGGAAAAAGTATCGTTGTGTCGACAGTAAAATATCGCCGATACCGATGTATCGCAAAATCTGAAGTATCGCCGATATATCGGTATCGGTATTGGCTACATCCCTAGTTTCTTATTCATATGTTGCATAGGCAAGATGAGCAAAAACAGAAAAAGATGAAATTTGCAAAAAATCTCAAAAATTGCACACAAACGCGCAACGTTTTTTCTCCAGTCTAAAAGTAGACACACAGCCAAATGCATAAAAATTATTATTTGAGGTTTAAGACTCGTAATTATTATTGAATAGTTTCACGCTAAAAACTGTTTAATATAAAATTGCATTCATAAACACTACAATAGACATTGTGTGTTTTAAGGAAATTTAGATTTCGATACTGGCAACACCACCATGTTTTGTAGTTAGTGTTGCAATAAAAAGAATATAATTTCATTCGAATATTGAAATAAACGAATAGCTTTTTATTGTTTCCGTGTAAGTTAAGATATTTTGAACTCTCTTTATAATATATTTCTCAACGTATTTAACAAAAGTTTTCTATGAAGTAAAAGGAAAGAAGAGAAATGATTACAAAAGAGTTCACACGACTCTTTTAATCATGTATGAAAAAGGTACTTGAATAACGAGCCTATTTTCATTTGTGTTGATTGTATCTATATCACTAACATTTCTTTTATGCTTTTATGTGTTTTGATGGTGTTTTTTGCTAATTTTGTTGCGAATTTTGTTTAACTTAAATAATTAAGTGACATATTCTATCAAATTTAAAAAACCATACCTAAACGCTTATAGCCAAGACTTTAAGCTTTAATTTAAAGCATATCATGTATTCTTGTGTGCTAAATTTGGAAATATATTTGAAGTTGAAATTGATATATCGATGATATGAATTTATTGAAGGTTTATAGTAGGTGCATATATTTGTGAATATGACTGTTAAAATTTTATGGTGAATTGTAACATTTTTAGGATCGCGACTGCCTTCACTTTCAAAGCCTTTTTTTCTACAAAAAAGTGAACAAAAAAAAACTATTTTTTTTTTTAAATTTCGAATGAATTTTTTTATCATAAAAATTCAAAATAAAATTGTTCTAAAAATTAATATAAGCAGCTGTTAATATAGTATGTCAAAAAAATCAATGGAAATTCTTTATTCGTTTAGCCACATAAAATATATTGTAAACGTCTCAAAGGCGTAAAATGTCAATACAAACGTATGCAATTTACTCAACTTTCCTGAACTTAACAGTGTCCTAAAAAGTCAAATCTCAACCAAAAGCCTTAAAAATTCACTGTACGATGCCGAATTTTGATGTCTGTTGAGTTGGGTACTTACATTTTTCCATTTCTTAAATTTAATTTTTGTCCGGCTAGATTAGCGAAATACTCCTATGTGCACATTTGGTTTACGGAATCCTAAAAAATTTACAAAAGTATCATTGTATGGACAATGAAAATATCACCGATATTGATATATCGGCAAATACAAAAAATCGCCAATATATCGGTATCGGAAGCTTCCATAATTTTTACCTCAATTTATTCAATCTTTCCCATTACTGTGAATATTTTGGTAGTCTTACTCGTCTGATGCTCTTTCAAATAAGTCCAAAAATTTGTTTAAGCTATTTTGTAATCGGCACACCTATGCGCTATCAAATAATAAAATTTAACTCATTTCTGGCTACAAGAATTGTTTTATTTTTGTCAATTGTATACAGAATGCATTGTGTCTGTAATATAAGACAGCAAGATCATTAACTCATTTCCTTTTTAATAAATTATAGAGGGTGTTCTGTACATAAAGCGCATTAAACACATTTGTTGTTTAACTCACAAGAGGCTCATGAACACGTGAAGGACAATGACAATAATAGTAATTGAAATATAAAAGAGAAAAATCTAATAAATTTTATGCCAACAACAATAATAAAAATAATAAAATAAAAAAGAAGGGACACAAAAATTTATGATAAACTTTAAGATGTCCCAGACAATTAACACTGAAAGTTAGCGAAGGGTTGAATAGCTAAAGGACCTTAAGTGGGAGCTTGTAAAAATCTAACATACATGCAATCAACAGAATGTATATATGCATACAGTTTTAAAGGCATATAAAAGGGTGGGAAGTTAAGTAAAAGTCACACAATACGAGAATAATAGTTATTGTTAGAAAGCTGCTATAAAAAGGAAGTGAAGGTATAGTGAGCACATATCTACATAGACATACGTATTGTAGTGGTGTTTTATGAAGAATTAACTGCAAAACATCGTTATTATTAAGACACGTGCTTCATTTAACAACATGTTATTGGGGTTTCCTTAGCATTTTGGTTGCAAAAGACCTAAATACTTTTCACTATTGTAATTGCTAAAACGTGTGTATTGTCACCAAAATATACACTCAATCACACATGCAATAGCATACAATACCAGTTATAAAAATAATACAAATAGTATGTCGAAAAGGATGAAAAGTCTTCGTAAAGCTTAGGCGTTTTATTTATTACTATAAATTTGTTAACTTTCTTTTTGTTATAACTGCTGTCGTTGGCACATAGTACATCATAATTTATTTCAAAAAAAAAAAAAAAAAAAACAAATTGATTATAGGACCTTATTTTTACCAGCTTAATAAACACGCTTTAATTAAGGAAATACTTGAAAACAAAACAAAAAAAAGAGAGAATTATATATATTTTTTTATTCAAATAATAATTTCATTATTCTTTACGACCTTAAAAGGATGGGCTTGATATATTTTCTTAACAAATTGACAAATTTCTTTTAATTAGAAAATTTTGTTATCCATTATCTTAAAAAAAGGATAAGAAGGTAAGTAGCCAGCCTTTTATTCCTTCGCCTTGCTGTTTAGCCATTATTTTGTTTTTAATTACTCACGCTTATAAATATCCTTTAATGTCTTGAAAATTTTTTTGTATTTTACGCCTAACTTTGGTTTTACTTTTCGGATTTTATAGAAAGAAAAGCTTATAAACTTTATTATACTGAATATTTTTTGCATGTCTTGTAGGCGTTACAGTTTGTTGCGTTTTTATTGTGTTTAGATTTTATTTAATCCTTTTTTGTGATGTAGAAAAAAAGGGTTTTTGGCTTTAGAATAATTGAAGAAAACGTATCTTTTCTTTTTAACAAAGAAAATAATAACAAAGATTTGAAAGTAAATTATCCATATTTAAACAAGTTTTATTACATAATTTTAAAATAAATAAAGCACATAAAAATTACACAATCGAGATTGAATTGTCTTCACTTGAAAGAAAATTTTTTGTTTTTTTCCTTTATGAGTAATAATTAAGTTATGAGTATCTAACGAGAACAGCGGTAGCTATCAAAACATGTCAGTTCAACCCTCTCCGCAGCCAATATTTTCTTTGTCTACAAGCTTCACATTTATCTCTAAATAAAAATATAATTTAATTGAATAAGTAAATTAAAACCGAACTCAAGCCAAAATAAATAAATTTCTTTATGAGTAATTTCAGAAATTTTCGACCCAAAAACAAGGGTTTGAATTTTTATCATTTCACATTTTAATGAAATTCTAAATATGTGTATATTCTACTTTTGTATGCGCATCACATAGCATATGTCAGGGGTTCTCACCAAATTCCTGTTCACGGACCCCTTGTAAAAAAAAAATTTTTTTGGCGGACACCTTTTGAAGCACAGGTTGTATTTGGTTTTTTATGTTGAATTAAAAACGCAAATAAGTAAAGAACAAAAGCATATATGTATGTATATTATTTTGATTAAACATTTGATTATAAAAATTTATAAATATTTTTAAACCAAGTGCCGGATTACGTTTTTTTAATTTATTTTTTCTAAAATATTTATTATTAAAGTTCAAAAATATATTTAGCTGTACAGAAAACAAAAAATATTTAAACAGATATTTAAAAGAGATATCGCTCAAGTTCAATAGAATAAAGTTTTCAAAATAAAATTTTTTTTTTCAGAAAAAACTTAAAAAATAGTTTTTGTATATTTTGTTTCTAACGTTCAATTCACAAGAAAACATCCACAAATTTAAATTGCCGTGAGGGGTTTATTATAATATCAAAGATAAACAATAAGAACGGTTACTAGACATTTTATTAGCGATTTTTTCGCATTCTTTCAGCTATTTTTATTTTAAAAGTTTTGGTGATATATAGTCAATTTTAGGGCTTGTTTCCGATTTGTCAGTGCAGAGTCTGTGGCACTTTATATTAAACACTGACGATTAAAAGATCGCACTAATAGTTTGTTATTTGTGTTTGAGGATTTCAAAACATAAATACATATCGACGTAGCTGCGAAAAAAGGCCAATCTCTCATCATTTTACACTGCAGATTGGCCCTTTTTACGCAACTACGTCGATATGTATGCATATACGTATAAAATAAAAATAAATAAAATAAAACATAAAAAGAAGTATGTAGATCGAAAATAAAAACTTATATTATTTTTTAAAACATTGTTTTTTCGGTTCTTCACGCGGACTCCTTGGATGGTTGCTACGGACCCCCAGGGGTCCACGGACCACCATTTGAGAATCGTTGGCATATGTATTAACAACAATAACTCACTTATGGTAGAAAATCTTGGGGCGCTTGATATTAAATGCTACAATATATAGAACATTGCACTCAACACTATTTTACTATAAGTAAATTATTTTGTTAATACATAACTTATGTTTTATTTCAATCTTATTCCAAATTAGTTAGTCATAATTGATTATTGGGATTGCTGTAATGGAAAATCGTCATACTTAAAAATTATTTTCTAATTTTTAGTTCCGTTTGCTATTAAAGCGTGTTTTTTAGTTTTTTTAACTATAACTTATTTTCTTAATTTTTAGTCTCAATACGATATCAAAAGTAATTATAATCAAAAGCCTCCATTTTTAGCATATATTTTCTTTAAATTAGGGAATTAACCGATGCCGATATCAATATATCGGTCATACTTCAGATTTGCCGATACTTCGGTATCGGCGAAAGTTTTTTAACAAATAATTTATTTATTGATAATTTTACCATGACATCAAATCCAATTCGTTCTTTTTTCAATCTTATTATTATCAATTTGTCACTAAATAATATTGTTACGAAATGAAAAATGCAGTTTCAAATATAAAGACATAAAAATGACAGCTTTAATTAATAATAATCTGTATTTGGTAGCCCTAAATAGATCACTTACTATGTAATGTCAAAATAAAAGTATTGGCAGAACTTTTGAAATAGCCGTTAGAACTCATAATAGCGGAAATAGAACTTTCTGGAACAGTTCCGAAAACATCCAAGATTATTCGAGAATGTTAAAAAACAGTGTAGATAGCGACAACTAAACAATCTCAGCTGTAAGAAATGTAGACTAGATAACAGCGTAATTTGTTTAAGTAGCAAAATAATCTTGAAAGCATTAGTATATGTGTGTATGCAAATATAAACATGCATAAGAAAGATCTCATGCATACTACCACATGCACACACATTAAACCATAGCAAGATCATAGCAATGATCATGCAGTAATACTTA
Source organism: Panzeria rudis (assembly GCA_956483635.1). Classification (NCBI taxonomy): domain Eukaryota; kingdom Metazoa; phylum Arthropoda; class Insecta; order Diptera; family Tachinidae; genus Panzeria; species Panzeria rudis. The sequence continues at coordinate 35,140,506 of OY101450.1, forward strand.
AAGATGAAAAGAGACTTGCATTACATTATAGTTAAAGATAAAAAGAGACAGCTACATTCGAGAGAGTTGGAGAAGCTGCCAGAAGATTTTATAATTTATTATATAAGGGGTGGCTGCCAGACGACCTGTGTTGCCAAAATCTGACGAAGAAAAAATGTTAGATCTTTATGAAAAAAATGCTAGAATATGCTAAAAGAATGCCAACAATATGCTAAACAAAATTTATGTAATAAAACAAAGGCAAAACAACATTTTAATTGTGTAATTGAAAAAATAAATATGCATATTAGAACCGCCAAAAAAATGAAAAATACTTTAGTCAAAAGCAGAACATAAGCAGAACCAAAGATATTTTCATATCTAAAAGAAAATATAATTGTTTGTCTTTGAATCTCCTTACGCCAGCTTATTTTGGCTTAAAACAAATTCTATGTTAGCATTCGACAATAAGAGACAGGGCATCTTCAGAATGAACATACATATATCTTATATATATATATATATATATATATATATATATATATATATATATATATATATATATATATATATATATATATATATATATATATATATATATATATATATATATATATATATATATATATATATATATATATATATATATATATATATATATATATATATATATATATATATATATATATATATATATATATATATATATATATATATATATATATATATATATATATATATATGTGTTTAAATCACTCTTTGTCTTTACCTCTGAACAATTTCGCCAATATTTTTCTCCCTAGTATTAACAATTTTGTAAATTGGTAATCTGATAATATGATAAAAAATGCTAAAAAGCATTTTTGTATGCAAAATCAGTAGGAAAAAAGTTACCGAGAAGTTATTTGTAATAACAAATATCCGTGTTTTATTTTATTGCAATTCAACTAATCCTGTGGAAAATAATAAAAGAGTATGTAAAAGACTAACAGCCATCTTCATAGAAAAATCTTCCTACAGGTTTCAAATTCCTAAAGGTTTCAAATACAGTTTAGTTAAAAAACATTTTAGTCCTACAAAAGCTTTATGAAAAAAAATGCGCATTCACAATTAGTATTTTAACTAAACAACGATTTAACGAATTTTTAAGCTATAAGATGGCAACGCTGTACTTTTTTTATTTGTTCTTGAATCGTAATTATGCAAAACAATGAATACTACTTCTTGCGGTACTCGTGCAAATAATTGTGTTTTTTTCGTGTTTAAGGAAACTAATATTTTTATAATATAAAAATCTGTAATAACTTGTATAGTAATTAATATAATATTAAATTCGAAATTAATAAAAACCCCCAAGAAAATGAATGATAACTTCCAAACGGGAGGGAAATGAATCCAAATCGACTAGTAGGCTAAAGTTCGTAATCTTACATTCAGAAAGAATTGTGCCTGATAAATATTCCAAGGAACAAGGGAAAAAATTAACATTACCATAATTTTTCAACGTACACAGCAGAACAGAGTAGTGATACTTTCGGAAGCCGTTTCACTTCCATCGTCAGTGCTTACATGTATTTTGCTTATCACCACTTGTCAGGTGGCTCTGTTGAATGTGATTTTAATTCTTATACACACAACTTCTTTGTGAAAATTAAATACGAGAACTAAATCACTCTCAAGCCCATATTAAATGCACTTTCTTCGCGCTGGAAGATTTTGGATGAAGTCATTTTTCAAACCAAAATAAAATCAGTCTAGCCGTTTGGGAGCTACGGTATCACAGACACATATTCAAGAGGATACAGCTAGAAAAGAGGTGATAACTTCTAAACGGCTGGACCAATGTTTTTCAAACATAGCTAGAAACACTCTCGATCATGTCACCTATCAAAGAAATCAAAATCTTTCCAGTTGTTTTGGCTGTATAATATCATGTATAGACACAAAAATACACACTACAAACTTATAACACTCCTCTTTTTTGGTCGGGGGTTAAAAAGAAAAATAGTCAAAATAAAATATTATGTAAAAGTATATTTTTGATGATGATTTTGTCGAAGATTAAAAGAGTACTTAGATTACCGGTTTTATTGTATTTATTGTGATATATAAACATTAGGGCTATAACTAAATGTTTGGCATAGTACCACGGAGTGGCCAAGAATGTTTTAGTAATGAAAACACCTGTCTGCCATCGTTTTGGTAAAAAAAAAACTTCATGCAGGGAAGCAAATTTCCAAAACCTTCCAAGAAATTTTTTTAGAGTAATTAATTTTTTTTAAGTGTAATTTTTAAATCTAAAGCAGTGGCTAAATTCCGTAATAGCATTGAATGAAATGAAAAAAAAAACAATAGGGTACATAGTTTTAAATACAGTGGCTCTAAGCTCATTTTATAACAATAAAACGGAAAAGAGCCAAACAATAATTTCTGTACAAATTTTACAGAGAAAAGTGTCCAGTTTAACAATAAATATTAATTTATTGCAAAAGTTAGAAATAAGAAAACTAAACATAGATATAAAAACCTAAACATTTTTGTAATGTGAAGAAATAATTTAGCATTTGGAACGATTTAGCATATGGAAGAAAAACACAACACTCAAATAATTTAGCCTTTTTGAGGCTAAAGTAAAAATAAAAAAGGCTAAAAAAAACCACGAAGCTAAAACGCTAATTTCGACGATAAAACACAAAATAAAATCCTCGAAAAAGCTAAACCAGCAATGCTTCTAGTAGTTGGCAAGTATGTATGATAACTGCATATGTATTCCTTATACGCCGTGGCTAATTTATTACACACTCCCTAAAACTGCAAAAAGTATGCAATAGTTTTTATACAATTATTTACGTATGAGCAATAGCGTTGTCAACTTTTAGATTTCAAAAAGCACTGAAATAAGTAAAAAAACGCGTAATTCTTAAAAAAAAGCACTGAATTGTAATTTTTTTTGTTTTATTTAAAAAAGTTGTTATATACCTGCCTGTTCTGTAAATCCGATTTAAAACGAATCGTTTTAGAAAAATTAAATTCACTAAAAGCAAAAATATTTTAGACTTTTTTGTAGTTTTCTATTTTTAGAGCTTAATATGTCATATCCGATATTAATTCATTATATATGATCATCATAGTTATTGCTACAGGTTATTCATAAATTAAAAACTGTTACTTTGAATCTGTTTTCATTCCTACTTACCCCCATTAACACAAAGCTCAGTTATGTTGATTTTAACTTAAAGTATATTAACTCTCAGTTTGCCTGAACTTAAATTTTAACTGAAAGTTAAAAATTTTCGTTACCAATAAAAAAATTGGGTTAGCTAAACTATTTTTGGGAAATGCAAAAATTTTAGCAATTTATATAAATAATATAACTTTCAACAGCATCTGAGCGCGACCACTGCACAAAGAATTGCTGCATTCGCCTAAGAAGCTTTGAATTTGTTATTATTCTTGAAAATGTATGTTAAATATTTTCAGAACAACAAAAAATTCATTTATTTTCAAATATCAATAATTTCTTCAGTTAAGAACTTAAACTCAAAAAAGGTTTCAGTTAAATTTAATTGAAATTAGATAGGTAAATCTGCTTTGTGTTAATGCAATTTTATTTATCGAGATTTAAATTTTGAGTTTAGTGTTAACTGCAAGTTAATATTTTTATTGTTAACGGCCCTTAAAGACTTTGTACAACAAAGACCTGTCAGTTGTAGTTAACTCTGTAATAAATATAATTACATATGTAAAAAACCCGACTTCAATGCAAAGATCTTATGTACCAGATTACAAAAGCAATGCGATTTTGTGTTAGACCAAATGGTGTGCTTGTCTTCCTGCCCGCAATTTTTCATAGTACCAAACCTTTCAAGTCCTTTCAAATAAAATATTTTGAAAATCTGTCAAGAAATGGCAGAGTTATGTGATAATTAATATATCGGGCTACTATTTTGTCCGCTCGATTTTCACTTCTATGGGATCAAACTACAAGCAATTCATTTGAAACAAAAAAAACTTTTTTGAAAATTGGTTCATAAATGGAGGACTATGCGATAATCAGTATTTCCTGGGGAGGGGAGAATGCCCTACAGGTTTTCGAAAAAAGAATTTTGAAAATCGATTCACATATGACAGACTTATGATTGGTGGAGCATATTTTCCTACCAATTTTTGGAAATAAATTACGCCAAATTGCAGAGTTTTGTTTGGAGGAGCGAATTTTCTCTCCGATTTTCGAAAAAAAAACGTGGAAGCAAACAGCAAGGATCCCCTTTCCATCAAAACAAGAACTTCAAAAATCTGCTCAAAAATTACAGAGTTATGCCAATACAAAAGTAAAAAATACACACGAATTCATAACCTCCTTCTTTTTTATGTCGGTTAGGAAAGAAAGAAAATTACAAATACCTTTTTCAGGATACTTTGGCATTTTAGAGGACTTTCTAACGGGAAGCTGTGTCATTGTTAATCAATACTTACTAGGAGGAGACTGAAACCTTTCGAATGAGACAAAACTTATTAATATCCGATGACGCGCTTTAATATTATTGAATCTTGAATATGACGAGCATTTCTCAAAAAATGGCCGAGATGGAAAAGATTAGATGGCTATAAAAAGAAATCATAAAAAGTATCGGGCTAGTTCTTAAGAGTAAGAGTAAGTAGCACGTAAGAGTAGAATATAATTACATATGTTTATGTATGTCAAATTGCGTGAAAACGGAAAGTTTTTGAAATCTGAAGTGGCAAGCTAACGAAATACGTACAAAAATGAGTTTTATTGGGGTTCGACAATTAGTATTAATGGGGTTCGACAAAAAAGACAAAAGATGAAGCACCACTGATTGCTCGAATCAATTTTTTTTATTCTTCTGCAAGACTGCAAAAAACGTGTTCAAGAAATAGTTGCATTAGCAAAGAGTTTTACACTTGAAAAAATTTTTTAGATAAAGAAATTAAATTTTGAATTTTGGGTCTAGTGCCACCGTTAAAATATAAAAGCACCAAAAATTAGACTAAAAAAGCACCGAGCACTAACTCCAACATTTTTCGCGTCGAAAAGTTGAAAAAGCACTAAAAACGGTGCGAAAAGCACTGAGTTGACAACGCTGATGACAAATATTTAATTTTTTAGTCAGGTGCTGCCAGTGATGTCGAAATTAGACCACCTGAGCCGTAACCGGGTTTATTTGAAACCGGGTTTTATGCAAAGAGTATACATATTGTACATATATAGAGAAAAATTCCTTTTAAATTTATAATATCAGCTTATTATTGGAGAAAAACTACCAAGAAGGTTTCTAGAAAATTCTCTGAATATATACACAATTTCTGCAATAATCCACTACTAGCTAGTTTTTTAAAATGGTCAGCAGGCCAAACCAATGATAAGCTGACTATACGTGTCATCCCTATTAGTGGGCAGAGTTGTAGAAAATACGTATTTAAAATAATTAGTTTCAAAATACACTTGGCTTTTTATTTTTCTATTTCAAATTAATAATGATATTTAACAAGTATTTGAAATAGAAAATACAAAAATACATATTTTTAAAATACGTATCTTCAAAATACTTTTTCTATTATAATTTTAATTTTCATTTGAAATATTTGTTCAATACAATTTTAGGGATCTCTAATCAATTTTAGGGTTTGTTTCCAATTTTGCAATTTCTCGCGAATTTTTGCAATGTTTGCCATAGAAGCAATTTTTTTTTTAAATTTGTCAACGTTTTTACAGCTTGAGCAACTTTTTATCGATAAGACTTTGCTGTCATACCGCTATTAGCAAGATTTTGCGAATTTATGCCGATTTCGCTTTTTTCCGAATTTTTGGCATTCCTTACAGTTTTAGCAACTTTTGATCAATATTATGGCTTATTTTTAATGATGAAATTTTTCGCGAGTTTTCGCTACAGAAATTATTTTTCAAGGGTTTTTGCTATATTACAATTTTTTTTTAAATCATTATTATTCTTGAAATCTTTTTTAATATTAGCGCGATCTATCGAATTTTCGTAGTCTTCTCGATATTTTCAGAGTTTTTGGTATTCCTTCAGAGTTTTAGCGAGTTTTATTAAGTTTTAGGTCTGGTTTCCTAATTTGCCATTTTTTTGCAAATTTTCGCAAGTACATCTATATTAAAATGTAAATATGTATGTGTGTATGTTACAAGGTTTTTGTAAGCTTGCAAATATGTAAATTACTTTCTGTTTTTAATTTTATATTTGTAAACACAAAAATGTGTAAATTGATTTTCATCACTTTTGGGCAATATTATTTATAATGAGAATTTTTTTCTCGTACATTTACGGCTATTGAAAGAAAGTTGGCACAGCTATGAAAATTATAAAGTATCAAAAGTTAGGAGTTTCAAGTACGACGGATATCAACTTTTACAAAAAAAAAATCAATTTCAAATGCAATGGCTACCCGGTAACTTATCAGTAACTTGTAGGTACCTTGTCAGTCACATAAGGGTTAAATAAATTTCATTTTAGCATACATTCTCGTATGAAAATATATGTTTATTATAAATATTTTATACAAACAAATTGCAAATATTTAGCATAACTATAGTATACTTTTAGGAAATTTCGAAATTATAAATGTGGTTCTCTTAACAAACACATACAAATTGTATATGAAAATAAATTAATGCATAATATACATAAATATGTTTGTACGTAATATATACAATTAATTAGTTTCTTTCTTAGTGTATTTCCCATATTAACAATTATACACACGTATTTTTAATTTACATAACAAATTAGTTCAATTCACAACCTATCGTTGGAATTGTATGTTCGTATATTTTTCAATAGCTCTCAGCGGTTGTAAACTGAACAAATTCTTTGACTTACTTTATGATATGGCATACACACTCGAATATATACATACATATATTTATATACGTAAGTATGATTAAGAAGACACAAGTACACAGAAAGAAAAGTTTAGTTCTAAATTTAAGTTTTATCTTCTTATTTAAGTCGAGTTTAAAAAAATTTATTACGAATAACAATAATTTGCACCTCAAAGAGAAAAGAAAATGGGATTACTTCAAAGATCAGTCGTTATTAAAATTGTAAATATAAATATTACAAACTTACACTTAAAACAATAAAAAAAAAGATAACTTAAAATTCAATCCTGAAACTATTAAATCAAGTACAAAAACTGTGAAAGGCCATTGTGTATAAAGATACGACAACTGGTCCTACGAACTCCAGACAAAATACATTTGAAAAAAATATATTATAAAATAAAATTAAAATAAATGGAAAGAAATAGGCGAATTAAAGAAAATTAAAATTTATATCTTTTGAATGAAATCTGTTGTAGGATTAAATATAAATAAATATAAGCAACTATAAGCAAAAAATCTCATTATAAGCCAAAAAATCTCATTTCAAGAATAACCGATTTGATTTAATGCAAAAAATGGAAAGTGCATGTACAATTCTGCATTAGATCAAGAGCATCTTTCTTGAACAAAACTTTGTTTTTAAAATCAGGCTTAATATTAAATAAAATTACGAAATTAACGCTGGGCGATTCAGTTTGTGAATCACCTGGCTTTCACATCGCCATGGCTTGATTGAAAAACAAATGAGGTTTTTTCCTGTATCAGATTATTAAGAGCAAACACATGCCTGGTAAGCTAAAATACACTTCTAAGCTGTTTTGTAATATATATATATTGTTCATTCGCCTGTAGGTATTTTAAATTAATGAGTATTTAAAGTAACTGATGTGAAAAAAACACAAAGTACATGATAAGCAAAGGGAATTTGCAAAATACTTTTGATGTATTCACAATATTATTCAAAAAGAAAATAATAGAAAATTTATTAAAAAGAAAATAAACGGCCATGTTCTGAAAAGCATTTTGTTTTGAAACCGCAAAATTTCAGGAAAAAATTCAATTAAAACGGTCATTTATTGCAACTTTTTAATTTATTTTTATGTTTCAGATATTTTATTCGAACTTAACATCGAATGCACTAAATTGTCCGATTAAAAGAAACCTTTTTTTCATTTTTGTAATTTTGCGATTTCAAAACGAAATGGTTTTCAGAACAAGGCCGAAAATTTGTTTGCAATTTACAAAAATAAACTTAAACGATTTAATAACACTATGTAACAACATCGAGCAGATTAGAGATAAATTGTAGACCTATTTAACGTTGTGGTCATATTTCGGAAGATAATTTTTCCATTTTTAGAAATTTTTTTACATCCTCAAAATCGAAAGTTATCGATAAAAACATTATTTTTTTGGAACTTCGCGAGTTAAAATGAACTTTTCTACGTTGGCTCTGCACCGATTTTTAATTTTCATAGAGGGGGAGTTAAGTTTTCCGTGTATATATAAATGAGTATACATTCAACCATCTTTTTTTCGAATTTTTCAACTTTGGTGGCTTTTTTTCCAAAACTTTGTTTGGAATTCTATTTATTTCTTAATACACCTATAAGATGCATCTTATGGCAATTAAATTAAGCATAAAATTACAAAAATCTGTTGGGAATTGGAAAAGTTAAAGTGTTTTTATACAAACTTTCAATACAAAATAGTGCAAGAAAAATATTTCCGTTGCATTGTGGAGATGGTAGCAACATGAATGGTAAAAAATGTATAACTTCTAAGGTAATGGCCAGATTTATTTGATATATCGATAGATGAAAAGCTTTGTTTTCATAAGCAGTTTACAAAGATGTGCAGCTTAAGAGCTAAGACTTACTAACTAACTATAGCCGGCTCTAACTAAAGCCTTGTACCTTTTGCAAATTTTAACCGTTTTTTAGCTTTAGTAGAAAATGATATTAATTGTTCGAGTGTTTGGCGTGCATAATTTAACATAAAAAATTGGTTAAAAAATTGTTACTCTGCCAATTCCCAAGCGATGTTTATAATGTTAAAGTTATTTGAATCGTATTAGGATATACCTATTAGTTAAATTAATAAGTAATTAGCACTTAAGCAAATTGTTGCAAATAACTCTGGCTAAAAATGCCCCGACTTCAATATAAAAAGCCAATCCAACTAATTTTAAATACTTCGAGCAGCCAATTTGTCCGTGCTCCAATTAACACTTAAATTGTCATGGAAATAAACTGCAAACAAACACGTACATTTTTTTTTCAAAATCGGTCAATAAATGGCAGAATTATACGACAAGCAATATTTGCGGCGGGCAAATTGCTCGTCCGATTTTCCAAAAACTATAGAACCGAACTGCAAGAAAATCTGTTCAAACAACAAGAGTTTTTAAAATCTGTAAAAGGAGGACTAATGCGACTATTAATACTTACGGCAGGCGGATTGGCCCTCCGATTAAAAAATAATAATTATTGGATCGAACTGCAAGAAAACCATTTCAAACAAAAAATTGTTTAGAATATCTATCCAAAAATAAAGGAATAATGCGATAGTCAATACCTTCCGATTTTCAAAAAGAAAAATAATATGGGACGAAACATCACAAGCAAATACGTTCGAAATAACCATATTAATAAACAACTAGCTACTGTCTTGAGCTTTTCACATGTCTACATGTTCATATATACATACTTAAGTATAATATCAAAAAAAAAATTTATCTTAAGTAAAACAAAAAAATCTAAAAATGGGAATGAAGAAAAATAAACTAATGGGAACACTGGGAAGGTGCAATTTAATATCAACTTAAAAGTGATTTAATTCTCGTATTCAATTTTCACGAAAAATTTTATATATAAGAATTGAAATCACATTCAACAGAGCCACCTGACAAGTGGTGATAAGCAAAATACACGGGAGCAATGATGGAATATTTATAATGCCCAATTCTTTTTGAAATAAAACGTTACGTATAATAGCCTAATAATCAATTTGGATTCAAACCTGTTCAATCAATAAAATAATTTTGAAAATCTCTTTTTAAATGGGAGAGTTATGCGACAAGCAATATTTAGGGCGGGCAACTTGTAACTGCGATTTAAAATAATTATGGGATCAAACTGCCAGAAAACCTTTTTCAAACAAAAAAAAAATTTTTTGTAAATCGATCAAGGAGGAGTTATGCAAGTACAAGCTTAAAAAAATAGACACGAATTCAAGTTTTTGAAGTTGGTTAAAAAAAGCTACCAAAATTTAAAAAAAAGTCGAAAGAAAATAAATAGTCAAAGTTTTTTTGCAAATAATTCCGCGAAAGATTGCTGAATGTAAAATCGTTTATCTATACATGGAAAGCTTAACTCTTACTCTATTCAAGAAAATTTAAAAATAAAAATCGGTGCAAAAACAACTAGTGAAATTTCGACTTAGTCCGCTATGTGTAAAAAAATCGTGTTTTATCGATAGCTTTCGATTTTGGGGGTGCTATCGAATTTCGAAAAATAACAAAATTATCTAATCAAATAGTTGTATAACCCACACTAGTTCATTTGAGAAGTGTATTTTCACTGACACACGATGCTTTTAGTATTAATATTTACTGAAAATTGACCTTGAATCTTAAATGTTGGCAAAAAATTAAAACGCCATTTATTGCATAAAGCATAAAACTATTTTGTGGCCAAAATTTATGTTCAATTTTCAGTGGGCGTTCAACTTTCATGTTCCGTACATGCACAAAATGTGCCCCACTTTTCTTTACTGTATACAGTAAGGACATATACATAAATATGTATGCATGTGTATGTATGTATGTGTATTTGTGTATATATTAAACTTATGGCCTACTTTTCGGCTTTGTTTGCATTATTTTTGTTAACATTTTCTTTGCTTCTCTTCGCTACTTTGTTACTGAGTTCTTGTTAAATAGATATTACATGAATTGCTTACAAATTAAATACAAAAAAAAAAATATTACCCACTATTGGGATTTATTAATGTAGTGTGTTTCGATGGGAGGCTAAAGAGATATTGCAAGCAATACAACTTGCCAAAACTTTACCACAATGTTGGCGATAATGGAATTAAAATTGAAGCACATACATAGCAAAATTTGCTGTTTTTAATTAGCTCAATATAAATAAAATATATCTCTGATTCATTAAAGAATTCTTTGTATTGTCAAAACCTTTTGTAGCCTCCTAAAAATAATAAAGACTACTAATTAAATAATAATATATAATATATATAACAAATATCATTAAACTTTTGTGTCTATCTTTTAAAGACCTATTTATAAATGCTGCAGTTTTAAGGCAGTTTGTCGTGAGGAAGAATATCACGTGCATAAGTTTGTTGGACAAAATTTTCCCCAAAATAATGGAAAGGAATTATGACATACATACTCGTACATAGTTTTATATAAGAAAATTTTTTGATATTGCAAAAAGTTGGGAAATGTTTTGAGCTACAGGTAAATAGAAGTTAGTCGAGTCGTAGGTTAGGTTAGGTTAGGTTAGGTTAGGTTAGGTTAGGTTAGGTTAGGTTAGGTTAGGTTAGGTTAGGTTAGGTTAGGTTAAACAGGCTGCCGATTTCTAAAACCGGCCCACTTGGGTACTTTAGTACCTTTGTGTTACCTGGGATGGATAGTAGGGAAATTTAAAACGGTTCCCTGCCTATCGCAGAGGTTGGGTCAGTGTTAAACCAACCCGATTATCGTATGAATGAATTTATTACCCTAATGTCGCATTCCCCCAGGTCTGCTAGTTCGGGTAGTGACGGATTTCCCAAGTATGACGCCCTATTTTTAAGTAGTGCTGGACATCGACAGAGGTGGTGCTTGGCAGTCTCTTCCTCCTTCTCGTTCAAACAACTTCTACAGAAATCGTTAAAAGGAAGATTTAATCTTCTTGGATGGACACCGAGTATACGCAGCTGTTGACAAGGAAGCCCCAGTATGGTTGCAGATCTTGCAAAGTTATACTGGGGTTAGATGGATCTGAAAACCTCACAAGTGATTTCATTTGTCCATCTGGCTTGCGCTTCTCCAAATAGTTGGTGCTGAATTTCTCTTTTGCAGCTTTCTAGCGGGACACCTACTAACCAGTCGATGTCATTTTCATGTAGGCGGTTACCAGCCTTGGCTAGACCCTCCGCGATAGTGTTACCGGGCACCCCCGCGTGGCCCGGTATCCAAAAGAGCCCTACGTTCGCATGTCTCGCCATCTCATTCAGAGATGCCCGGCATTTTTTAGCCAACTCCGATGTTGGGTAAACACCAGATAGAGCATGTAGTGCCGCCTTACTGTCGGTACAAATTCGGCAATCCTGATTGAATACCCTGTAGTACCTTAACAAGTTTGCCGCCCTTTTGATTGCCGATATTTACGCCTGAGTGATGCTACATTGATTTGGTAGCCTAAAGTTTATACTACATTGCATTTGTGGGATGTAGAAACCCCCGCCTACTCCGATGCCCGAATTCGACCCGTCGGTGTAGATGTCGAGCACATCCTCATATTTAGTCGAGTCTTGTATTTGTAACAAATTTCCAAAAACAGTATTTAGAAAAAAAATTTGCCATTTATAAGTGACTTAAAATTGAGTAAAACAATTTGAATTGATTTATATTTATGGTCGTATAAATATATTGCCAGGATATGCAATCTAAACTACACTTTAAAATAAGATGTAATGAATGAGGAAAGTTTCTTTTACAGCATAGTAATTGTAATGCAGTTTTTGAATACAATAGTTCTTCAGACCTGGGATATAAGAGCTTAGAAGTAATGTGTAGGGTGTACATAGTAGGCATCACAATGGGCCTAATTGGCCCCTATTGATCTCGTTAACATGCGATCAGCTCATCTAAGCTAATTTATCTGAGCAACAATTACTTTATAATGACTATTGAAGTTAAAACTCAAAAATTTTTGTTTAATTTTTTTACAGGTATTAGTCACATTTTTAATATTAAGAGACCAATGCCTTATGAAATGAATATGAGCAAAAAAGTTAAAAAAAGAAACAGTTCAAAAGAGAAAATATTTTTCTTTTTCAAATAACCACAAGGAAGAAAAATCGTAGTAAAAATGTTCAAATAATCAGTCCTTGCTGCTGAAGTTTTTCGTAAAGCAACAAATTAAATTTAGTACACTTGCTTTCACTATATTTTATATATTTGATTTTAATCACAGCTGGTCGTCAAAGTAATAATCTCTTAATCGGCATCATCACCAGCAATAGCATTATATGATATGGAAAATCTCATGTTAATGATTTTCCTTCCAACTCTTATTAAGTGTCGAAAAATATCTCATTTTCTTCCTACCCAGCAAATTTTCTTTTTTAATTGATTTTTGTTGCTGCTACTGCCATTACTACTTGTTGTCCATTATTAGCAAGTATTAATTTGATTGGAACAAAAACCTTCAATTATCTTGATTTCTTTCAAACAAACTTAATGACTAAGTTTTTATGAAAGAACTGCGTATTTTCAATATCGTTGCTGTTGTCGACGGTTTTTATGCTGAATTTTCCAAGTCAATTGTTGCTGTGTTATGAAAACTGAAGCTAATTAAAATGTTTCAAAATCTGATTAATTGATATTGACACTTGTTAAACTTATTTTGACGTTTTTCGCTTGAACTATTGCGGCTAAAAATTTATTATACAAAGAAAAAAATTTTAATTCGTATTCTTTTACTGTATTCATAAATTTAAATATTTTTCCTCGCTGAAATAAGACCTACCACAGAGTTCATAAAACTAAAAACTAAAATTCGTAAATATTTGAAAATATCTAATAAGAAAAAAAAACAAATTTTTCTTTTTAAATAATATACTGGTGATGTTTAGCAATATTTACAAATCAAATGAAAACAATAATAAAAATATTAAGGCCCTAATTGTGTAAATCACATCACCGAAGTGAAGTTTATATTAAAGCAACAATAAATTTGACAAAATTTTACATATTTATTTTTGTTTTTCATACAAATTCGTCACCAAACAAACCTATAGAAATTAAAGCGTTGCTTTACCTTTCAATTATTTTAAAATTTGTATAAAAAATGAAACAAATTTATAAAATATTTAAAATTTTGTTTTTTTTTCTATACAAATTTCACTTTGGTGACGTGATTTACACAATTAGGGCCTAAATCAAATTCAAATACATGTGTGTTAAAATAACAACCTATCATACGTTTTTCTGTGTACTTTTTAAAGAAAAAATATATTTTGTGTGTACATTAGAATGGCCATAAAAAATTAATATTTCGATTTCTTCAAGTCTCATACTCCAAACCTAGAATAACGTTAATCAGTTAAGATTTAGACGTATAGCATGCCCACCAAAGTTTGAACAAATTCTCTTTTTCTGTTTTTTATGTCTCATAACTAAATAATTTTTTTTTTCAAGTGTTATCATCTCAAAAGTTTCTAGTAGGTATGACAAAATCTCTTCCACTTAGCCAATCATAAATCAATTTTTAAAAAGTGGTCGGTCGCATTTATATAAAACTTGTTTCTAATTGTTGTGGAATGACTAAAGACCAATAGGCAACCCTTCCCAGTTTTCCATAGGTAACACCTGCGCGGTTGTATTAGTCGGAACTTGATTATCGGTAAACCGGGGAAGCTATCTAACGAAACGTTTAAAATTGTTGCAACCACTTATTTTTTTTTAATATTGTTACGGAAATTAATAAAAAAGAGGTAAGCAGAAATATTTTGAAAACATTAAGCTGTATTTTCTGTCGACAGGCTATTATTTTTTGACGCATGAAGAGATAGTTTTATATGTTAAAAATTTCTATCCCATACAAAATTTACAATACAGACTAGATATATATAGAAATATATATATATATATATATAAAAATATATATATATATATATATATATATATATATATATATATATATATATATATATATATATATATATATATATATATATATATATATATATATATATATATATATATATATATATATATATATATATATATATATATATATATATATATATATATATATATATATATATATATATATATATATATATATATATAGAAATCCCCCATAGGGTGGTATAATATATAACTAACCTCCATTAATTTTTCGTTCCAAAAATTTTTTTTACATACGTGACCTTTATCACCACCCCTTAGATGGACTCCCATATAAATATAGCGGTTTATTGATATGCTCCCATACAAATATGGCGGTTTATTGAAATTCTTAAATTTGGCACCTGCAGCTCCTAGGATGACCCTGTAAGGGTCAAATGTATGAGCAACTCCCATTGCTCCCATGTTCAACATACATATCCCGTATGTCCATTCCTTAATGGGGCTCCCATACAAAATTTACAATACAAACTAGAAATATAATGTATTAAGAAAAATTCGCATAACTGCCTAGGATTCCGCCGTAGGTAGGTAAAATATATTTCTGACCTCCATTAGTTTTTTGTTTCAAATATTTCCTTCAAACATACTTGCCATTTATCTCTATCTCTTAGGGGGCTCCCATACAAATATGGCGGTTTATTGACCAACTGCAATTAGTTTTCTATCGGGAAGATTTTTGCTGAACATAACTAAACCGTATCTCAATTCGTTTAGGGGACTGGCTCCAATACACAATTTACAATACAGTCTAGAAGCATATTAAAACAAATAATATATGTCAGACCTTCATTAGTTTTTCGTTCCAAACATTTTCTTTCAACATACAATGCTAGATGCAAAATTATGTAATACCGCTGCACAAATCACGTCTACAATGAAGTGCTGTATTTATGGGGGATACTTCAAACGAATTTAACTGTTTAAACACCAAAAGAGATATAGACATAGATGCACTTTCTATCGAGCTATATACTTTGCAGAATTCGTCTATTTGAGAGCATATTACACCTGTCGTATAAACGAACAGTGAAACAGTGGCAAATAAAATATTATGCGGACAAAGCTATTATTAAGGGAAGAAAAATATATCCAAATAAAATTAAGAAGTGAATAAGAGCTAATATTAGATATAGCGAACATTGGATTTACAAACAACACTAGCAAAATATTTTTTTCCCAATTCTGAATTAGCTGCAGAAATAACTGGAACTGAATTTGATTTCATCTTAGAGCAAAAGAGAAGTTATTTTAATTAAATTAATTGTTATTATTTTGTTATTATTTTTAATAAAATTTATTGTTACTATTATTAATAAATTACAGAGATAATAAAAAATAAATTATAGAAATTATAGGAATCCATTGGATAACAGTAAAAGTATTTATTAAGCAAAATGAAAAATAATACCAAAATTAAAGCTTTAAGAAATTTTGTTTTTATCCAATGGATTTCTAATTGTATACCCTTTGTATACACCTTTATATATAAAGGTGTAGAAAAATAAAATAGATTCATATCAAATACAAATTATTTGCTGGGTTTTATATAAATTTATAAGCCTACTATGCTTATTTTATTCTCTTGTGATTTTCAAAAATATCATTTGTAAAGTCTCAAATGGTTTTTAAAAGTCTGTGCATAAAATAAGACGTTTGTTTGTAACTGTTCAAAGTTGTGGTTGAAGTCTACTGACGATTTGGTAAAGCGTCAATGAAATGCATATAGACAATGCTTAACATTTAGCTCAATTAAAAATAAATTATTATTATTAATTATTTGTTTTATAAACTCTTATAAATAAGACAGTTTAACTACGCAAGGAATAAAAAAACTATTGATTGTAGAATGTTTCCTACTTAATGGATATGAAATGCATTAATGTTTTTATTTTTCAACGATGAAATTTCACGATAATTTTTATGAATTTTTTCCATTCTGTCTGAGTTGATTGATTAATTTTCTTGGGCAAACAAAAAGCAATTAATATTCTTCATAATACGAAATATGATTACCTCAGCTTATTCAACCTTGACTTAAACTTTTTTTCTGTACAACTTAGTTATTCTCATGCTATTGTTGTTTTATTTTCCTGACGTTTTTGTTTAATTTAATTTCTTAATGAAAAATTACGTTATAAGTACATGCAACGTGCATTTGTTACAAGGACAGCAGCTCACAGGATATTTGCATAATGAAATTTAAATATTCATTTTCCGTTTCTTTTTGTGTTAAGCATCAAGAAAGTTGTTGTATATTTACATTATATTAATAAAAGTAATAAAGTTAAACGAATGTGGCATTTAAAAAAGTTAAATACATTGTAAAAACTTTAAGCACGAAAATTATTGTTAAGTTATTAATAATAATGGTGGTGTCTTAATGAAATTATTATTGAAATTATTATTAAGAGGATCTTATGAAAAATCTCTTTGAAATGTAAAGAGCTTTATTTGAAAAATTAAACTGAATCACCACACCGTTACTCGTAAGAAGTCTTGCCATGGAATATACTACGCTATTTGCAGCTAAAAATATTGGTAAATAAAATTAAGTTTTGATCATTCTTTAGGGCAGAAAAAGATTCTTAATTGTTTATTTCCTCTCTCATAATCAATTGTAAATTGAAGTGAAAAGAAGTATTTGTATCTTTAGAAAATTTTGCTGTTAGAGAAAAATAAATAGAATATGCTGAAAATTCCGTGGTTGCCTTTTTTCGGCTGAAAGCAATAGCATACCTGTTTCGAAGCCTAGTGTGGCCTCTATTATTTGGCATATTGTGGGTTATTGGGTTTAGGTCGGACTCGAGTATTTAATATATGTCGTCACATTTTTAATATACCAGAGAGAGTTAATGTCATAATAAATTATATTGGCTAAACCTAAATAAAATTCTACACATACTGCTGTAAGCTATCAAATTCAGATAATTATTTCATAAAAATTAAAAAAATGCAAATATAACAATGTGCTAATTTTTTTTTATTTAATATTTAATACTTTGTTCTTTATAGATAGAATCACCAATTTTAGTTATAGAGGCGTAAACAAATTTGATTCTCTTAAAAATACGTGTAGAAATATTTTTGATAATTTTTTTAAGGATTAAAAAAGTTGAGCTATTTTACAGATTTGATGGACCAGAAAGAAGTATTGACTTAATTGAGCTTGAAATAAGAAAATAAATTTCTCTTGAAGTATGGAGCCTCTACTTGAAATTACAAGAAATTGTGATTTTATTGCGAAATTTTTGGTTATTTAATATTTTGTATAAAAAGTCTCGCTGAAGAAATTCAATCACTTAACAAAACTAGAGTCCATTATGTTTCGCTTTTGGCATTCGCCCAAGTTTGCAGCATTTTTTTTACTGTTGTCGAGGTATTTTGATTTTTCATAGAAATATTTGCGTGAGTGACTTTATCACATGAGCTTACATGAGTGGAAGGCTTATGAAACAAAAATCTCTCCATTGCACTATAGGAAATTTTACTTTTTTTTTGGACAAAATTAAAAAAGCTTAATACTCAAAATCCAAAATATTTCTTCTTTAATATATCAAAAACATAACAAATTAATTATCTCTGTACACATTTTTCGGCCACGTTGCATTACAGTTACGTTAAAATATGTATGGACTCTATGCAAGAATAAAGTATAATTTTCAGACGAAGGTTTCAACAATAAAGATTTATAAATACTAAAATTTAATAAATGGAAAAAGATGTCGAAAGTGAAAGTTCTTTTGATATAAATATAGTCGAATTTTGATGAATTCGTGTATTATCGTCTGATCTTAACAATTTTATGCTTTATTTGTTCGTCATCAAACTCTCTTTTACTTAAGGACTTAAAGGTATTAATAAATCAATTTTTCGAGTTTTTTGCCAATAACTGAATAAAATTGCCAAAAATATAAGTTTTTCGCGTATATCTTGAAAACGTTTTCACGTAGTAAAAAAATAATTTCTTATTCGTATTCAGTGGATCGAAATAAAGTATTTTGAGTCGCTTAATTTATTAGCATTTTATTAAAGCTCCATAAAATTTGAGCTTTACAGAGAAAAATCAAATTTTACTCACATATTGTGCACCTTTCGAAAAGTATGGTGGGCCTTACCGACTGATGAAACAGTCTGGCATTTATTGTTTGCCAGGTCTTAAAGAATTTATTAAACCATAAAAAATGTAGCCTTATACGTTAGGGCTTTTTTCAAAGTTTTTTTTGGCACGTCGAAATGTATGACAGATACCTACCAGACAGACGATGATTAAGACCAATAAAATGATAAAAATCATGACTATACAAATTTCTGAAAGTCCAGGACAATAAAAAATACATTATTATCCTTCAAATAAAATATCGTTGAGCCCCAAAAAAAACCTTCTTGAAAATTTGGGATTATGTAAGTTAAACAAAATTTCTTAAAAATTTGGGTTTATGTATGTTAAACAAATTTTTATTAAATCTAAAATAAATTAACATCATATATACAGGAAATATTAACATCATATTTGTAAAAATTAAATGTTTTGAATGGATCTAAAGTTCTACGTGGCCGTCTTCTATACCCTATAGCATATTTTGTATTTTAACTCGGTGATCAGGACCATTCTCCATTCCATTTGTTTACACCACACAAAACAACTAAATTTCATTTTCAATAAAGAATGAATTGATAAATTACATTGTCAAGAAACAGAAGCACAAACAAATTTGTACATTAAAAAAAATTTTCTCAACAATTTCATTAAAAAAACAGTTTTTTGAGTAAACAAATTGTCGAAATCTGTAAACGCATTTGTTTAAAAATATTAACAAATTCTCAACAACATAATTTACTGAATCAAATAGAAATATTTACTGGACTTTCTATAATATATCAAATAATATTTTTAGTTGAAATAAGTGTAAAAATATTTACAAACTCTAAACAAAATAGTCCACTGAAGGAAACAAAACTATTTACTGGATTTTTTGTAATATATCAAACAAACTTTTTATCTGAGTCACTAAAAACTTTTTTAAATATTTTTAAGCTTTAAATAATAATATCATAATCTATTGAGCATTTGTATAATTTCACTTTGTTAATATTGTTCAACTATGTATGTTTATCTAAGGACCATAAAAAAAGGAATGAGAATTAACGCAACAACATTAACAAATAGATTCACTCAGAAATCTTCAGTAAACAAACTTTAAGTTTGATACGGATTTTTTGAATTCCTTATTCCTTTTGGTTGTTGTTCTTTATGTGTATGCCGTCATGGGGATTGTTTTTTAGGAAACAGAAAATGTGTTTTATTCTTGTTTTTGGTATTTGCGTCCTAAGAGTTAAACAAAAAATTCACTGATTCAGTAATGAACATTTACTAAAATTGAAATTTTATTTGAGACAAACTCTTGACCACTTTTTGAAAATTTTTTAGTGAGAATTTTTTCTGTGCAGTTTGTAGCAGGACCAGTACTTTAAAAAAGTATATGTATGTTTCATTATTAGCATTGTTTTTGAGATTGGTCCCACTGTTTACACACTACTTTTATTTTATATTTTAATTTGATTGACTAGACCCCTAATACCTTTTTCACACAGAGAAAACTAAATTTCATTTTCAGTAAAGAAATTCAATGAATTAGTAAATATATATTGTCTAGAAGGGGACCTAGAAAAAAATTTGTACAGACAAAAATTTCATTAAAAACGGTTTTTTCAGTAAACCAATTGTCCATATCTATAAAACAATTTGTCTAAATATAATTACAATTCTAAACAAAATAATATACTGCATAAAACAATACTATTTTCTGGATTTTCAGTAATATATCAAACAATATTTTTGTCTGAATTTATAAAACCATTTATCTGAAAATACTTACAAACTCTAAAAAAATTATTTACTGAATCAAACAAAATATTTACTGTATATTTTGTAATATATCAAACAAACTTTTTGTCTGCGCAAGTAAAAAGTTTTGTAATATCTTTTAGTTAAAAATAATAACATCATTATCCACTAAGCATTTATGAAATTTTACTTTGCTAAGTTTGTTCAACTGTATATGTTTATTTAAAGACTATAAAAAATTTATGAGAAATAACGCAGAAATCTTTAGTAAATAAACTTGTTACAATCGCATTCCTTTTGCTATCATTCTTGATATTACCAAAAGGTGTCGTCGAAGAGAGGAATCCTGAAGAATGCTAGTATAGTATGCCGAGCAGTGTAACTTTGTCAAAATTTACTTAAAATTTTTTTTTTTAATTGACACTTACAGTTCAAGTCTAATATCACTTTTCTGGTTAAAGCAGCTACAACATGGCCATTACTGGCTTGGCATGTATACACCTGGAATTAAAAAAATAAATTTGAAATGAAATTGGTTTGTATATGAAAGTCATGCATAAGTATACTCTATAGTTTAAAAATCTTAATCTAATAAAGATAAATCGAAAGAAATATATTAACGGCCCTTGTCACAAAGTACTATTTAAAGCTAAGATAGACTTTAACGGCAAGTTTCAGACGGAGTTTGTAAATTTTCTATACCTCATTTGCTTGCCGCACTTGCAAAAGGCAAATAAAATGCGATTGGTCGTGTAAATTCAGTATGAGTTCAAAAACATAAAATTTTTAATTTTTAAATTGAAACGTTTTTTATTTTTTTTAACAGTTTTCACCATTACTTTTTTTATAAAATATATATTTATTATATATATGTCTACAAAATATCTTCACAGACATGATTTAAGAAGAAAGATTTTATCTAATTTAGCATTCTTGATGGCATTCTTGATGGCACCTTTCCGAACTCAACCTATTTCGCACCCAAGTTTTGAATTTAACCATATGTTCTAAAATCACAAATGTTGGATTCAAAAACCAATACCTCTTACAGTGTATTTAATTATTTGCCAAATCATTTTATGGGCCTCGTACCAAATGTGGACTCTATAGACAAACCCATAAAATGTGTCATCTTTGAGATTTCTCGGATTCCTATATAACTGCAAAATTTCATTCTAAAGTATCCGTAACACAAGGGAACACTGATCTTGATGCACAGAGTTTACTAGCTTATTATAATAAAATTAAAAGTGCTGATTACGATGGCATCATTCGTCCTAACCTAACATAACCTAGTCTTAAAATACTTTCTGGATTGTTAATCAACACAAGAATCTCTTTCATTTGAGTGGAGTAGCATTCTTGAGTATATCAGGATATCTTACTGTTATCGCGAAGATATTAAAATTCGAGTGTTTTTGGTTACTTCGTTAAAATTTGTTTTCGAAAATTTCTGAAATCAAAACAAACACATCAAATATTTTAAATTAATTATGGTAAGACCGAAATGAAAAAAGCTTAAACTGGTTGAGCATGCTAAGAGAAGACAGTTAGTGAAGTTCCAAACATTTAGAAAAAGTTCATTAATAGGTGCGATTCGCCACAAGATGGCGATAGTGTGTTAATTGAGCTTACTTAAATTAGTAGGATTTTCGCTACAGTGTTGTTGCCACTGTCAGTGACAGTGTGGGTAAAGGACTCTCATAAGTAGACTTGGTATTCATGAAACACCTGTCAGTCCAACCTTCGGTACATCCAAATTTTTCTTTGAATGTTCAATATTTACATGCTTTAGAATTTCTTTCTTAAATAAAAAATAATTTGTTCGAAAGATTAAATTAAATATGAACTTAAGCCAAACTAATTAAATAACATAAATTATGAACTTAGTTTTTTAAATAAATTGTTGTTACCGGCATTTTTATGTATAGAACGTTACTCGTTTTTAGTATGCTTCACTACTCTTGTTGAAATGGCATTAAAACATGTGTATAATAAAATAACAGCGTACATATATTTGTCATCCTAAATATTTAAAAGTTTTGTGAATTTTGTCAAGTATTATTATATTGCAAAAGATTTTATGAATCAATCATGTTTTGTATCTAGAGTTTTTCTTTTCCCGAATTTTTTCATTTCCCGGGAAAGCGGGATTAGTTTTTCAATTTCCCGGGAATTGCAGCCCAATAGAAAACGATACAAAATAGCATTTCACTTAATTTATTTGAACAAAAACAAATACCAATTCACGAGATCTGTTAAATAAGTTTATGAATGTATTAAACGTTAGTAAAATAATTATAAAATTTGAAGTCTTTAGCCGTCCCACATGCTTTTTAATTTAAATTAAAAAATTTAATTTTTTATTGTATAACTTCTGATTAGTAACCACCCGAAGTAAAAAATTTAATAATTTCATACTTTTTTTTTATTTCTCTAGCTTCTTAACTAGAAAAGATATTGCAATGATGGTAAGTGCATATTTTGGCAATAAATGCATATTTTTGGAGTTATACACATTTTTTAAATGCAAATTTCTCAATTTTTGAAAAAAAAATATTAATAAGCCGATTATGCATGGCAACCAAGCCCCAATTGGGTTGTTAGTTGCTGAAAATGATACTACTGATGGCAACTGGCAACTGAGAGCTTTCAATTTCAGTTGCTATTTAGTGCCTTTCTGCCAAACATTAATTTTCAATTGCCGACTGGCAACTCAACTAAAGTCCGGTTGCATTAAATAATAGACCCAACTATGGTTGCTTTATGTTTTTTTCTCTAATAATAAATTAAAACAAATATTTTCATATTACATTTTAGTTTTGGTACTTTGTTCGTAGGTAAATGCATATTTTCGCGCATATTTTTCATTTTTAGGTGCATTTGCTAACCGCTTAAAATCAATTTTTAGTTGCATGAAAGTCCGAGCCCTGCTAATGAGCATTTCATACTGCTCAAACTGAATTGAAATAATTAAGTGGCGGAAAAGTGACCACCTGAAAATTAAATTTTTTTAGTTTGTATCGATTTTTAATTGAACCCTGTGTGAACCTGTTGTACATAAACCTTAAATTTTTTGTATTGCAAAAATTTATAATTTTTGAAAAATATAAAATTTTGAGCTTCTAAAAACTCATGTGTGGCTTAAAATAACAATCTAGTATTTCAGAAAATATATTATGCCCACTTTCACTATGTCTACTTAGTAACAATCTGTTAATTTTCATTTCTTCACGAAATATGATTTTTTGAGTGCTGCTCTTAGAAAAATGTGAAAATAAAAATGGAGACAAATAAAATGGGCTCAAAAATACATATTTTTCTTTTATTTACATATTTTTCTAAATAAAAGCAGCACTAAAAATGTGTGCTTACAAAGAAAAGTTACCATAATAATATTTTAGAAATCCCGGGAACTCCCGCACAATTTTCCCGGGATTTATTCCCGAAAAATGTGCGGGATCCCGGGAATTTTTTCCCTGGAAATCCCGAATGAAAAACACTATTTGTATCCTAAAATATGTATTCAGTGTTATCGATAGTTCATTAATTAAACAAAATATAAATAAATTGAATAGAGTTTAATTTTCAAGAAAATCTTAAGAATATAAAGTATATCAAGATATAATTGCGTATGCTGAAAAAAAATCAAGCCAAAGGAAATAATGAGATTTTCAATATTTTTTCAAGATTCATTGAATTCTCCTCGTATTTTTTCACAAACATTTTTGCTCTTATATAGTATATGCATCTGCTTATTCATTTAAAACAGACCATCACAATATGACGCTTCTATTGACTCAAAGTAAATCTCGCAAGTTTTCGTCTTTAGACAATCAAATCATACACATCCTAAAAGCAACTAAGAGCTTTCATGAAGCTCAGAAATATTAATAATAATCTTTTGACTCTTTAATTTTCAATGCAAATTCCAGCTGGGCATAGTAAATATATAAATATAACACGTTGATTAATTAATTGGAGCATGCTGAGTTCAATACTGTTATGATATTATCTTTATTAAAATATTATGGTTGTTGATTTCTGTTAAAAGTCGTTAAAAGCTGCAGGGTGGATTTTTTGAATGGAGCACGTAATATTTTGTATTTTTTATTCATATTAATACTTATTTGTATTTGCTTTCATCATATTCTTTTCATACGTTTCTATTGTTGTAAAACATGAAATTTTAATGCTGTATATGAGAAATAAAAAAATGTATATATGTATATGCAATAAATTTTTTTTTACCTCAAAGAACTTTTATTGTTATCAATTATTGTCATGTAGGTATCACCACAGGCAGTTAGTTGTTCTATTTTTAATTTGTGTAATATTCATTTATGATACCAAAACGTGTACTCTAGATTCTAATAAAAAACAAGGTTGATCTAATGAGCTATTTTTCGAAGACATCCCAAAACCTGCTGACCTACATATGAGGGATATAGATAGAATCAATAGCAGCAATCTTCTCATTTTTTCATGAACGTTTCTGACAATGCTATCTGGTTGCAAGTCAAAATTAATTATTAGGCTAAGGGTCGTAACGTTATATTCAGAAAGAATCAGGAATGTTTACTATTTCAAGGATCAAAGGAAAAATCAACGCTGCTTTTGGAAGCCGCTACAATTCCATCATCAGTGAATTTTAAAAATTGTTTAAAACTAATTTGTTATATATTTTTTTAAACTGCATTTTTTACTGTATACCGCAATGAGTCCTTATTCATCTACAAGAAAGCAAAATGTCAATCAATTATATCATATTTTAGTAGTTATCTCTACTTTCGGTAGGAAAATCAGCGATAACTTTAGTTTCCTTCCAGAAATGGTCTTTCTATCGAAAAATTATCGATAGATTGTAACGTGTTGTTACAAATAATACTAACATATGGTTACATAACTTTTTTTTATTTAATAACACCAGCACTCAGAGCGTGACCCCTACTTATGCAATGCAATGTGCCGTAATTAGGAAAATTGGTTATGGTTTATGGACATTTGATTTAAACCTTCCAACATTGAAAGTGGCAGGAAAGACCTTTGCAGGAAATGTGTTGTTCGCAGAAAAGAACGTGTTTCCCGAACAAATTCCCTGATTTCATCGGAACACATTCCATTGAAGTAACGATAAAACAAGGAAATACACCCCCATATTGCGTTGATACTCCAGCGACTCAATATAATTGGTTGGCCACCCAACTGTCGCCAATGAGCTTATTCGCTCTCTCCTGTACGCGGTCGAGTAACTTCAAAATAGACTTTGAAGCTCCGGCCCATACATGAGAGTTGTATACAATTTTCGGTCGGATATATATGTTATAAATATTAAGGAGATCAGATGGGGTGATGTCTTTTTTACACCGTCTTAAGAAACTGAAGCACTTGAATGCTTCTTGTGAGACTTCAAAAATGTGATTTGCCAATTGAACGTCACACTGGAGCTCTGATTCCCCAACCATTCATAGTTACAGATGGAGCAGAAAGTTCGGTCATGCACCTGTGTGTAAGCTTGCGAGCATTAAAATCGACCCTATTCGCAGGACACCATTCAGAGATTGCTTTAAGATCGTGAGTAAGTGTGTCTTTCATTCTTTGCCTCATGACCCCAATCTCCAACAGGCTTGGCCTAATACTGAATGTATATGAATGGCAAATGCTGCTATCATCTGCAAATGAGGAGATAGAATTGGAAGTTTGATAGGTAAGGTCATTAAGAAAAACAAGAAATAGGGTAGGAGAAAGAACGGCGCCTTGCAGTACCCCGGAATCAATCTCGAACTCATTTGATGAGATCCTATTTATAACCACTAGTATAGTGCGATTCCTGAGAAAGCTTGATATAAATCGAGAGAAGTCATCACAAACATCAAAAGCAACAAGTTTTGACAAATCGCATCATGCTACACTCTATCAAACTCCTTAGAGATATTTAAAGCCGCCACCTTACTTTCGCCGAAATGGTGTATAGAGTAGCAGAATTTTTCCGAAAGTAATACCAGTAAGTCTCTCCTACTAACGTGTGCTCTATGAAAGCCATAATGACGGTCGTTGAGTAAATTGCTGGACTCCATATACTTCACAGAATGGAAATTCACCATAATTTCCATCACCTTGGAAAGTGCAGAATATATTGCGTTTGGGCTGTAATTTCAGGGTAACTAGCCCCGGCCTTTTTGGGAATTGGCGATATATTGGCAACCTTCCAACATGATCCGAATTCACCACCATGATACAAAGTGTTAAAGAGGGTTACAATCGGACGTGCTAGCGTCGAAGAGCACTGATTCAAGGCCACTGCTGTAATACCATCCGGCCCAGAAGACTTATTTATGTTGAGATCCGCTAAAATGCTTTTAACTGCACTAGTTCAGAAGAATATCTTTGGCATAGTTATGAATAATCTATCAAGCTCGGGCAGTAGCTGATAGCTTTTCGGCAAGTGAGAATTACTTGTAAATAGTTCAGCCAGAAGTTTAGCTTTAACAGCCGGGTCAGTGAATATACGGTCACCATCTAAAAGAGTCGGAATTGAGGAACTAGCATTATCTTTTACTTTAAATGAAATTTATTTGTTGATGGTTATTAAGCAATTGTCTTTGGCGCTTTTACCAAATCGTCAGGAGACTTCAACCTCAACTTTGAACTTTGAAGTCTACTGACGATTTGGTAAAAGCGCCAATGAAATGCATATAGACAATTGCTTAATAACCATCAACAAATAAATTTCATTTAAAATATAATTATGACAATATGTCAAATAATAAATTTCTTAAAGATTATCTTTTACTCTTTTAACGAATGTCCAAAAGCTATTGCTTACCGAGGGGCGGAAGGAGTTTAACACATAGATGCTGCTCATGCAAAGCGTTTTAACGCCTTAGTACTCTGGCGTACGAAGATGTCGCACTTTTGATACAGATACTGAATGCTTCCTCTCTGGATCTGACTGCATCTTTGCAGACCTGATTAAACCAAGACTTCGTTCTGGGTTTGGTCGGTATTCGCTTTGATGGAATAAAAGTTTTCATTCCGAGCAGATATGATCGTAATCATAAGATAATTTCTGGCATGGCATTGACATTATTGTCAAGGAAATTTTAACTGGAAACCATGTTAAAATGCCGAAAAAAGTCGTTGAGCTTAGTCCAACGTGCCTCTTCGCATATATATTTTACACGTTTCGTAGCTGTTCGTGAAACGTTAAGAAGTTCTGAAAATAAAAGAAGACCGAAACGGTGCAATGATCGGAGCTACCCAGAGATAAGTTAACGCTCCCTTCATACTTGCCGGAGTTGAAGTAAGGAAAAAGTCGAGAGTATTGTTTTGGTGCCCTTTAAAATGCGATATGTGTGTTGGTTCATTCACTAATTGCGCAAGGTGGTTCTGTGCGGCGAATTACTCAACATATTGGACTTCTGTAGTTGTCTGACTCAAATGGCGAAGCCAAGATGAGTTGTCAACATTAAAATCACCAGCAAGAACAATTTTACTCTTCGGACAACTCACCAGGATCTTCGATATAGAATCGGAAAGTGTATCGAAGCCGGGTATGGTTTTATCCCTTCCCGCGTTTGGAATTCAGTATAGAAACCCGAAATGCAAATAATGTGCCCTGATTCTGAACTTAACCCAGAGACAACTAAATTCAGGATCATCTGTGCCTAATTATTATGGGCATTGGTACACAACTTCTTTACGTATGTACAATGTAAGGCCACGATGGAAACTAAAAATGGAAAGAAGGTGATTTCCAGGTAAATGAAAGTCCTGTGGATTAGCTTAATACCTGAGTCTCTCATAAGATTAAAACGTCCGATGGAGATAAATGTTTTTTTTCGATATTTATTTATTGTATCTTCAATAAAATTGAACAAACAATAAATAATCAAATCTTAACTCTAAAATTTTAATTTTTAAGTCCAGCCAGTGCCAGACAAAAATATTTGTTTCAGCGGATGGTTGTTTACGTCTCTAATGTGCGGCTGAGAGCAAGACTGTCCCTCCTTCTCAGCCGAGTGTGGCCTCTAAAGTTAATGATGTTTCGGGCTAGGGGATTTGGGTGCAACTCAAGTCTTTTTATGCAGCTTGTCATGTGTTTAGAAAACAATGTCTTAACCGGCGGCATATCTAGGTCTTTATGAATTTGCTTGTTTCTGACATACCATGGGGCTGCTTTAATCGTACGGAGTATTTTATTTTGTTGCCTTTGAATTTTTTCTACATCTGATGCCGAGGCAGTGCCCCATAACTGAATTCCGTAGGACCATATTGGTTTTAGAATGGAGTTGTATAGAAGAAGTTTACAATCTAGGCTTAGAGTAGAGCTCCATCCAATCAGCCAATTCATTTGAGCTGCTTTTAATTTCATTTGGGTCATCTTTGCATTTATGTGTGACTTCCATGTTAGACGACGATCAAGATGAACACCGAGATATTTTATTTCAGTGTGTTGAGGTATAGTTTGGTTATTTATTTGTATAGGTGGACAGGTTTTTTTTGCACAATGTAACAGTAATATGTAGATATTTTTGTTCGTTAATTTTTATCCGCCATTGTTTTAGCCATTGTTCCAACTGGGGTATATAATCTAGCAAATTGCGGGTGGCTTCTTGATGGCTTTTGTGAACACTTAGAAAAGCTGTATCATCAGCGAATGTTGATATGTGTATGTTACTGCTTACCGGCAAGTCAGAGGCATATATCAGATATAATACAGGACCGAGGATGCTGCCTTGAGGAACTCCGGCTTCAATGGGTTGCGGAAGGCTTTGAAAATTACCTTCTTTAACAACAAATTTTCGCTCAGTTAAGTAGATTTCTAAAAGTTTAACGATGTTTTCTGGTAGGTTTAGTTTATGTATTAAACCTTCGTGCCATACTTTATCAAATGCCTGAGAAACATCGATGAAGAACGCAGAACAATATTTCTTTTCTGCGAAGGTTTTTCTAACCACGTTCACGAGTCTATGTGTTTGTTCAACCGTACTATGTTGTCTCCTAAAACCGAATTGGTGGTCTGGAATGCATCCAGTACGATTCAGTATGGGTGTTAGCTTACTCATAAATAGCTTTTCAAATAGTTTTGACATGTTAGACAACAGGCTTATAGGCCTATAGGACTCCACCTTCGTATGATCTTTTCCTGGTTTAGGTATCATGGTAATCAGCGAAACCTTCCATTTTGCGGGATAGCATTTGAGCCGCAAAATACTGTTAAAAATAAATAGAACTATCCGTTTTGCAATATAGGGTAGCTCTAAGAGCATTTAATTGCTTTTTTTATCAGCGCCTGGAGCTTTTTTCGAGTTTAAGCCCGCAATATAGTGTTCAATCTCAGGAATGTTGAACCTCAAAGTAACATCTGGTATAGCGAGGACTGGTGGCAGCTCAACTATAGTATCAGACGTATTTGGAGTAAATACTTTCTGCAAGTGGTTTACAAACAGAGTACCTTTTTCAGCGTCAGTTCTTACCCAGTCTCCATTCGAAGTTCGCAATGGAGGCTTATATATCACTGGTCTTTTTTGAGGCCTCGGGCTGCTCTCCATAGCGAATAGTCTGATTGGGAGATAAATGTGAGCACATACAGAGAAAAAATTCGCTCTTAGTCCGCGTATATAGCAGAAATTGATTTTGAATCGACCTGTCATATCAATGCAAAGGAAAGCTGAAACGATATGCTTATTTTATGTTATTGGGACCATTATAATATTTAAACCCCGGAAAATAGTTCTGAAGACATTAGCGGGAGCTATCAAAATTTTTCTTTGTCTACATTCTTCAAATTTATCTCTAAGGCTGAAGCGACATCAACAAAAGACAAACAGTTTTTGTTTTTCAAGTCATATACATTTGTCAGACGCTAACCCACACCAAAAATTACGTATTATAAAGTTTTTGCATTAAAAGACAACCGTTAATTTAACAGCAATGCGACTATGTGTTTTTATATTTTTTCGTTTTTTTTTTTTGACTTGTCTTAATTGGTGTGTGTTACATCATAAGAAAGCACGCAATTGTGTGCAACGAGGTCCGTTTCAGTCTCTTTTGTCTTACTCTGTGTGGGTATGTTTTATCAAACCACATATATTTTCTGCAGCCAATGTGTTTGCAAAGTAAGTCAAAGATACAGTATTATGGTTGTTCTGTTTAGTGTGGGTTGTCTCATAAGAACTAATGTACTGTTGTCGTGTTAGTCGAAAAAACAGATTTGTCTTATGTTGGTGTGGGCTTAGCCTAAATAAAAATAAAATTTAATTGAAAAATTAAATTAAAACCGAACTCAAGCCAAAATGATTAAATTCCTTTGCATTTGTAAAACCTTAATTTTAGTTTCTTTTTTTCCACATACTTCTTATGTCAGCCTGAAATTCTGGCAGAGCTCCATATTATGCTTTTCACACACTGATATTAATGTATGTGCAATTTATTGAAGTATGCACATTTGGTTATAGTTAGCTCTCATTTGGTCCATGGAAAATATTCTAAATGGTTCAAGTTTAGCACACATTCTGGCAGCAACTCACGACACCGTATGAACGGTAGCTACAAGTAGGCCGCTTGACCTATCGTCCTAGATTTTTGCCGATTCTTGTTCATGTATTTCTATAGTAGTGTATCGTAGAACAAACGTAGTTTTTAGAATATATAAACCTCCAGATTTTTCCTAACTACACGAGTGCACCGAATTTTTCATGTATTCGTAAGTTGCAATTAACTCATATTGGCCAAGCGAACTTCCCTCCAAATTTTATTGTATTCGTAGTTGCAATATATATAAATAAATCATCGGATTTACTATATCCGCGGGGGACACACCTCAACACTAACCGCCCCAGTGAGATATATCCAGAAAGCTCGATAGACTTAAGTTTATCTTTAGTTGGAAGTAAGTTAAGTTTTATATATATATACTCATCAAAGATTAACCCCCATATTCATAAAAATTTATTAAAGTCAATGTTGGTTTACTGTACGAATTTTGTATGGGAAATCCGGTTTTAATGCACACATAACTTTACTAATCACTTCAGCTATTGTTGGACTATTATAC
This sequence comes from Panzeria rudis, assembly GCA_956483635.1. Lineage (NCBI taxonomy): Eukaryota > Metazoa > Arthropoda > Insecta > Diptera > Tachinidae > Panzeria > Panzeria rudis. Next base: position 35,172,187 of record OY101450.1, read on the forward strand.
AAGCTGTTCGACTTCTGCACAAAATGCTACCCTGATATAATGTGTTGTTATTGGTTTTTTAAAACTTTCCATAAACTCAATAGACCAGGGTTGCATTTTCTACAGAAGTCGAACGGCTTGTGAGATAGTGTAAAAAACAGTTATTATGAATATGTATCTTTGTATTTTTGCTGGGTCTTGTTTCCTGGGCATTATAATACCTTTCAAGGGAACATGATAATAATACCTGTCATATGATTATAATTTTATTTATTTTCTGTTCTAAAGCTAACCAAACTTAAATGGTTATTTGAATAGATATTGTATATGTGAATAAATATGGTTGAAGTTTAGCATTGTCAAACCTATTTTCTTAATGTTGCGAGTATATTTGCGTTATTTGAATCAAACACAAATAAAAACATTAAAATTAAAATATATTCCTGTATAAGTATATATGCTTTTGTGTGAGCACTTATCTCTGTTACTTATATCTATATCTCAACGCCTACACTCAAGTCATATATTTTATTTACCTTTGAGTTTTTATTCAGCATAAAAAAATATCCTTCAATGCTATTCATATATTTTTATTTAATACTAAGCTGCACGGTAATGTGCCAGGCCAAGTTCAGGCCTGTATTTATAATACACGAAACGATTCACGCTGTTTTTATCCCCTCATGAAGAAGGCTAACATTTTCTAGTGTAGTTAAGATGTCACAAACACGAGAAAAATAAAAACTAGTTTAATTTCGGCCATTATCCAGATAACAGTGCATTTGCATATTTCGAGGTATAATTATATTTAAAGCGCCATTCAATGTCAAAGGCTAGGTCTTTTAAAATGAATTAATGGCTTTGATCGGATAAATAATGACTGAGTTATTGTAACAAATTTAAGCTTTTATGCAATTTTTAACGATCTTCGGCAATTGATATTATTTCGTTATCTGTTTTGTACCACAAATATACTTTTATAATTTTATTGAATAGTCCATTCGATTGCAAAAGCTTAGAGCAATAATGGACTAAAATCTTTTAAAACTTCTTTATTAATTTTGCTTTCTGCTAATAGAGTTTTTAGTACGTTTAAATGCTAATATTTTAATTTTGTTATAATAGCGTTTTCACTCAATGACCACTGAAGCTAGAAAGCAGAAATACAGATAATTGATATACATTTAGGTCTTGGTGAACAAGTAATCAAAAAAATCTGAAAAGTGGAAGTCTTCATCTAGGGGTACTAGGATTCCCTATTATTTTTATTAACCCTCTGCGACTGACGGCGTAGTCTAGCAGACACCAGTAAACAGAAAACATTGTTTTAGGGCATAATTATATAAATATCGATTCTGGTGTTTTCAGTACCTTCTTATTACGTACTCATATGTACGTTGGTGCGAAGAAAGCAATTGAAACGAGCTTACGCGTTGATGTGAGCATACAAGTGTCTACAAGTCTACCACATCAGTATTTAGTTAGACCTGACAAGAAATGTTATAACTTTTAATTAAACCATTGATATTATCTCTTTTTTTCTCTATATTGATAAGCTAAAACTAATGTTAAACTTTTTACGAAATAAATAGTATATGAAGTTTTTTTTGTTTTTGTATGGATGTAAGTTTTTTAATGCTAATATATCCCATGCCAATAATTTTGTTTTTAATAAGATTTGACGTTTTGCTTTCAACAAAAAATTACAATAAATAGCTAACTACTACATCAAACTACAGTCAAAAATATTTTCAGTGGGTTTACAAACGGAACTTGGAAAATATAGGCAGTCGAAATAGTGTCCAGTGTACTACCCTGTCAGTGGAATTGTGATAATGAAGTCACGTCAGTCGCAGAGGGTTAAACACTTTTACCATAACTACACGCAACGAAAATATATATGGTTGTGGCATGATTGCGTCAACAATGTCATGTTTCCCGATATAATTTATGGTTGTGTCAAATAAGTTATTACTGTTTTAAATAATTGTGAACCGTAATTAGTTTAAGACAAAAAACTTATGCTTACACATAATCATGACATTATTAGCATTTATATTTATCACAACCTGGTTGAATTTATTGGTAAAAAAATTCTAGCTACAAACATGGTATATTTAAAAATTCGACAACAGTATGGTTCTATAACAATAAAATATGGTTCTTGTCTATACTATTTTAAAGCAGTTTGTTTGAAATCAAGCTATGGTTACAAAAGAGACGTGGCTCTCTCCTTCCATAAAAGTTTTTGTTCTATCCCTTGATAGAATGCTTTTTTGTTAGTTATTTGTTTTACTTCAAAGCTGTTGGTTTGTTTCTGTGTGGCATTGAAAAATAAAAAATAAAAAAAGTAATAAATTAAAAGTAAAAAGCAAATAATATTCGGCCATGTTCTGAAAACCATTTCTTTTTGAAATTGCAAAGTCTCAAAAAAGGAACAAAAGGCGATATCATGACATGTAATTGATTAAAAGTTGCATAAACTTTAAAAAGGGCGAACATTTGGAAAAAATCACGCCTGTGACGAAAATTGTGGAAATTCGTAATAAATTTCAATATTGAAAATCGGCTCTAAGTTCGATTATAACTCGATAAAAATGTATCAACAATTTCAACAGATGCGCAAAAACTATGAAAATTCGCAAAAACTTGCTAAAATTTGAAAGATTGCAAACTTTAATATTGATTAAAGGTAAGATCGCACTAGGTGACGAGACACTGCAACTAAACTGCGAGTAATTTTTTGGTATATCGCACTGGAACTACAGCATCGCAACGCTTCGAAGACAAGTTTGTATATTACTTGGGCTTAAACCTTCAAACAAGATGGATGTGAGCGTAATTAATGCGGTAATAGCTTTGTTTTTATGCGACGAAGAGCGAAAATTGAAATGCTGATGCTTTTGTTTTTTCATTATAGCATTTTCAGTTTTCATTAAATTTCGGTCCATTATTGCTTATAATTTTCGTAATCGAATGAAATATTTAATAATATTATAAAACTAACGATTTTTTTTATTGTTTAGGGTACCGCAGGCATTTTTTATTCGATCAAAGTCACCATTCGACACATAATTAGTAGCCTTCAAAACAAGATATCAATTGCCTTTATCGAAACATCCTTTGACTCTAGATGGCTCTTTAAAACGAATTATACATCGAAAAATACAAATGTAACGTGATTACTCGTAGCATATACGAAACTTTCGTACATGCTACGAAAAAAATTTTGGCAAAATTTTTTGGAATTTACGAAAGTGACGAAAAGTTTTCATAAAAATTTTTCCTTAGTCAAAAAATTTTTGACATAAAAAATAACTTAAAATTATTTTTTATAAATTGACTTATTTTTCACATGTAAGTAAATAAGGCAAATTCATATCTCTTATAAAATAAGTAGAAAGTAGCTTAGTGCTTATAGTACTTGCCTTGAAATATGAAGTTGGCCAGTTCGTGACCAGGCTTAGCACACCTTTTTTTAATTTTATTTTTTAACTATTTTCGTACATTTCATATATTTTACGAAAGAGTTTCATGGTGCGAAATTATATATCGTAATATGTACCAGCGTTTTCGCGCATATGTTGCATGGATTTTTTTCGGTGCATGTTTTGTATATAATTATGGATAAAACTTTTTTTATCGGAGACCTGTGTTATTTGTTTCGTTTGATATACATAAAGTATTAGTTTAGAAATTATATGCCACGCACACTATATCGACACAGTTCTTTCTTTCGCACAATCAACACAAAAAACAAGTTATAAAATTTTGTTTTTGTTTCAAATGTAATTGTGCAGTATATTTTCATACAAACAATGAAGTGTGTCAGTGGTCTAGATTAACTTAGGTAAAACTTTAAAACCTTTGGACGTGGCTATAAAAGAGCTTAGTAAAGACTAGGGTATTCATTCGGTTAACCATTAATCAGCTAACCGGTTAATTACTACCCGATTAACTGATGGGTTAATCTAAAATTGGCTATTTTCGATTAACGGTTAAACCGACTAGTTTCAGTCGATTAACCGATCAACCCTAGAATGCAGAACCGGGTACCCGAGTATCCACTAGAACCTTATAACGTTTGTTGCTGCAAAACCAATACTAATAGAGTAATGAAGCTTCGGATCTAGGAATTTCAAGTCCTTTTGTGTCAATTTACTTACCATTTACGAAATTCGGTTGAGTGGGTCAATAGCTATAAGCTTCCAAAGATGACAACTACGCAAACACATAACCTTGGAACCCCTACACCCAAAATTTTTTATATGAAAAAACTGGCGAATAAGAGGCTGTTCAAAGATTTGATCATGAAATTTTTGGTGAGAGTTTTTAAATATACATTAACACTATTAAAAATTTTATTTTTTTCTGTGAAGCTGAGTTACTAAAAATTATAACTGAATACACGGGTACCCTGGTTATATGTTTGTGTGGTATTTTTTGGTTATGAGTTCTACGGTTAACCGATGTAATAAAATTTTTCATTTTTTTTATAATATTAAACATATTTGTGTGTGCTTAATTATTTGTTTTGTCTCATATACAAAAGGTACATATGTGTTTACAAATTAAAATTACATACAAACAAAGAAGTGTATTTAGTGATCTTAACTTAAGTAAAACTTTAAAACCGTAGGACGTGGCTATAAAATAGCTTAGTAGACACTCTGCTACTCCAACTTGAACTTAAGGAAATTATTAAGTTTTTGATTAATTATATAATATAGTTCTTGAAAAAAAACCGACTACAAAATAGGCGTCGCACTGCCCCCATATTTTATTGCCAGGTTATACTTTTACGAGAACTAATTGTGTGTGCGAAGTTTCATAAGAATCTGTTAAGTAGAAGTAGTTAATATTAATATTTACTTTTCATGTTTGTGGCACTGGCCACTTTTCTAACCACAATGTTTTAGAGTTGGGCAAAATCGTTCTTTTTGTGAAATCGTTCCGACCGATCCGAAAGACTAAAGGAACTAGGTCGTTCCTTTCGTTCATCATTCCGCTTTTTTTTTGAATAATGAATGAACGAGGAACGAGAACAATAAAATAATTCATTGTTTTCGTAAAATATTAAAAAAAAAATAGCCCACAAGCAATAAATGTTTGAAAATACTAAAATCTATCATAAACATAAATAAATTAATCATTTTCTATACACAAAAGTGTACATTATAAGTAAACGAAACAAATGTAACACACGGTCTTGATTGTTTGTCAAAGCAAATTAATTACTTCTCAAGACGTTTTGCAATTGTGGAATGAGGAATGATAAAAAATGAACGTTTGGATCGGTCTGTACCGTTTCATTTAGGGAATCGCTCCATGGAACTACGTCGTTCCAGAATAACACAACTCTACAATGTTTTATTGTAACGACAACTAAATGTGTATGCAAAGTTTCATAAGAACTGGTTAAGTAGAAGTAGTTAAAATGCATATTTACTTTTCTTGAGTATGGCACTGCCCACTCTTCTAAACATAATGTTGTATTGGATCGATAACAAAAGGTGTAAAGAAAGTTTCATAAGAATTGGTTTAATAGAAGTTGTTGAAAAAGAACATTTAATTTGCGTGGTCGTGGCACTGCCCACTCTTTAAATCAAGATGTAGTATTAAAACAGAAACTAAATGTTTGTAGAGTTTCATAAAACTCGGTTGAGTAGAAGTTGGAAAGGAATCGGTATTTACTTTGTTTGGGCGTTATCCTGCCAATTTTTCAAGGGGCCAATCTAGAAGTACAACCTTTTAAGTAAAGAAAGAATAAATAGCGAATTTTTGAGGGAACAGATATATATATAAAAAAATACATGACGAACTGAAAACTTTTATTCTTTTTTTGAAGTTGGCTAAAAAGCCAATAGTACTATAGGCAACGATTTAATTAAAAATCTAAGAACTAGATTTAATGAGAGATAATTTCAAGTTTAAAATACACTTATTTTATATCTCCACCCATGATTATTTCCTTCTAGCAACCGCGTTTTAAAATACAGTACAAAAACGGAAACTAAGGAATTCGGAAATAAAATTTTTTGCTAAATGTTAGGTGCTGAGCTTTTCAAGGATGAGTCAGATGCTGACGTGACAACAAAAGAAACTGTTGCTAGTAATACAATCAATCTTATAACGGAATTAACCGACAAAATTAGAAATGTTAAGAATTTTAAAAAATTAAAACAAGACCACTGGCATAATTGAAGATTTTAAATGCTTACAGAAATCCAGGAAAAGGACTGAGATATTAGATATACTGCATTATGGATTGCTTTCGAATTCTTGAACTTCTACTATAAGTGAAAGGATCTTTTCTAAGTCAAGTTTTATCAAAACTAAAGAAAATAATTGCTTAAGTCCAAAACATTTTAATTAAATTAATTTCTTTAAACTATTGCAATAACTAATAAAATGATTTCAAGAACTTGTTTTTTTGGCTTGATTTAATCAGATTCGCATTGAACCATAGATGTGAGAAATATTACCAAGTTAGCTGATTCCTATCATGAGCTTTATCCTCATTCAGATCTCAGTAATTTTAACGGCCAAAGGTTTTGGATAGGAATTTGGCCTTATTTTCACATTTGTATCTTTGTGCGAAAAATTCATATTACGCATACCATTTTTTCAAGTTTCAATACGGCAACAATAAAACTGTCAATAAGAAAATAGGTCCTGTACAGCTACTTCAAATCAATTTGAGGAATGGAAACAAAGTATGATATAAATTCAATGATATCAAGGAAGCCATAGAATCAAAACTAATTTGTAAAAGATTGTGTTATAAATAAAAATTAGTATAATGCCTTCACGTGGTAATAAGCGGGGAAAATGCAAACACAAAACAAATAATAATAATAATGTTTAACAGAAATGGAAATTTATACATTCATACAAACTAATATTCATAGAAACTAAATAAGGAACCTAAATATAAAGTTACTTTATTTTTCTCTTTACTGCTTTTTATTAGAAAAGTAATAACAAAGAGTCTATAATATTTAAATAATACCCACACAGTTATAATCAATACAAAACACACAGATATATAAAAGAGCTTAGAACAGTTTCCTTTTAGGGGAAAAGACAACTGTTATTCTTTTCCTTTTCCATCGCAGGTTAAATACAATATTAAATGCATAAAAATTAATATTTGAATTGCTTTAGTAATGATAATGGGTCTTAGTATCATACTTAAATTGTGCGGAAAATTGAAAAAAGGCAGAAGAGGTCTGGTACTTTGAATTACAGGTTTGATTTTTTGGAATTATAAAGCTTCAATAAATATTAATTCGCTTTAAACGCATATAACAAGTTTTTTTTATAAATTATGCATAGGCTTTCATTACTGTATTACGGAGAAATATATATAAATATAGCGAAACCTCTCGTTATGGCAATAAAAAAAAATTATTTGAATTTGAAAACACAATATTAAAGCATTTTCTAAACACGTATACATACATTTGTATATGGGCGATTCTCATTTTCTCGTATCCGTTGGAAGTATAGTAAAACATTTCATAAAATAAACGCATAAATTTGAAAACTGCCTTAGCATGATTTAATATATTATAAATAAATCTACATAACTTTTTTTATGAAAGACTGTCCATTACGTGTTAAAAATGAAAAACGAAAAAAAAAATTTTATTCTTTCTTCACACAAAATGGCGTGTCCGTAATGCATGCTGTTGATAATCCAAATTAGGAAAGTATATGCATTTTTTCAAAACCGAGATTAAATTGATAACGGTTTTAGAATCTTTGCATTTGCCGCTCTTTATTAAATACATCAAAATTTTGAAAAATATCAGAAACTAGATGTGCCCGACTACTTCGCGCGCTTAAAGTTCGCTTCATGACTATAAGCTGTCCGTAGAATATTATATAAAGTTCTTTAGATAAGGTTTAAATTACCCGTTATGCAAAAGGAGCAGTGCTACCAACGTAAAAAAGTCTTTCTAATTTCCAGCAACATTTATATTATATTGCATATTTTTTTATATTGCATTTTTTGGCCTTTTTCTATTTTGACTTCCAGATGAAATATTTTATTGCAGCAGCAAAAAGTTTCCTAAGTTTTATTCAGGACTCTAAAGTACCTCTATATAGAATTACGTGAAAATCCGTGCAGTAGTTTTTGCGTGATGCGTTTTCTGACAGACAGAAAGAAAAAAATTTCAAAAGTTGGTGTATTGTGCTCTGCATCGGTTGCTGTTTATGCCACCATAAATATTTTCAACGAATATTTCATCTGTAAAAGGGGCGTGTCTGTAGCCCCTTTTATAGTTTTATTATATGTATAGATTATAGTTAGTTTTTTTTAATTGTTGTTGTCTGCAGTCTTGTGTATTGAGCGTAACGCCTTTTTAGTAGGCTTCTTTACTCAGTTTAATTATTAAAATTGCATTAACAATAAACGCTCAATCATACACGGGGTGTAACAGTAAAATTACAGTAACAATAAATTTTTACTGATTACTAAAAAATTTCAGTATCAATTAAAAATTTACTGGTTACTGAAAAAAATTTCCGTAACCAGTAAAAATATACCGTATACTGAAAAAAATTTCAGTATCCAGTCAAAATGTACTGGTTATTGCAAAAAAATTCAGTAACCAGTACAAAATTTACAGGATACTGAAAAAATTTCTGTAGCCAGTAAATTTAACTGCTTACTGTATTTGATTTCAGTAATCAGTGTTACTGCTTAATGCAATTTGTTTCAGTAATCAGTATTACTCGTTACTGCAATTTGTTTCAGTACCAGTAAATATTTACTATTTTTCTCTTAATTTCGTTACTACTACTCTCTCTATATTCAGAGGGTAATATATGTCAAAAATTTTCACGTGTTAAGTTAAAGGTTCATTAAATAAATTGGCGACTTTAACTTCAGATATTCATTATTGTCCGGCAAAGCAATGCATATTATATACACATAATAACACGCTCATTTTATCATTTCAAAAAATTTCAAAAAAAGGATTTCTTTGGATTTTTTATAACTTCCGATTTTGAGGGTGTATTAAAATTTTTTAAAATGGCGAAATGGTCTACTCAACTATAGCTATAAGCCACACTAATTCGTTTTTCACGAGTAAAAAAAAATGTCTATTTTGTAACACCGTTTAATTATACACTATTAACACAAGTATTTAAAAATTTTTATTCCCGAATGAATATTTCCTAGGATAAAAGTGCATTATTAGCAGAAATTTACTGATTATTGCATGTCTTCAGTAATCAGTAAAAATTTACTGCTTACTGCAATTTGTTTCAGTCATCAGAAAAAATCTACTGGTTACTGCAAATTTTTCCAGTAAGCAGTAAAAATGTATTGGTAATGCAAATTGAAGTATCAGTAAAAATTTACTGATTACTGGAACTTGTAATGCAGTAAATATAAAATGCAGTATGCCCATGTATGCGCTCAATAAAAAAAAATTTTTAAAATCCAAAAATATAATTTTATTAGATGAAATTTTCTATTATGATTTTTTAGCCTTAGTTTACATTTTAATTAATGACTCTATAAACTAATTTTTTCACTCAGGTAATCTTGCTGCGCTTTCTGTTGTAATATAAATAGAAAATAGCATAGAAAATCCATTAAGATCATAAATTGCATGAGTAACTAACATCATTTAATTCTATTAAGAGCGATTTCGAATATTAAGCATGTTATTTAAGTAAAAATCCATAAGCTATTTTAATCTTGTTTTATGTTAAATATTGATAAAAGTCTCCACCTTAGAATATTGGAAGAATTTAACACAAATGTTACAAATAATCGGATTAAAATGGTATAATACAATTATTCTTAGAGTAGACTTATTTAAATGTATGTTTTGAGAACAGAAAGGAAAGTAAGATCGGAATATTAAAAAAAATTACAAACAAGACTTCGAAATCTTACTTAAGCATTAAAATGAATGAAATAGTTCTAAAGTTTAAATATTTGAAAATGTTTGTTTTTTAAAACACAGCGGTAGAATTTACGAGGCCGTCACTAAAAAGGCATTTTCAAAGGCCTTCAAGAACCTGAAATAAGATCCAAAACTAGTTACTTCTAGCCTTCTCAGGATGACCTTCAAGACGGCCTCTACACTTTTATCTAAAAGATTCGATAAACATTCGTTCTTCCTTCTATTATAGGTTTAGATTTTTTGTTTTGTTTAATAAAAAATGTACTTTACAATTAACAAACATTCTCGTATTCTTTTTCGCAAGTAATTTGTATAAAATATTAAAATTTACGTACAAGAGACAACACACATGCTGCTATTATGCTGTTTGTGTTAGAACTGATTAACTTATAATTATTTTGTTGAAACTATAATATGTCTAATTCTTTGTTAATAAATACAAAACCTCTAGCCTTATATCTGTGCCCGCAAGTAATAACTGCTAAACGTGATTTCAGCAAGTAGAACATTTTTACAATAGCAGTAATAACTCAATTTTGTACTAACTTGACTTTAGCTGTTATTCCTTGTGGGCACAGATATGTATAAAAAATTAATTTGGATGAAAAGGAATAGTTCGAAATAAAAAAGTCTTATTAATCAAATATATAGAAGCCGCTATAAAAATATCCAGAAAAAAAATGCACCTCCATTTGCATTTTAACAGATATTTCTAGACCCTTCTATCAGGCCTGCCACGTATGACTGAGCCCCAAATAGGCCTGCTAAGGAATGCTTTCAATCAGTTCTGCTGAGTAATGCGTCGATGAAGTTCTGGGTCGCAATTATATGGCTTGTAAAAAATATATGAATATGCAATTGGGCTCGAAGTACTGCTGCCTGCTAAATAAGACCTTTTAGCAGACCTATTTACTCTTTCCTTTTACCGCTATGAAAAGTATGTGGCAGACCTCTTTACTCTTTCCTTTTACCGCTATGAAAAGCATGTGAGTTGGAAAATATGTTTTCTTTTATTAAAGTTTGAAGCATTTGGTTTGTCATGTCAAGAGCTTGTTTGCCCTTATATTGTTTCAAACATGCATTCTCATACTTTTAATTAATTTAAACACCTGATTTAGTATCTTTTTTTCTTACTTAACTGACTAAACACATGTTAAATTTGGGTTTTAGTTTTATTACTTTTTTGTTTAATTTTGTTTTTCTTTTCCCGCTTTCGTTTAAGTTAGTTGTTAGTCATGTTTAACCATAATTTGTGGGATTACAAGTTTTTGTTTATTTAAATGACTTTGATGTTTATCTTCGGATTATGTGACAAAATTATTCGATTTTCAATTGTTATTATATTTGTTAAGTATGTATTTGGATCTAATACGAATATGTTTATTTTTATGTTATGTTTTTCCAGTATCTTCATCATGGATTTCCAGACACATGTAATAAAACATTTTAGGTATTTCTTTTAATTTGTATTATCGATTTTATTTAACCCTGCTGTTAGGTAAAAAAAAACCTACAAATCTTAGGTATAGGACCATTTTGGTCCAGATGGGTTTTTTAAACATTAAATACACTAAAATGTGTTTTTCGAATTTTAACTGACAAGTTCGAACGTACTCGAGATTTGTGGGATCGCTTCTGACTGAAATGATTGGCAGCATCTACGAGCGTTTTACCAAAAATGTCATTTGTTAGAAAACAAGAGACTTGCAGCTGCTGCAAATCTAAGTGCGATAGTAAGTGCACCATATGCAGCAAATTCAAATGCAAATTACAACGGAAAATAATTTGCTCATCATATACTGAGAAAATTTAAATTTTGGCACTTGTTTTGTAAATTTTGGTTATATCAATAAACATGAACGGACAAAAATGGTCCGAACCTAAAATATGTCAGTTTTTAATTGTAAGTTTTTATTTGTAAGTATTTATTTCATAGATAATTAAAAATTTCATAGAAGTAACAAATATACAAAATACCAAATTAGCTAACTTTTTAAGTTGACATGTTGAACCGTTCCATAGTCAAAGCGAAAAGACGGGCCAAATTGGTCCAAACCTAACAGCAGGGTTAAAGCGGGAATGTTCTTTAGTTTTCTGTTAAAATGAGACTTTGTTCTTGAACGTGCCTCTTTTGGTATACATGCATAGAAAAATCACCTTCTTCTTGCAGATTTAAAAAGGGCACCATCTGAACTTGGAACAGAGTTTTTAGCAGCGTGATTTGTAAAAAAATGGTAGGAAGTTGGACAAAGTAATGAATTTTAACACGGTCTTCGCCAGCTTTTCAAAAATCACAGATATAAAAACAGCAAACAATCCAAGAAAACTTAGTTAGGCTCAGAAGCGTTAATATAATGAAAACAAACATATAAAAGTACATAAGCATTTTAGTAAACGACTTGGGTAAATAAAAAGAAAGGAAAAATAACATGTACTTTAATAGCTAAGGATTACGATAAGTAGTGAAAGGAAAAAACTTCGATCAATCAAAATAAAAATAAATAAACATTTGCGCAAAAATAAATAAGTTAAGATTCAATGTGCTGAAATGATAGTGAAATGCTCTCCTCACAATCTAAATATGTCTACAATGCATTGGTTTGAAGACTCATATTCACTGTGGCTGTTTTAGCATTTTTGCAACTACATTTAGCATTTTTATTTCAATTTAGCTGCAAATGTTCCATTTAGCATTAAGCATTATTTTTAGCATTTTTAAAATTATTTTTTGGAATTTTCTAGCATTTTTACCCAATATCAAATTATATGGAAATTTCATAAAAAATTCTTAATTTAAATAGCAAACACAATTGTGTATGTTCTGTATTTCATGTGGAATTAAAATGTGCGGAATTATCAAAGCATTATTGTAATAAATATTAATTAGCAACCACAATGCTTTGATAATGCCGCACATTTTTATTCCACATGAAATACAGAACATACCCGAATGTTTATATGATTGTTTAAGCCAGAACTCAACTATTGAATCCGGTAGCCCATTACACAAAACTACAAGTTACAAATTGCAAGTAAAATACACATAAAACAATAAATTTTGTAAAAGTGTTGTTGTTTTTAGGTAGTTTACTTGTAGATTTGTAACTTGCAGATTCTAGAAATGAGACTCAGGGACCTATTTCTCGAAAATACAAATTACAAACCTATTAGTAAAATACTCGGAAAAGAACACTTTTCCAAAATTTATTGTTGTTTTATGGATATTTTACTTCAAACAACGGATGACGTTATCAAATCGCTTTTATTTTTGTATACTTTTGTTCACTTTTAAATGATCCATCTACAGATCGATGTGGAAAATTTTTTGTCATATACTTCAAGTTCATGTAAGTTTTGTACACATTTCAATCATTGTAATTTATGTGTTGTATAACTGCCGCATTGAATTGCAACTTTGAAAGAGAATTGCAAACAAATCATTGAAAATTTCATTGTGTAGGTTAGGTTAGGTTTTACAATCAGCTGCCGCTTATTAACTATTTGTTGGTTAAAAATTAAAAATTTGTATTTTGAAAGGCTCAATAGTTATGCCTGTTTTATTGTGGTCGATAATTTAATTCGTTAATTATCATTACAAAACGTGTATAGCTTTTACAGATATTCAAATATCATTTTAAAGTCTTTGTTGTGAAAAAATATGAAAAACTAAAATAACATTTCCAGGGCACTCAAGAGTAAAGGATATGTTTTCATTCATTACAAAAGAAAAATACGTTTTTTGTATTAGATATATATTTGCAAAGAGGAAACCTAATCCTTGCAAATGAGGTTGATGTATTCTATGAATATAATGAATAATTTTGTACAATAATTACCAAGATACAGACATTCGGACGGTTACAAAATAGTATTACACCGATTCATGCTCCATAAGATACTAAGAATAGATTATATAGTCCAAGTGTGAATAAACTAAAATATATAAACAAAAATAAACCAAAATTTTTATGTTAAAAATTACCCAATAACATTATATTATATGCAGGACCAAGGCGAATTCGTAACAGGTGGCGTTATCAGCACAGCTGATTGTTCAAGGAACTGCCAAACTTTCCTTATAATTATTTTATTTAAATAAATTGAAAAAATTTTAATGTATATTCGTTAATTTGTTTTGACAATTGCTTGAACAAAAAAGTTGCTTTGTTGTATGAATTCGCCGATGACTATACCTTATCGATCTACCTTGTGCAGGCCTGTATTCCATGTGTAATGAAAATATTCGGAATTGTCATACCATCGTTGTTGTAAATACTATATAACAACAATGCGTTGATAACTCCGAACATTTTCCTTTCGCATGGAATACAGAACAGGCCTAATAAACCATTTCTTTTTTATTGATTTTGAATTATTATTGTTTTACTAGAATAAAATCAAATATTTGCCAGAAAATATGGGTAAGTTATGAAAAATAAACGCGTTATGAAGAAATACTAGTAAAAAAGAAGTTTAAAAATCTAAGCACTATTTTTTAGCATCTTAAATATTGTTTTGGCATTTTTTATCATTATTTTTGACCCAATTTAGCTGCAAAATAGTTTTAGATATGGCCACACTGTTCGTATTATATATACACACTAAAACACTTTTGTTGAAAATTAGGTCGATAATAGTAAGTAGGCATCATTTTACTCATTATTATCGAACACGCTTCTTTTTGTTGATTTTGGAACAAAATATGTTTACTTAAACAAATAACAAATTAGCGGCAAAGCGGTTGGCTTCCTGCAGCATCGAGCCGCGACCTGTTTACTGATAGTCTGGCGTATCTACGTATCAGCCATAGGCATATTATACTTGTTCTGCTATTTTATCCACTTGAACTAAATATATGTATGCTTAATTGGTGAAGTAAAATTAGACAAATCATGTTTTTTATTGCAAATACCTACAAAATCGGCGCAATCAATCTCAACGAGATATTGTCAACACAAATTTAGACAATGTAGGTACTTGATTTTAAAAAAATTTGTATACTTAAATATAAATATATATTTTATATCATATTGTTTTCTGTAATTGTTTTTATAAAATATTTTCTGATTCTTACATTATAAACTTCTGAATTAAAAAGACTTCAAAACTTAAATAAACTAAAATTTTATAATATATAATGAATTTTATTCCTACAAAATTGGCGATCCTGCAAAACCTTCAATACTTGGAATACAGAAAAGTCATACTTCTGCGTATCACCCTCAGTCAAATGGCCTCAAACGATCCACTGCACTGGTCAGATCAACTTCCTATAATCCTGCTTAGTTTAA
The DNA here is from genome assembly GCA_956483635.1 of Panzeria rudis. Taxonomy (NCBI): domain Eukaryota; kingdom Metazoa; phylum Arthropoda; class Insecta; order Diptera; family Tachinidae; genus Panzeria; species Panzeria rudis. Next base: position 35,187,389 of record OY101450.1, read on the forward strand.
GACATTCTGTAAAAGAGGACCTTAAATGCTCACCAGCAGAAATGGTTTATGGTCAAACCCTTAGCATTCCTGGTGAGTTAGTGATACCGTACACAAATTTTGAGAACAATAATTCTAGTTTTATTCTTCAAAAATTAAAAGAACATTTTTCCAAAACTCGTAACTTCGGTTCACATCATGGTAACAATAGAAGTTATATTCCTCCAAATTTAATGGACTGTGAGTATGTTTTTGTTAAAGTTAATCAAAAGTTTGGTTTAAATCCTCCTTATGAAGGGCCTTACAAAGTAGTAGAGAGAAATGATAAATATTTTAAAATTCGAAAAGATTATTCGGATGTTTCGGTATCTATCGATAATTTAAAGCCCGCTTTTGTTGATAATGAAAGAAATAACGATGAAAACATAACTGCGGCACCGAAAAAGAAAGGAACATTCAACATAAATAATTTAATACAAAAAAATAATTCTTTTATTGAAGGGGGAGTAGATGTATGTACTTGATTTTAAAATACTTCGTATACTTAAATATAAATATAAATTGTATATCATATTGTTTTCTGTAATTGTTTTTATAAAATATTTTCTGATTCTTACATTATAAACTTCTGCATTAAAAAGACTTCAAAACTTAAATAAATTAAAATTTTATAATATATAATGAATTTTATTCCTACAAAACTGGCGATCCTGCAAAACCTTCAATACTTGGAATACAGAAAATTCATACTTCTGCATATCACCCTCAGTCAAATGGCCTCAAACGATCCACTGCACTGGTCAGATCAACTTCCTATAATCCTGCTTAGTTTAAGACATTCTGTAAAAGAGGACCTTAAATGCTCACCAGCAGAAATGGTTTATGGGCAAACCCTTAGCATTCCTGGTGAGTTAGTTATACCGTACACAAATTTTGAGAACAATAATTCTAGTTTCATTCTTCAAAAATTAAAAGAACATTTTTCCCAAACTCGTAACTTCGCTTCACATCGTGGTAACAACAGAAGTTATATTCCTCCAAATTGAATGGACTGTGAGTATGTTTTTGTTAAAGTTAATTAAAAGTTTGGTTAAAATCCTCCTTATGAAGGACCTTACAAAGTAGTAGAAAGAAATGATAAATATTTTAAAATTCGAAAAGATATTTCGGCTGTTTCGGTATCTATCGATAATTTAAAGCCCGCTTTTGTTGATAATGAAAGAAATAACGATGAAAATACTTTGTATACTTAAATATAAATATAAATTTTATACCATGTTGTTTTCTGTAATTGTTTTTATAAAATATTTTCTGATTCTTACATTATAAACTTCTGAATTAAAAAGACTTCAAAACGTAAATAAACTAAAATTTTATAATATATAATGAATTTTATTCCTACAGACAATATATGATCCTAAATTTTAAGTAATGTCTTAGAGTGTATACACTTAAAGCCACCACCGTAAACCAGAGATAAGATAACACAATGAGCTTTTATGATGCAGATGTTTGATGTATCATAAACACATACGTATACTAGCATATTACTGCTAGTTTTAAAGGGGTGCTAAAAGGAAATGTTTCTGATTTCTTAATTTTTACCTGTCTAATATGGATTTTGTTGCCTATATTGCATATTTCAAATTACAAGAAGTATTTTTTTTTCATGTTCAGACTATACAAATATGAACAAAGTGCTGAAGGGGGCACTTGCCGCTTTCCAAATTATTTCGTCGCTTATATCCAATTACTACTTACAAAATTTCAGTCGTCTAGGGCCGCAGGAAGTACTATAGAATTATGATACTATTTTTAATTTTTGAATTCATTATTTTACTCATAATATAAAATCGACTCTTAAGCTAAAAAAATTAAATTAACGACATTTAGCTTAATTTAAATTTCTTGAATTTGAACCCATATTCTTACAGATCGAGAAGAGTCATATTATATTTATAAAATTTAATTGTTTCTTAAAACCTTCATATTATATTATGTACCTATAGTATATAAAATGCAACTCATCTTATATAAATTTAAGCACTTTAACACAAAGCAACATTTATTTGCTTAATTTAATTTAATTTAATTTCCTTTGTCGTAAAGACGCATCATTTGGACTTAAAAATAAATATTATTTCAGTCACTACAACAAAACAAGTACCAGTCGAAGTAACTTAATCTCACTAATGAACCTTTAAGTACTTCTTTAACTACATTTTCAACCAACACATTTATTTTAACTTTTTACGCAATGTTTATATATATATATATATATATATATATATATATATATATATATATATATACATATATATATATATATATATATATATATATATATATATATATATATATATATATATATATATATATATATATATATATATATATATATATATATATATATATATATATATATATATATATATATATATATATATATATATATATATATATATATATATATATATATATATATATATATATATATATATATATATATATATATATATATATATATATATATTTAGGAAACAGGTGTACGAAAAACATAAGAAATTAAACAACTTTTCATAAAATAATAGAAAAGTTAATATCTGTAAATAAATAGAAATAAATTTCGTTAAACACTTCATTCATTATAGAAAACAGAACTGAAAAGAACATAACAAAACAGAAACCCCCTACCATGTTTAAATAAAGAGGATAAATACACAAGTGTTTTTGGTTGCAAGAAGTCAAGCTGGCAAAATAAAAACATTTTTAAAATTTATCACTAGGATTTATTTGTGTTTTTACTTCCTTCGTTTTTTTATATTTTTTTAAGGATTTCATCTTCATATTGCGAAAATTTTATAGAAAAAAATCTATTCTTATTCAAAAATAAATTGCCATCACTTAAATACAGGTCTCCGTTTTACTAAAATTTTTTATAATTTCCGTATGGTAAAATGCCAAATATTCATCTTCGTCGAAGATATGTAAGTTTAAAGTTAAAATTAAGTCCTTAAAATCTATTACATTAATTGTGTATCAAAATGGGTGCCAATCAAGTCAGCATTTAAGGTGCTCAATTCGATTTAACGTCACACAAAGAAGGAGTGAGATAGATAAGCGAGGTAGTGTAAAACGATAAATATTTTACTAAGTAATTTAAAAAATAGCAAAAATCCACACTTTTGTTTTCGTATTCACTTATAGAAAAAATTATTACCAAAAAAATTTCAAATAAATGTTTGTTTGATATAACATGTATTTTCAATGAATGATTTTTGCTGTGGCAGTTAATTTTTTGCTTGACAGAAAATCTTTGACAATTTCCTAAAAAATAAAAATTTTCTAATAAATAATTTAAAAAATTTTCGACAAAAAAACTGGAATTTTTGACATATGTATACATTTTACTTCTGTGTGAGCATCGCGTAGCGCGTCATCGGATATTAATAATATCTATTTCATTCGAAAGTTTTCCGTCTCCTCTTAACAAGTATTAGTTAATACTTATACTATATGTGCCTCTAAATGCAATGTTCTGAAAAAGTTATTTTATTTTCTTTGTTTTTTTTTACAGAATGTAGCCAAGTGGCATATCTTTATTGTGCAAAGTTTTCCAGTAGGGAAGAAAACAGATTCAAAAGTTACATATGTGTTTTTATGCTAACTTGATAATTTATATAAATATTTTTAGGCAATAATAATAATAGAGTAATTCATAGTGAATTCAACAAATATGTGTGCCGCATGACTTTCAATTTTAATAAAAGAAATTGATTGAGGACAATCTTGTAGGTACCAGAAGCACATAACCGCCATCTTTTTTATTTATTATTGCATAACTTCTGATTAGTGGCCACCATTGACCAATTTCATACATTTTTAGAATTGCTCTAGGTTTTTAAGTAGAAAAGATATTGAAACTATTCATACTTTGTCTTATAGGGCATTAATGATCATTTAATATTGCTATGCAAAACTGAACTGGTATAATTAAATGGCCGAAAAGTGGCCACTTGAAAATTACTTAGTTTTTTCCCATTTGATCGATATTCAACTCAACGCTGTGTGAACCCTGTTGAACCTAAAGCATTGATTTTTTTTGGTAGTGAAGAAGGAACTCTGATGATACCATGACATAAGTTTCACTTTCAAAAAAATTATATCTCGTGAACAAATGAAAATAACAGATTGTCACTTAGTGCACATAATGAACACAGTAGATGCTATATATTTTAAAAATTTCAGATTTCTATCTGTATCCCCACATCGCTTTTTGGGCCCATTATTTTTTATAAAAATTGCACTTTCAAAAAAAATCATATCTCGTAATAGCGTGAAAACATCAAAACGGCACTGAGTGGACATAATAACGAAGTACTGGCCTATATTTTCTGACAATATCGGATTTTTATCTATATGATCACATGGCTTTTTTGAAGCTCAAAGTTGAGCATTTTTTACAAAATATAAATTTTCGCACCTTTATTTTTGCAGCAGATAATATTTTAGCACAGGAGGTAATATTTTAGCCACTAATCAGAAGCTATACAATAATAAATAAAAAAGATGGCGGTTTTGTGTTTCTAGTACCCACAAGATTGTCCTCATTTTTTTTTATTAAAATTAAAAGTTATGCGGCACACCTATTTGTTGAATTCAGAGTAGAAATATAACCTGAAGGTTGCGGCTGCGTTTCTTTTTTTTTTTTTGTATGAATATTTGACTATTTAAAACTTCCAAAGAAACCGCATGAAAATATAATCTATTTTAATTTCTTTGCGTTTTCTCTAAAGTTCTCATTACTTTAATTACTCTCTTCCAATTGTTGCCATAGTCAGCAACAATGTTCATGTTTTTGTGAAGCAAAAATATAAATTTTGATAATTAACTGTGAATGACTACGAAGGAGGAAAAACAAAATATGAAAAAAATAATAAGTACAAATCCAAATTTGAAAAAATAGAATAAATCATACAAAGTTTTCTTTTATTTTCATTTATTAAATAAATAATATTTTTTATAGTTTTTAATAAAAAAAAGTGCGAAATGTTTAAATATCGTGAAAAATAAACGCAACCGCAACTGTAGTTCATATAAATTGCGGTTTCTATGTGAAACAGGCCCGCAACCGTGAGAATTACTCAATAATAAAAAACAAATCATTTGAATATATTAGATTTTTTTGTAAAAACAATATTGAAAGTAGCATAACTTAACAGCGCGTCATCAGATTTTACTATTTTTTATATCACTTTTTGCAAATCCAGGATCTCACAAACGAAAAAAATATTGGTCCTTATTTATCCTGAAGATTTGTAATTATTTTCTCTTGTGCGACACAGAGGAACTCCAAGGTAGAGCTTAAAGTGGAGCGGCTATACTAATAAAATCGTACGATTAAAACACTACTAAGTGGGTGATCATTGTGAAGACTATCTTCAAGCAACTAACATCTGCACTGAAGCTGTTCATCAAAACCTGATGATTTCATCAATTTACTCTCCTCCCAGGTTCTCTATTACAGAAAACCAAAATAGTAGAATTTTTAATTCACTAGGCCCACGCTTGTTGGCTGCCGGTGTATAAAACGCTAAGCACACGTTCTGGGGATCTCGTCTCATCACACGAAAGGGGCGCGTTTTGTTTGACACAATTTCTAAAATGTGTTTAAATGTTATATCAAGTGGACAGCCAGCTTACTGGCCAACAGATCGCCGAAAAATACCTAATGTTATTTTGGAGTGGTAAAGGGTGTGCCCATCTTTAGATTTGTATTCAGATCACTCACCAGCTTTTGTCACTATATATTCACATACAAATTCTTCACCCACTTGTGATTTAACCATGAAAACCGCACGTATTAATTGCTTGAAATACAAAAAATATCTGAGTGAAAATTGCACAGAAAATATACATTTAAAAACGCTTACTGACATAGATGATGACTCTATTAGAATGTTTGAGGCAAACCTTAAACAAGCTGCTCTAAATTATTTATTATTACGGCCTTCATCTGAAAAAAGAATAGTTAGTAGAGAATGGCAATGCTACAGATCCCCTCAGCTAAAAGCTAGGCTGAAGGATTATACGAAACAGCTTAAATCACTTCTAGAAAATCAAAAAACTGCTTTGCTTCAAAACTTTCGGAATGGGCTCGACGCAATACCTCAAACAGACTATGCGCTATGGACAGCAGCCCGAGGCCTCAAAAGACCAGTGATATATAAGCCTCCATTGCGAGCTTTGAATGGAGACTGGGCAAGAACTGACGCTGAGGTTCAGTATTCGTGAGATTGAACACTTGCTCAATTCACAACCTGTTGTATGTGTTGTAGGTCTTAAAAATGTTGTTGGTAATTTCCACATAAACATATTTATAAACACATGTTTATTGGAGCAAAAATTTGTTGTTAGGGAAGGTAATTTTCTAAACCCTCCGCAACCGATTGATGCCGGACTTCTTCAAGGCAGAAAAGCCGGTCCTGTATTTTATCTTATATATGCCTCTAACTTGCCGGTAAGCAATAACATACACGTATCAACATTCGCTGATGATACAGCTTTTCTAAGTGTTCACAAAAGCCATCAAGAAGCTTCCCGAAATCTGCAAGGGTGTATATACCAGTTGGAAAAATGGCTAAAACAATGGCGGATAAAAACTAAAGAACAAAAATGTCTACATATTACTTTTACATTGCACAGAGAAACCTGGCCACCTATACAAATCAATAACCAAACTCTACCTCAACACACTGAAGTAAAATAAGTCAGTATTCATCTTGATCGTCGTCTAACATGGAAGTCCCACATAAATGCAAAGGTGACCCAAATGAAATTAAAAGCGGCTCAAATTAATTGGCTCATTGGAAGGAATTCTATACTAAAGCTTAGTACGCTGTTTAAATTTGCGAAAAATGTGGATCAACATTGGTTTTTTCATACGAAAAATATGACAAGTAACCAATCATAACTAGCCCTTGAAAGTTTGCTACAATTGTGTACGTTTTTAAAAAACCCAATATGTTTGTTGTAAATTCCACACTCAAAGTGTGGGGCTCATATGTGGTGGATACATTTCATATATTTTTCACAAAATAAGCAGAGTACTACTTCTGCAGCATTTTTTCGTAAGAAATTGTGTCATTTTTTTATATTGATTTCTGACAGCACTTCGCACGAAATGATGAACAGGGAACCATGCTTAAGCCTGGATCGTAGGCTTCTTCAATACAACTTCATTCTAAAACCAATATGGTCCTACGGTATGCTGTTATGGGGCACTACCTCGTCATCAAATGTAGAAAATTTCAAAGGCGACAAAATAAAATACTCGGTACGATTACATCAGCCATGTGGTATGTTATAAATAAGCGAATTGATAAAGATCTATATCTCCCCATGGTTAATACTGTGTTTTCAAAACATGCGACAAGATACATAAAAAAACTTGAGCTACATCTAAATTCCCTAGCCCGGAACATCATTAGCTTTAGAGGCCTCACTCGGCTGAGAAGGAGGGACACTCTTGCTTTTAGCCGAATACGAGAGACGTAAGAACCAACCGCAGAAACATATATTTGTGTGACGTTGGCTAGACTTAACAATTAAAATCTTTGAGTTAAGATTTGATTACTTATTGTTAGTTCATTTTTGTTGCAGATACAATAAATAAAAATAACGGAGTACCACCGGGGTTGTAGTGGAGAGTGTGCTAGACTATTAGCCGGGGGTCGCAGGTTCAATTCCTGCCAAGACCCTTGGTGTTTCTGCAGAAGAGCAGATAAATAATATATTGTTATTGTGTAACAAATACAAATCGTAATTTCAGGAAATTCTACGGCTATGGTTATTTTTATTGCAATTGCTCACACATTTTGCGCACAAATGATCGGTTTGTCATTAAGAACCAGCTAAAAAATTTATTATTTGACATATTGTCATAATTTAATTTTAAATAAAGTTTAAGCATATAGACAATGTTTAACTATCAGCAAAGTTAAACATTGTCTATATGCATTTCATTGGCGCTTTACCATATCGTCAGTAGACTTCGACCACAACTTTGAACAGTTACAAACCTCTTATCTTATGCACAGACTCTGAAAAACCATTTGAGAATTTACAAATGATAATATTTTTTAAAAGCACAAAAGAATAAAATAAGCGTAGTAGGCTTAGAAACTTATACAAAAACCCAGCAAATAATTTGTATTCGATATTTTTTTACACCTTTATACAATTAGGAATCTATTGGATAACAATAAAATTATTTATTAGGCAAAATTAAAACTAAAACCAAAATTAAACTATTGAGAAATTTATTATTTGACATATTGTCATAATTTTATTTTAAATGAAGTTTATTTATTTGTCTACTTACGATTTTGTAAAGCGCCAATGAAATGCATATAGACAATGCTTAGCTATCAGCAAATAAACTTCAATAAGAATAAACTTTAATTTATTCGGCGTGATTACCAATCCATGCAAATGCCGGCATTTCATTGGGTGATAATGCCAAGTCGTCAGTAGATCTTAAGAAAATCAGGTAAAAATTTATTGTCCTCCAATGGAGCATCTATCAGATTTTACCCGATGTAACCATGTCTGTTTGAGAGTCTGACTATAAACATACCAAATTTGGGAACTTTTCATATAATTATCATATACACGTCTAAAAGATATCTTTATAAATATGAATTTAGGGAAAATATTATTTTAATTAATAATTTTTGTTGGGCGAGCACCCTCTCGAATTCAACTTCACTATTTTTTGGACTTAGCGTCCTATGCTCCAATGGGAGTTAAAGGAACACATATATATTTTTGGAATTTATTTAAAATTTTTTGGGAACTCTTGTAATTTTTAGAAGCAAATCATAGCTTTCTTTAGTTGATGGGTGTTAAGTGCACTAATTTTAAAAAAATTTCATTGGAAAATATCAATAAAACATTTTGTAACACCAAGAAAAAATATAATACATAAAAGTCTTACCGGCAAGTCAGGGGCATATATCAGATATAATACGACCGACAATGATGCCATGAGGAACTCCGGCTTCAATCGCTTGCGGAGGGCTTAGAATATTACCTTCCTTAACAACAAATTTTCGCTTAGGTAAGTAGCTTTCTAAATGCTTAAGGGTGTTTGCGGGTAGGTTTTGCTTTAGTTTATGTAGTAAACATTCATGCCATACTTTATCAAATGCTTGAGAAACATCGATGAAGAGCACAGAACAAAATTTATTTTCCACGAAGAGTTTTCTAACGACATTCACGAGTCTATGTGTTTGTTCAATCCTGCTATGTTGTCTCCTAAATCCGAATTATTGGTCTGGAATGCATCCAGTACCATTCAGTATGGGTGTTACCGTACTCATAAGTAGTTTTCAAATAGTTTTGATATGTTAGACAATACGTTTTAGGCCTATAAGATTCCCCCTTCGTATGATCTTTGCCTGACTTAGGTATCATTGTAATCAGCGGAACATTCCATTCTGCGGTATAGCATTTGAGGCGAAAAATAACGTTGAAAATAAATAGAATTATCTAAAAGAATTTTATTGCTTATTTTATCAGCGCCAGGAGCTTTTTTCGTATTTAAGACCGCAATACAGTGCTCAATCTCACGAATATTGAACATCAAGGTAACATCTGGTATATCGAGGACGGGTGGCAGCTCAACTATAGTATCGGACGTATTTGGAGTTACTTTCTGCTAGTGGTTTACAAACAGAGCACCTTTTTCAGCGTAAGTTCTTGCCCAGTCTCTATTCGAAGCTTATATTTCTCCATGGAGGCTTAAGCCTCCATCGAGGCTTCGGGCTGCTCTCCGCAGCGAATAGTCTGTTTGAAGTATTGCGTCGAGCCCATTTAAAAATTTTGGAAGTGAAGCAGTTTTTTGATATCCTAGTAGTGATTTCAGCTGTTTCGTACAATCTTTCAGCCTAGCTTTTAGCTGAAGGGATCTGTAGCGTTACCATTCTCTACGAACTCTTCTTTTTAAGATTTGTAGTAGTAGCATTTAGAGCAGCTTGCTTAAGGTTTGCCTCAAACATTCTCATAGAGTTATCTATGTCAGCAGGCGTTTTTAATGGAAAATTAATACGTGTGTTTGTCATCGTTAAATCACAAGTGGGTGAAGAAGTTGTATGTGAATATATAGTGACAATAGTTGGTGTGTGATCTGAAGACAAATCTAAAGATGCTTCAACTTGTATCATTTCGCTGGGCACACCCTTTACCACTCCAAAATAACATTAGATATTTTTCGGCAATCTGTTGGCCAGTAAGTTGGCTGCCCACTTGATATAACATTCAAACGCATTTTGGAAATTGTGTCAAATAAAACGCGACCCTTTGGTGTGATGAGGCGAGATCCACAGAACGTGTGCTTAGCATTTTAGTCCTCGACGGCCCCGACAGTCCCGACGGAGTAGAGTAAATTGGTGAAATGACAAGGTTTTGATGAGCAGATTCAATACAGATGTTAGTTGCTTTAAGATAGTCTTCACAATGAACATTCATTACGTAGTGTTTTAATCGCGATTTTATTAGTATACCCGATCCACCACAAGCTCTACCTTGGGGTCCTTTGTGTCGTAAAGAGTATATCCGTTGATTTTAGAAAAGCTTCTAGGCGTCAAATGCGTCTCAGAGATTAGTCAAACATCAATTTGTTTATCCATCATGAAGTACTCGAGTTCACTTTTATGTTGGCGGATGCCGTTTGCGAAACAAATTTTTAAGTTCATGGTTTGTTTAATACAGCCTGAAATAATGTAGACTGCATTTTCAACACTTCCTGCATCATGCAGGTCATACTGGTGTGTAAAAAATTTACTGTTTTTATTAAATTTTATATTGAAGCGTCAATTCGATCAAAATTGAAACTAGTGTTTTCGTTGGCAACAGGCCGTTCTTGAGCGGTGGGCTGGTTAGACTTCAAAGCATTAGCGTATGAGAACTGGCTGTTTGGTATGTTTTGCGCTAAGCCTGGTTAGCTTAAAAAATCTTGGCGTATGAAGGCCGGCTGGTAGCTAGTTGGCGCAACTGGGTAAAATTGGTATTGTCGAAATATTAGGTTGAGCATAGGTGTGAGTACGTCTTTTAGATAAAGACTGCTTAACATGTATATAGACAGGGCAGCCCCTTCAGTTTGCAGTTTGATTTACTTGACAATTGCTACACTTTTTAATTTTTTAATCATCTCTTAGCTTATCACAATTGGCAGTGCTGTGTAGTTCACCACAGACGACATAAACGATGGCAAAGGATGGCCAAGTGAAAAAATATATAGATATATATCGATATCGATATATATTTAAATATCGATCACCATCGATATATATCGAATAAAAATATCGATATTTTGATTTATATCGATATTTTTTCCAGCATGATACATAATACCACAATTTTTTAAAAATAAAATACAAAAAGTACTTTTCTTATAAATAATCAACCTAAAAAGAGTAAATTTCCTTACATTTTCACCAATATTTCATGAAACGTACATCCAGAATATTATACTTAAAGAAGGATAATTTTGCGAATACACAAAATATGATAAATAAGATAAAATATTTTGTTAGTATTATTCTATTCAATGAAGATTGTGTTGAAATATTAGAAAAACACTGAACGAAAAACAAAAGAAAAGCTAAAAAATATCGAATTTGATACTGTAGATATGTTTTGGAAAAATATCGATATATCGATACAATGAAATTCAAAATATCGACGATATATATCGATATATTTTTGAGAAAATATCCATATATTTTTGTATCCATATATTTTTGTATCAATATTGCCCATCCCTACCATAATTATTTAACATTATTATGACATTCCGATAACTGAATTTAAGATTATTAAATTAGCACCTGCATGCCACTTTTCTAAATTTTTTGTCGAAATGAATAAGGAAAAATACCATCTTCTTTTACTAGCCAAGCAACAATATTTAGTGACATCACCAGCGAGTGTTCCGAACGAGCGAATGTTTAGTGGTGCGATGCTTAATTACACACCGTGTTGCAATAGGCCTGAAGGAGAAAATACTTTAAAACTTTTATTTTTGAAGTTCATTATTCCTCTACTCAGTTTTGATTATTATTTTAGCATGATTAATTAACTAACTTAACAGGACTTTACTTTTTAAATACCATGTCCTTGTAAAATATATTTTGGTTTTTTTTTGTTATATTTTTTCTTTACTAAAAGAAGACTATTATTTTGCATTAGAGAGAGGCAAAAGCTTTTTTAAGTAAAAATTATTATTTTTAATATTTTTTATGTATTATTTATTGGAACGTATTTGCAGAATATTCGTGAGATATTCGCTAGAATTTGGCGAATACGAATATCATGAAAGAGACGAATATTGGGCGATTCGAATACGAATACGAGTATTCCTAACATCACTAATAACAGCATTTGATAATCGATAAAATTGCCCAAACATCTTGGTTTGGCTCTGCAGAAAATACTTGCTGTTAAGTTAAGCTGCCTTTTCATCAGGATCACAACATATGCTAAGCACATATACAATGTTAAAGGAATTTTTAACATAATGTCATAATTCTTTTTTATTCATAGCTATACTTTTATTCCATAACTCATTCGATTTAATTTAAGACTAGAATAACTTTGAAAAAGTTCAATAAAATATGTGAATACAGAGAACACAATAGGAATTTATTTTTAAACGAAAAAGGAAGCAGTAATAAAAATGAGTAGTCATTGTATATCTTGGTAGTTGTGTTGTTGGCCTTATAACGTTGCTGCCGGTAATGTTGATACTCTTTGTTATTATGGTTCGTTAAGTTAAAGGATAACAGGCTAGTAATAGAAAACAACACAAACATAAAATCACGTACTCAAAAGCAAACACATACAGGCGTAGGTGTGTTTTAATATCCCACATCTGTGTAGAATAATGAAAGTGTATTTTTGCCTCACTTAAAGTTTTCTATACACAACCATAGTAATATATAAAAAACGATAGAAAAATAAAAACTTACCGTTAACAAATCCTTGCGTGAAATATTTTTCAAATGCAACACATTGCGCACCGTACCATCTGGTAGCACTTGAAATGAATCATCGACCAAAGCATGTTCACGCCACCATGAAACACGAGGTGGTGGTATGCCACCACTCGATAAACATGTTAAATTAATGCTGTCACCTTCCAAATAGGGACCGGCTGTTTGGTCTCGAACAGCAGCACCATGGTGATCCAGTATTGTCAGTTGTGTGGGCGGCACTAAAAACCGTCAAAGACAGAAAAGTTAAATGAATATAAACGACAAAAAAATTTATATGTATGAAAAGAACATGATACAATAAATCCTTAAAAAAAACTTTCTAACAAATATAAAGAATAAATGAAATAAACTAAGTTAAGATAAATTATTAAACATAAAGGTTAGATGGCAGACAATTTCAAAAGAGAGCTAAATAAGGGCATTATACACAAAAACCAACGCTGTTAAAAATTGCTTGTGTCACATAGACATAAATAAAATACCAATTTCAACGACTTAGATTTATTTATTGTGAGGAATATAAATAAAAATGAATTAATCCCAAAAAATTATGGCTTTTAGCTGTACGACCAATATTTGAATATTTCCCTTATATAAAGGTTTTTGGCGAATGAACAAAAAGGTTTATGCACATTATATTAGAAAGATAAGTGAGAAGAGTGGAGTTTAATAGACTTTTACCAAGACGTATTTGACAAGGTGACAGTGCTGCTGCAGCTGATTATTTTTTGCTCTAATTTTTTGGTTAAAATCCATAAACAAAAAACGCTAAATTATTTTTATATCTGAATCATCATTTGGAAGATTATAATAAAGCAAATAATATTGAACTTTCAATGTTCATCAAATAGGCTATTGTTACATATGAATGGTAATCCATATTTTCCAAATGGTGATTCATATTCCAAATGATGATTCATATATTCTTCATGTTTCATATGTACTGTGGAACATTTCGAGAGAAGGCGGTCAATAGTATATGAATTTTGCTATAATTAAAATTTTTTATTGTATATTTTTTTGTAGTGTGGAACATATTTTACGAAAATTTTGTAAAAATTTCGTTTCCAAGCGTTGCAATTTTATGTGAAAAATAACGACAATTTATTTCAAACTAAAATTAACGTTTAACTTTTAACTTTAAAAATAGAGCGAAAACAGAGCTATAATAAGGTTTTGCAATTGGTTTTTAAGTCATTTATCGCCTAATAGAAAGACTAATTTGCATATATGGTTATTTTTTATATATTAATTTTTATAAAAAGTAAGATTAAATGAGATAAAAATTGTATTCGCGAGTGATTTCGTTTTAGATCGTTATCCAGTGAAATATATCTAGACTGAAATTTCCAAGATGTTGTTATTAAATTTGCTGTGAATATAATTTTTTGGCTACGCATCATAGTTGCTGAAATTAGTAAAAATCGGTCCTTGAATAGAGGTTTGAATCTGATAAACGCTCTAAATATGTGATGATTATGATGATGATGTTTCGCTATTCTCCAGCACCTATTTCGGTCGGGAGCTATTTGTTCAGCTTCGTTCCATGTTAGTTGTGATGATGCTAGTTGGTTTATCGTCGATGTATGCCAGGAGGTTCTTGGGCGTCCTCGTCGACGGGATCCTTGTGGATTATACGTTAGAGCTGCCTTTGCTACAGTGTTTTCTGATCTAAGCGTGTGACCAATCCATCCAAACTTTAGCCTTAAGATGTCCTGGTGGATTGGAATCTGCCTTGTCATGCGAAGGAGATACGAGCTACTTATGGTGTTTGGCCAGAAACATCGGATGATGCGGCGTAGGCAGCGATTGGTGAATGTTTGGAGTCTCGTTGTGGCGAGATTTTTCAGACCCCAAGTTTCACATCCATAGCCATTTCCGGCCCTGCATACACAAATGTGTAGGTAATAGGCAATTCGCACTACCGTGTTTATGGCAATTTTAAGTGTTTACGAGCCAAACACGTTAATTTTTAGATGTTTTCCCATACAATCAATTGTCAAAAAATTTACGTGATTCAAAATTAAACTCATTCAAAACCAGAAAAGCAGGGTTCCAAGTACTTCTTGATGTATGTTCAGTCGACTTTTTTATTTTAGTGCTTATTGAACACAGGCGAAATTAAAAAAAGGTTGTAGCATTTCTATAACAACAAGCAGCGTATTCTGAAAATTATGATTTGTGTTGGCTTAAAAGTATTAAAAACCTCGTTTTTGGTTCAAGTTTTCAATTCAAATGGAAAAATGTACATACGCGTGTAAAATTCTAATTAATAAGTTTGCAAAATTATTAGTTTTAGGACACGAAAAAAATGTTTAGCGGCCGGTTTGCTAACACCTTTTATGAATTTGTCATGCTGTAAACAGAAAGTTTATAAAATTGTAGTCTGAACAACTTTAGTTAGTTTAGTGCCGAAACACGTTAAACTATAGCAGTGTGAATATAGTATAAATTTAATGTATTTTGAAAAGACATTTATATATTATTGTCTTATTTTTTACTGTTTAAAGCGTCTCAATATTGTTTAATATCTCTTTTTTTGTTTTGTAATAGTTTTCGTACGGTTTACTTTAGAATCTGTGTGTACGCGTGGAAGAAAGGTGAGGAAATAGGCTTTTAAACATAAACGTAGTATGGGTTTTTACTAAGTGCCTACACATATGTGTAGTATGGGTTTTACTAGCTCAATTTTCGGTAAATTTGTATGAAAATTTTTTGTATTTTGACCAAGTGAAATCCCAAGACACAAATATGTGTATCTCTTGTTTCTAAGCATATGAACTTTGCATGGATAAAAAAAATACATTTTTACGATTTTTTAGGATAAATAGTCACATACCGAAAATTTCATTGAAGTACTCCAATTTTGAAATTGCTTGGGTCGGAAAGGGATAGAGGATGGGATTAATACAAGTGTTGTAAACTTTTAACTTGAGGTCACGTGACAGATCATTTGATAATTTCTCAAAGAGTATATAGCCTTTCGAGCTTTGTCTATCCGATTTTCGACGTCTTCATCTGCACCGCTGTTTATTAAGATTGTACATCCAAGGTAGCTGAAAGATTGAACATCCTCAATAATGGTGCCATTTAGGAGGCGAGCTCTATTATTATTTGTGTTTGGTCTCATGACCTTTGTTTTCTTTGTGTTGATTCGAAGCCGCTATTCAATATACTGAGAGGAAAATCATCGTTAAGCCCGGCCGAAGGCCTGCTATATAACAATCTGTACTCAGCGAAACCGCTTTTCGATATATAGAGAGGAGGAAATTCTAAAGCCCGCCGGAATGTCGGCTATGCATTAATCTTTGCTTACCGAATCCGGTTTCTGGTATACTGAATGAAAAAAGCCTTAAGCCCATCATACTTTAAGCTTTATTGACGTTATTTCCATTTGAATAGGGAAATAAAGTCAATTACTTTATTTCCAAATTTTTGTTGACTTTATTTCACTTTTAAAAAAGCAATAGAGTCAAATGCCTTTATTTCTCACAATGGTGGGAAATAAAGTCAATTAACATTATTTTCTTTGATCTTATTACCTGTCACCAATCAATTAGCGACTGTCTTGAGCTTTTTACATGTTAACATGTTCATATATCGTCACAGAAAACGCAAAAAACCCTATCTAACATTTTAAAAGTTTAACAAAAGAAACATAAAACTTGCTTACATGAAAAAATATATTAGCGGAGTTCAGTATTCGATGCAAATGGTTTTGCGAAAGCGCAAATGCAAAATATCGCAGCTTTTTTAAAACATTTTCTGTATTTTGTTGTTGGATCTCATAAAAAAGCTACGATATCTTGCATTTGCACTTTCACAAGACCATTTGCATCAATTACTGAACACCGCTATTGAAAATTAGTGCGAAATTTTACAATAAATATATAGAATTCTGGGTCCTTTTTTTAGTTACATTGTAAGATTTTGAATTAATTGTCAATATAATTTTCATTTAAACAAGTTTTACGCTTCTCCTCTAAAACTTTTAAAATGTTAAATAGGACTTTTTACATTTTCTGTGACGATATATATATATATATATATATATATATATATATATATATATATATATATATATATATATATATATATATATATATATATATATATATATATATATATATATATATATATATATATATATATATATATATATATATATATATATATATATATATATATATATATATATATATATATATATATATATATATATATATATATATATATATATATATATATATATATATATATATATATATATATATATATATATATATATATACATACATAAGTATAAAAACCAAACTAAACAAATTTGACTTATGTAGTACCAAATATTAGAAAAACTGGCATGAATAAAAAAAATAATAAGCCAACATGTTGCAATAGTAACACTGGGGATTTGTTGTGATAAGCGTCGGATTAGCATCAATTACTATTAAATTATATTCTCGTATCTAATCTTAACGAAAAGCTTGCACAATTAAAACGACTCGATTTAGAACAATTAAATCGACTAACAGCAGACTTTTTCCGACTCGCTGGTAACTTTCTATTTTTTAGAGCTTAAAATGTCATATCTGAAATTGATTATATCATTGTTATATCAGTCCTATTTTTAACATTTCATATTATTTTCGCAATATAATACGTTTCGCATTTTAACTTGAAGTTTTCGGACAAAATAAAATAATTATAACCGTTCTGCGACATAAGCTGTTCAAAGTATCAAGTACTATTTAAATACGGGATAGATTTGAATTGCCAATTACGTTTTTAAATTTATAATCGCACTATTTGGCAAAATCAATACATTTCTTATATAGCAAAATCTTAATTGTTTTATTAAAAACACATTGAAAGTGATAGTTCGTGTGCGCATTTCACTGGGACTAAGTGCAGATCATCAGGGAAGGGAACCTTTACCAAAAAATACACAGAAAAACTAAAGGTATTGTAGCAAACTTTTGTTTAAATAATTAAGAAGCTTAAATAATATCAAAGCTTTAACACGAACTCAATGATCAATAAAGTAAGAATATAAAAAAATTTATTACACAGGCCTGCGAAATAAAATTTTTTTAAAGTTTTTTTCTCAAACTGTCATTATTTGTTATTATTGTCTTAAAATTAACGGGAACATTTTTCGATATGATTCATAGCACGTAACATTTACTAGATAACGATACATTTGCGTTTTTCGATGTATACTTCTCTTTCAAGCGATATCCAGAGTCAGCGGCTGGCTTTTTGTAGTTTTCATCCGATGTCGGTCCACTCTGGCTTAAAATGTTCGTAGTCGAATGTGTTTTAAAAAAAAACTATATAACTAGCGATTTTGTAATTAATTTTAGTAGAAACAGCTTCCGAAATTACGAAACTTGGTTGAAAACGTTAAAAATTCAATAAAATCCTAACTTCGATTCACTATAACTCAAGCATGGTTTTTCCGATGAAAGCCAATTGTCCACTATTTGACGCATAATATAGTAGCTTTTAAAAACGGTATCACTTGCTTTATCGAACCAGCCGATGACTCTAGATGTCGCTCAAAAGAGAAGTATAACTCAAAAAACTAGGACCGTTATCTGGTAAATGTGCCGTGGCACATTTAAACGATGTTTACAGTTCCAATATTTATTATTTTTTCTTTCTTTTTAATAAGACCATCACTCAGAGGATGGCCCCTACTCATGCAATGCATTGTGCCAGAATTAAGAAAATTGGTTATGGGAAGAAGGAAAGAGGGAGTAGTGTTTATGGACATTTGATTTAAACTTTCCAACATTGAAAGTGACAGGAAAGACCTCTGAAGGGAGTTTATTCCACATACGAACTGTCCGGCTAAAGAACGAATTCTCTCTGTAATGCGTGGTGCGATTTACTGGCGTATCGGCCACAAATGGATGTGCTCTTAATGAAGAACGTGTTGTTC
This sequence comes from Panzeria rudis, assembly GCA_956483635.1. NCBI lineage: Eukaryota > Metazoa > Arthropoda > Insecta > Diptera > Tachinidae > Panzeria > Panzeria rudis. Next base: position 35,206,370 of record OY101450.1, read on the forward strand.
GCAAATATGAGTGAGTTTCGGGAACAAGTTTCCAGATTTCATCAGAACACATTCCGTTGAAGTAATGATAAAACAGCGAAACACACCCCACATTTTTTCGATGCTTCAGCGAGTCAATATAGTTGGCAACCCTACTGTTACCGATGAGCTTCTTCGCCCTCTCCCTTACGCGTTCGAGTAACTTCAAAATAGACTTGAAAGCACCGGCCTATACATGAGATTTGTATTCCATTTTCATTATGTAAAAAACTTTTCCATCGCAGACCTGTGTTATCGATCACTGAGCAGTTTTATGACTGCTGAAAATGGGTTTGCTACCAAATGCTGCCGAGTCGTGACTGGTGAAAAGAGAACATATCACAAAATTTGAACAAAAATGTTAGCAAAATACTCAACTCAACTCAAGGAAATTTTAATGTATTTAGTATTAAAGAAAGCACTTAAGAATGTGCAAACTCCGCATCAAAGGAAGATTCAACTAAATCACACTCATATCAGCATACGCACCAGGGGAGGAAGCAGACGAGCCAATCAAAGAAAATTTTTACAACAACCTTGATAATCTCTATAATACCACTGCGCCTTACGATATCCTTTTAATTCTTGGTGACTTCAATGCCAAGATCGGCTCGGAAGAATTCAATAGAAAGGTTGTAGGCAACTACTCATTACACACAACGACATCGGGAAATGGCCTTAGACTGTGTCAGTTTGCATAAGTGATAAATCTATTCATCAGCAGCACAAACTTCCCCCATACAAGAATACAAAAGGGCAAGTGGAAGATACAAGAAATAATATCTAAATGTATAATGACATCAAGAATAGACGTTCATTCTAGCAGAAGTGCGAATATACACAGTAAAAAGTACGACTGTGGTAGAAAATCTCAACCGTGGCCAATACACGTGGAATGGTGAAGCGAAAATGGGACACCGAAAACTCAATGAATCTAAAAAGCATTCGAAAGCCGATCCAGAATATTAGCAAACCAAATGTATACACCCATTACTATGGCCAATGAAGGTGATTGGAAACGTCTCCGGAATGCAATAACAACAGCAAAAAATGAAGAATGGTTCGACTGTGAGTGTGTAGAGGCAATAAGACTAAAAAATGAGGCCCGTGCAAACATGATGAATCATAATAGAGATGATAATAGAAATACGTACCACCAAATACGAACAAATACTAACAAAATCTGCGGGAAAAAAAGAAAGACACCCTAAAAGCAGGAATAGAGGATATAAACAACGATTTCTCCAATCATAACAGTAGAGAATCTTATAGAAAGTTACCAACTTTTGAAAAAACACAGTTTCGAATTAAAAAAACATTAATCTTAATTAATTTTTCGCGACTAAGAAATCCCGAAAATCGCAGGACCCCGGTTCGGGATTTCGGGACTCTATTTCTAAATCCCGAGGCCAGGGATTTAAAAAAAACTATTCCCGATCGGCATCCCTAAATATAATACATGCTCTTCACATGTACATAAAACTCTATAAATGCCAATAAAATTTTTTCTACTGAAGCATACTTCATTTCAGTTAATACAACTAATTACTATTTTATTTCATTTTAAACTAAAATGCGGCCAAGGTTTTTTGCTGTGCTATAAAAGAACAAAAATCATACTTTGTAATTGCAAAATGTCATTACAATTAAACCTTTACGATCAAAGTTATGCCGAATCTCTTTAATTTTCAAATAAAATTAAGAAAAAAAATACTAATAAATTTTGTCAACTGTAAAAATCAGCCAGACAAAAAAAGGTAAATGACAATCTAAGAAAAAAACCAGAAGGCTTTCAAAAAGAAAAAAAACTTATAAATACTTTATAAATGCATACCAAAAAGAAATAAACAAATTAAAATAATTCCTTTACTTACCCAACACAGTTACATTAATTCTCCAATTACGTGTCGGCGATTTATGAAAATCAACCCGACATTTGTAGAGACCCGCATCACTTATTTGTATATTTTTAATCCTTAAAGCTGGTGGATTTGAGTCATAATAAAAATGTGCCTTATTTTTAAAAACATTCTCATCTGCCCATGGTATGCCTTGATGCAATGAACGACCTCTGGCATCAAAACTGAAAAATAAAAAATATAAAACTTAATATTATAAACTACAGATTTATGTAACAAAAATATACGATGACGATGATGGACATTTATGTACATGGAACAGAATTTTTTAATTATTAATATCTTAATAGTACATATTTACTTATGCAGCGAAAATAAACAAAGAGATTATTAATACATATTAAAGGTAGGCACCGATCACGTGATTGCTTTGTTATTAATAATAAGCTTTGTTGCTGCATTTCTTCGACTTCTTAATTGTTTCTTCCGACATGCCGATAGAATGGTACAAATAGTAATTCACTGCACAGTAGGAATTTTGCAAAATAAAAGGTAATAAATTTGGAACTTCTAAACTGATAAATGGATTTATCTGAAACTTCACACATATTTAGAGGAACAGTCGAGATTTATAACGCGTACCTCATTGGCATTCTGGCTTAAGCACGAGAGGAGAGGACAAAGAGAACCACCTGAGATTCAAAAAAACTTCTGAAACTTTTAACTCTTATGTTTTCCAATTTCAAAAATTTGAAAATACAAAGAATTAAGGTCTTCACATGTGCTTCCGTATCTGTGATAGCCTAGAAAATATTTGACCTAAATAAAATTGGTTTTTGTCTTGACTTTTTTTAGTATTTTGCCTATAACCATTTGGTTTACAGTTGGATTTTAAATTAGAATTCAGCATTCGATTTAAATTTTTAATAAAATTTTAAGTAAAAGTGAAGAAACAAGTTTTTAATATTTGCATTTTGAAGTCGGAAAAATGCTAAAAACTCAAAATTGTGAAATTCACTCGAAAAAAACCATATTGAAAAAAAAGTATCTTCAACAGTTTCAATTTTGTAAGAAACTTTGATAAATACATTCACGTTTAATAACATTGACAATCCATTGACAATGTATTTAGCGCCACTTATTTTGAATTTTGGACATGTACCCACTCTATATTCAGCAATCGTCAATTTTAAAAATATGTTTTGTGTTTAAGGGCCTATAAAAAATTGTGACCATGGATTTTAAAAATTAAAACTACAACGTTTTATAACTTAGACAGTTCTAAGAATTTTAGCAACAATTGAAGCGATCCTGCTCATAAACAAATTGATTGTTTATGAAAGACTTTTTGTCATTTGTTTTTAGCAAAGAACTTTTATTACGAAAATCGGTATGTCACATGATAATACGTCACTTGATTTTGCAAGGACTAGGGAAGTGCAATTAATCGCTTAATAAAATTTTTGATTAATCAAAATTCTGATTAATCAGTTAATCGATTAATCAAGAGCTCCGATTAATCAAAATGGTGATTAATTAAATGATTTTAAATTTGATTATTCAAAATGAGGATTATTGGATTAATCATGATTTTGAATAATTTATATTATGAACAATTGAATAATTTGCGTTTTTAAGTTTTGTTTTATGTTTTTTTATTTTATGCTTTTGTTTTTTTCTTCAGTTTTTTTGTATTGATTTCATTTTATGTTTGAATATGTTTTTTTTAGAAACAATCAGGCAATTAATACCTACCAGCTAATTAATTAATGTGTTACCTTCTTTGGGAAAGGGATAGTGTAGAGATCACAGGTGGTGAAGTGGGAGAGAGATAGAAAGCTTAAATCATTTACAACCCTGCTATTGCGCGTTTTATGTAGAGCAGTGTTGCAAGCCCCTCTGGTGTCAATTAGAGGCATCGAGTTGTTTTAAGCTGTGTAGCCACTTTAGTAGTTTTTTTTACTTTGCGACGGTTTTGATACAATACCGACGAAGGAAGGTGCTGTGAAGTGCATTAGGATATGTTAGTATTACTCGCCGCTGGTACTGCCAAAGAGATCAGTGCTATGCCTTCATCACTTTAACCGTCCAACAACAACCAACACAATAACACACCAATGCACATGAGAAAAATGCATGATTTTGTTGGCTTGCCTGAAACTAGTCTCGAACTCAAGACCTCAGGGTTTGTAGTCAAACGCGCTAACTACTCAGCCAACAGCACCCTCAAATTCATTTTATTTAAATATTGTTGTTTTATTATTTTTAATAAAATTATTCAAATATGAATAACCAAAATTAAAATTTTTTGATTCATCAGAAATTTGATTAATCAGAATTCTTGATTAATCGATTAATAGACTATTTAGAATTTTGATTAATTAATTAATTGCACATCCCTAAAAAGGACCCGTCTTTTCAATATTTTCAGCTCCACAAGCCTTAGCATTGTTACAAAAGTTAAAGCGACAAAAAAGATCATAACGGAAATAAAATTTTTTTTTTTTACTTTCCATAAGTTTAGTTTTTGTGACAAGATGCTTTTCATAAATAATCGAATCAAATGTGGATATTCGTGCAGATTTCCTGAAAAAAGTAAAAATTTAGGAAAAATAAAGTGTTATACTATAAAAAATATTTACAAAAATAATTTTATTTTCTTTAATTGATATTTATGACTTCTATATAAATCTTTTTATTACGCATGAAAAAATGTTCGAATATCTTACATTGATCCCGAGATATTCCGATTGTAGGATGTGCAATTCAAAGAATATAAAGAATTTTCTTAACTTCTTTCCTTTTATTCACACAACTCTTATAATTTCTAAAATTCCACTTAAGCCCCATAAAGACAACAAAACTAAATTTCTTATGATATAAAATACGTTTCGGTTTGCTTTTGATAATATACATATTGTTATCGTAATAATACAATCTGTTTTTCATGTAAGAGTGCATAGTACTAATAACACTGGCTGGTGATACTATTATATTTCAGCATAATTCACGAAAGGCTCGTCAGATTTTAATAACTGATCCGCTAGAGTATGCGGAATAAAATTACGTTTAAGGCACTTATACATATTTTTTATATTTGCAACTGTTTCGGAGCAATTTGAAAATAAGCGGGAAAGCTTTTATTTTTTTCATGAAAACTCAAACTTTTTTTAATTTTTAAAAACTTATAAAATAAATTAACAAAGCAAAAATTTCAAATTTTTATAACTTGTTTGAAAGCTAATTGTATTAGGATTAAAATATTTAAAAAATTATTAAAATCGATGAACAAATGTCGATTTTATTTGCAACTAAGCGAAAGAACTTAATTGATGAAAATCACTATTTCCATACAACAGAAAAATTTTAATTCGTTGATGTTCGAGCTTATGATATATCCAATCAGCAGTTTAGAAGTTCTAGATTTATTACCATTTATTTAGCAAAAGTACGCACTGTGCACGCTATAGAGGATATTTTATAATTGTATATCAAACAGTTTTTTTTCACTAGACTATATTTGACAGTGAATTAATCTAAAAAAACTGTTGATTACAGGTTCGATACCACCCAAAAATTATATATTTAAAACTTTGCCACCCAAACGCTTAAGCTGGATCCACGCTTGCCAATAGGTCAAAGAAGATCTTATTACAATAATTGTTTGTTTGAATATTTAATTAATGAAACTAATAAATTTCATAAGTACCACTCATTACTGTGCAACCAATTAAAAAGATACTACAAATTACAAAAATGCCAACAATTGTTGCTACCTTGATAGTAGGGATGCCAAACGGGACTGGATTTACAAATCCCGGGATGTTTCGGGATCCCCGGATTTATCGGGATTTCTGGATTTTTCGGGATTCGGGATTTTGATTTTTAATTAAAACAATCAATTTATAATGTAAAATATTTTCATTCCGTATATTCATAATAACAACTATAAGAAATTAATAAAGAAAAGTTAATTTCAATATATTTTAATACAAATTTTTATATATTTTTCTGAACAGTAAAACATAAATTGGGGAGTAAGCATATTACAAAATGAAAAATAATTATAAATATTAGTTAACTAGAATCAAGAAAATAAATTAGATATAAACTTTGAGGTAGAAATTCCATTTATTCCATTCCATTCCATTTATTACTGGTTATCCGTTGACAAAATGATGCCACAAAAATGCTCTGGGGGAGTAGTAGTAAAAAAATTATGTTACCTATTTATAGCTTCTGTAGTTAGTTTAAGACTCTGGCACATGCTCGGATTACAATTTCCATGAAAGGAGAGATTGCAGAAGTACTTGGCTATCGGAAAAGGTAATTTCATGTGAGCTCTGAGGACTTTTATTTAAAACAATGACGGCACATGTTGCAATTGTCTCAATTTCCGCCGCAAAAACTATAGGCGGAACCTCAGATCATAGTTTATGCTGTCAGTCGGCATACCTTATACTTCCCTACAAGATATTCAGGATCGATGAATACTCATTGCTAAAACAATGAACAAAGTTTCCAAAGCCTGTAAGAGCCCTCTGCTTCAGAGGACTAATTAAGGCCTGAATGGCCAAAGCTGGATATATCCTCATACACCGGTAGCAAGAAAATCTGTACTTTGTATAGTTTGGTAGTCTCTACAGCCTGCCGAACCAAACAATCCCCCCCATATGATACTCTGTCTGATTATAATTTTATAGTTCCACGTGATAATTTTAGATCTCATGCTCCAGGAGCATCCAACAAAACTCTAGATGCTTCCTATTACAAAAACTCTTCATAGCGATTCCACGTCAGACTTTTGTCAAAAATATCACATAAACACTTGGCATTCATAGAATAAGGGATATTGAATACATTTAACGATACTATACCAAAATCGTTTTCTCCTAAAATTGAAATAGTGCAGAAAGCATCATTTATGATGTCTAAGATATCACTGCCGAATTTTCCAGTTACCATGCCCACTTTCACTAAGAACGTGGAGAAGATCGTTTATAACCACCGACCAGGAGAGTGGGGATAGATGATACCCTTTGACAACCATAATGCATCTAAATATGTACAAAAATTAGTGTTACTTTTCATTGTGAGTTTTTTGTATAAGAATTTTATTTAAAAACGTAATTTTAAATATTTCGGGATTTGCCGGGATTTTTTTTTGACAAATCCCGCGATTCAGGATTTCTTAATCCCGAAAAATCCCGGGATTTTCGGGATCGGTATTTCGAGATTGGTATCCCTAGCTGATAGCAATATCAAGTAAGTATTAGAAAAGCAGTCCAACTTTATGTGAACTACTTTTTCGTTAGTGTGCATAGTCAGCTAGTATATTGACTGGACTGGAAGGAAGGTGCACTTCTCATGCAAACCATTTATTAATTGTCTCAAATCTAGACAACTATGTATATCGATAATAGCCTTAACCCTTGCGGTAAAAAAGTTGGAAGCCCCAACTAAATTTAAGACTTTTACTGATATAGTTCTCCAGATATGAAATAACTAATGAATGGAATATGATAATTAATAAATGCACTATGTAAACTGGCCACAATATTAAACTATTTTGTATATTCCGCATCCGTCAAAGCACTCCAAAACAACCCATCTGCATTGCATGCAATTTTTTACAGTTTCCAAAACAGACAGCGTTGTTCAAAACCAATTGATCACTATCAGAAGTATGACTGTACTGATTTCCTAAAATTCAAACATATGTAAACAAAAATACGGTGGTACTATTAAGTATTTTTTGTTCAGGCTTCCAGTAAATTCCATTAAATAAAAAGAATAAATCATGTTTGCTTGTATTTCGGTTTATTATATACAGGATTGTAAGTATCTTACATGCTATGCTATAAGTCAACCCCACTTTCTTCATATCATACGTAAGCTTTCATATGTACATATATGTACATATTTAAGCATATATTTACTCACATAAATGAAAACACTTATGACTTAACTGCCAAGTCCAACCGCTAATATATAAACCAACAAAGTTATTAAAAGGGCTTGGTAATCACATGTGGCTTGTAATTATTAAATTAATAACTGAATATGCAGATGGTGTTGTAGTCGTTGCTGTTGTCAATATTGTTGCTATAACCAAACACGAATAGTAAATAGTATTTTCATACAACTTATGTACATATGTATGTATAGGTAAGTATGTCGTTCTTGCATTTTCAGCTTAATATAAATATGTTTATATTATAAGAACACTTTAGGGATTGTTATGGTAAGAAACAATTATTATTATTAGTTTGATTAGGAGCTCTATTTAGAGACAAGAATAATATTTAAACAGTTAGCCGCAAAAATATTTATATTCTCATATAAATACTTCCCATAGAATATATTTTTTATACATTTTAATTACACACACCGATATACAAAATAAAAAACATAAAAGTGGTTTATTAATTTGACCACACAGCAAAAAAATGGACAAGAATTATGTTCAATAACACCATGTTATGCAAAAAAAAATATGTATTTCACTAACATTTGTCATTAACTTAATACAATATTTCATTGTATGTATTTCTTTCCCATGCCGGTCATTACTTTTCTTTTCATACATAAGTACCTAAAACAATTTGTATCTCATAAAACAATAATTGGGACATGGCTCGGCTGTAGAGAGCATGATTTACGTTCGAGAAGCCCGGGTTGGTATCCCAGGCATGTCGAAATTTTTTTTAGTTCATAGTTTTTTTCTTTTGAAATAATATTGTTATCAATATAGCGAATTTCTTTATCACAGGAAATTTGAAAAAAAAATATTGAATAACGGGATTTTGTTATTAAAAACGAAACTTATTTTTTTCTGTGCAGATCCACCTGAGTTCGAATATGAGGTGCATTTGGCTCGAACACCGTAAAAATTTCGAATAGATTGCGAAAAATTACAGTTTTCGGAATGTTTTTTTTATCAGTTTTACACAATTTACTCAAAGTTTTGAACCTCCATGAGGCAAATATACAACAGATACAGATTCAACGTTGCAAAATATGTATGCACAGGTGTGTGTGGGAAAATGTACAACCCGTTTATTTATTGAATGTGCTATTATAGATTGAACTAACAATAAGTATTCAAAATGCTAAACAAAATATTTGGTTCAAAAATTGTTTCTTTGGTTGTCTTTACGTCTATTGTGTTTGGCTTAGAGCCAAAGTGTGTCTCCTTCTAAGCCGAGTATGTCTTGTAAGGTTAAAGATGTTGCGGCCTACGGAATTTGGATGCATCTTATGTCTTTACCATCGGAACATCTGGATCTTTATGCATTTTATTTTGTCATCTTTGAGTTTTCTCTATTTATCGCAACTGAATACGATAGCACCATATTTGTTTTAATATCAAGTCTAGGCTTAGTGTAGAACTTTTCTCCATAAGCCCATTAATTTGCACTGCTTTCAACTTCATTGGGATTAACTTAGCATCTATGTGTGCTGTGGTATATTCTGCATACTAATTTTGATAGGTGGGCATGCTTCCCTCCACAATGTAAATGTGATATACATACACATTTTTATTCATTAATCTTTATTATTTATTGTTTTTATCATTATCATCGTATAGGAAACGATATGTATTTTTGTAATTTTCGGAATGCTTTTTGAGGGTATTCGTTACGCTTAGAAAAGCTGTACCATCTGCAAATGTTGAGGCATGAATAGTACTACTTGTCAGAAACATATATGATGAATTTTGATCTAGTTAAATATCTTTTTAAAAAATAGTGGCTGTTAGCTGGAAAGTTTTGTTTCAGTTTATGAAGTAAACCATCATGCCATATTTTTGTCAAATGCCTTAGAAACACTATTGAATAGGACAGAACAGTATTTCCTTTTCTTAGAAAGTTCTTCTAACAACATTCACAAGTTTATGTGCTAGTTCCATAGTGCTGTGTCGTCTCTTTCCTTCACTATAAGAACTCTACTATACTACTATAAGAATCAGCTTACTAAGAAGAACTTTTCCGAATACTTTATATACGTTTAATAAAATGCTTCTACTCGGATAAGACTCCACAATTACCGAAACCTACCAATCCAAAATTACTCTTTTCGCTGCATAGTGTAGCTACAAGAGTATCTTATTGCGAATTTTATATGCACTTTGAGCTTTCTTTGAGTTCAATCCCACGATGGCAACTTCAATTTCACGGATAGGATATCTAAAGAGAGCAGCTGCTTCGGATACAAATTGTGGCAGCTCAACCATATCCTTGTGTTTGCAGAAGGTAAGTTTTACTATTAATTTACAAATAGAGTCCCTTTTTCGGCATTCGTTCTTTCCACTCTTCCTCCACATCTCTCAATGGAAACTTGTGAATCAATTGAATTAAAAAATATATGGAAAACACTCGACACATTTTTCTGGATACAAACTATGATTGATTGATGAAACGTTTTGCAATATAATATTATTTAACAAAGTTCACAAAACATTTAAATATTTATGGAATTTCAAAAACTAAACTTAGTAATGAAGCATAGTAAAAAAAATGTAACGCTCAACATACAAAAGTGAGGACAACAGCAAAAAAATAATAATAGTTCCTATTAGTTTCAAAAAAAATTTATTTGATGTGAAATAAGAAAAGCTAATGCAAATATTCTAAAATCGTTTTAAATTTAATCTCGTCTTTTTGAAAAAATGCACACTTTCTTAGTGTGGAAAATCAACAGCATACATTACGGACACGTCATTTTGTATAAAGAGATTGTAAACAGTATTTTCATTTTTTTTTTAACACATAATATACAGTCTTACACAAAAAACTGTATGTACATTTATCTTTAAGATATTAAATCATGTTAAGCAGTTTTAATTTTCAAATTTATGCGTTTATTTTATGACATATTTTACTATATTTTCAACGGACACGAAAAAATCATTTGAAATGAGAATCACCCAATCACAAACAATATAAAATTAATGCCCCAAAGAAAAAAAGGGACATATTTAAAAAAACTTGTAAATAGTTATGTAGTTCGTTAAAATGAAATCATCAAAATAATTTGAATTAATCAATATATAATGCCACTTATAAAAATATAAAAATTTAAATAAAAATTATTTTATTACAAACGAAAATATGGTGTTTTATATAAAAAAATATATTCGAACAAATTGTAAACCAAACACTTCTCTCATTTATATTGTTTTTTTTAATTTTTACTTTCGAATCTCTCCCTTCAATTCAACAAAAAAAATTTTACTTTCTTTTGACAATTCAGAAAAACCAAAAACAGTTTTAAAGACAAAATCATGTCAACAATACTGTAGAAATCATAAAGAATTTCATTATTATTATACTTTTAAATAAACCTGCCAACAATGATGATACCAAAGAAAAACTGAAAGATACGAAAATTATACCAAACATTTACACAGATCATAAAAATGCACGTTTGTACATTTTCCCCTGTTTTTTATTTCTTTGTAACAAAAATTAACGAATAAATTAAATAAAAAAACATAAAAAATGTCTGCTGAAATTTTTTAAAAGCAAAAATAAAATAATAAAACGTAATGACTTTTTCAACAGACCATCAATATAAATTGACTAAAATATTTAATGGATATTGGTAAAAATCAAAAAACAAAAAGCTTACGAAGGGCGATTAAGCCATGCAGTGAGGTGTATTAATTAGAACACTAAAAATTTAAATAAAAACTCAAAAAAAAGTAAATGAAAAAATTTCTTTGTTATTAAGCTAATTTGAAGAACAAAGATTGATTTAATTTTTTTTATTTAAGTCAGCACAGGGAGATAAAAAGTTATAAAAAGTAGAATAGAAAGATTTTTGTAGTTACTATTGAAAAGGAATTTTCAATGTAAAAATTTATGTGAACAAGTTGGCAATTGGCGTAATGCTCTGATATTTATTCCATCTTCGTAACGAAAGAAAAGCGATAACCTAATTCAAATTGAGACACTGTTTCAGTGTGTCAATATAGTTTCCGATAGCATCCTTCAACTTATTTAAAAATCCATTTTGAAGTGATAGTCAGGGTACACTAAAAGAATTTTACTTTGTAAAACTTGAAAAATATGTCATAAGGTTTTTTCATTAATCCAATAACAATTTCACAAATCCAATGAAAATTTCACGAATATTGTGAAAGAATTTCATTGATTGCATTTTAATGAGCAAGTAATCAGAAACATCTTAAAATGGAAAATTTTTAAGTTATGAGTTTAGTTTAACTGTATTGGTTTATATCCAAAGAAATTTTAATTATTTT